>VZSE01002355.1:185133-308828 GCA_013398275.1 Promerops cafer | reverse complement strand
AAAAAAAAAACCCAAGAAAAAATACATGTGTGGGTTTTCTCAGAGGGAGAAAGGGGTTTTGCACTGAAGTGGGTCATGTTTTATGTTCAGCTAGGCAGGAAGGAAAATGTTCAAAAACATGAGACAAATGACCGACCGCCCATACATCCCAAACTGTTAAAAGAGTTTGTTTAAAATGGTAAACATCTGTGATCTTGTTCTTACACTGCCTGACTCATCCATCTAGCTTTAGATCATGCCAGATCTGAACAGGATAAATTCATTGTATGTTATCAATTATCTCCTCCCGAGAAAAATTATATTCAAGTAGTTAAAAAATGACAGCACTGCTTTGCTTGGATTCTGCACTTGTCTAAGCTTCAGCAAATCCTGAATATCTGCACTGAAATCAGTTGTGTTACTCTACCATGATGGATCAAAAGGAAAATAGCCAACAACAGCAACAAAAAATTTAAGTACGAGTCTGTTCCTTTTATCGCCCACAAATACGCATCGCTGCCTTCTTATTTTGAATCAGGAAATCTGTGGGCGAGACGAAAAGCTTTGCCTTTCAGTGCAGGAGTCTGGCTCCTGCTGCACATGTATCCAGCAGAGCCTTGCTCATTCCCTTTCAACTAAATGGCAGACCCTGCAATCCACACAGAAAGAACCACTGGTGGTTTCAACAAAGATTATTCCAGTAAGGTGTCTAATTGCCAAGACTGCCAGTAATTTAATGAATAGATGCTACAGCATATTTACTAGCTTTTAATTTTAATAAACACAAAGCAGACAAATGGTAACTACTAGTCTCTACAAATATAAGTAAATTTGATTGGAATAACAATTATATTTGCCAAAAAGCTCAGGCACTTACACTGGTTTCATGTGCACGTAAGGAGTTTTTAACTGCCAATTCGCAACACTGGGGAAGGCACAATAGTTTTACAGCTCCAAAAAATCCATTTATTCCACAGTAATGAAATAGTCATTTGATCAGAACTAATCCAAATCCCGCTGTAGTTATTTCAAGGTATTTTAGTGAATTCCAATCTCAGCTTTTCCTTTCTTCTAACAAATGTAATTTAGGTCACTTATATCTTTATAACTGAATGGCTGCCTGACTGTACCTATTAAAAACCCGATCACGACTACAAGTGCAAATAGCTGAAGAAGCTGTATCAGTCCTGCTTAAAAGGAAAATGTTTAAAATCTATACCCCAGAAAGTGCTTACAAGAGAACACTACTAATGTTACTTCTGTAAGTAAGTGGCTTCTGTAAGGCTTGTGGGAGCTTAGAGAGGGGTAGTGCTACTTTAAAACATCACCCTATACAAACTGGAATTTGGAACTCTGGGAGAGGAATGAGACACCCTGTGAGAGGGGAGCAATACCACATGGCCCTTAACTCGTGTCCACTGGAGCAATCAGGACTTATCCTGCAGCTGTGATCATGGTAGATTCAGAGTCTCCTTTGACTCCCATTTCCCTCTGGAAGACGGATATTTTTGCACTCTGTCCAGTTTTTAAAATAGAGTGTCCAAGGGTAATCAAAAAATCATGACATATCTAGATGCCTTTAAGATGTAATGTCTCAAAAAGATGTATTAATAACACACTGAGATTTATGAGATTGGTCAACAACGCCTTCAAAAATTAAAGATGAAAATGTGCAACATAATGATTAAGAATAAGATCAGAGCATCCACCATCACAAGCTCTTCATGAGGTGCCACATAAAAGGACCTGTCTAAAACATTCCCTCCATCAAACAGTGTTTGCAGAGGAAAAACCAGAAGGAGCTCACTCATTTAGAGGAGAGAAGCAGATCAGGAAAGACTGGCACAGCAGAGCTTGTCTGTAGCCTGAGGAACATCTTGTGTTGTAAAGAGGATTTCTATTTTGAATTCATTGCCTAAGGTGGGTGATTAGCAGGAAGAACTTTCTTCTTGCATCAGGATGTGGAACAAACGTCAGAAATCAGAGGGAGATTACGGCAATGAGGAAGGACATCAATACCACGCAGAGCTCATTTGGCTGCTGTAGAAGCCAAATTGTTTCAGGGACATGCCATCACTTCTGCCACAGCCCCCTGTCCCTGCAGGCTCTGAGCAGCGAGACAGGGCTGGCTTTGGACCTGTCTGACTTGTCAGGATTAAGCATCATCTGCAGCAGCTGATGGTCTGTTTCACAACCCAGTGGTGCAGAAAGGAAACAAGCAGGTAAGCACATTCAAAAGCGTAAAGTTACCAGAAAATAAATTTAAGTCAATTAGGCCTAAAAAACATTTTTGTTTTTTAGATCTGGCAGTGTAAAAAAACCAAAAACAACCAACCTATTTAAAGAGTTCTACGCAGTTGTTACAAAAAAGTGACCTCTTATTTTTCCCATGTGCTGGTACCCAACACCCCAGTGTGCCTGTTGGGCTGTCTGGAGGCAGGAGGTGTGTACATGATGCAGAGGTGTTCCCTCCTCTGAGATCCTCAGGCCCTTTAACAACCTCCCTCCAGCTCCTCAACGCTTCACTGGAGTCAGACACTGCACCTCATCTCCAGGTCCTTGGGGAATAGACTATTCCCAATAATTGGCTGAATTTGAAGATGACAGACAAGAGGAAGGAGTCACTCCAAAATAAACAGGTTAATCCACATGGGCTTCAAACTCCCAACTTGCAAATACAGATAATTGAAGCTTTTTTTAAGACCACACAAAATTATTTCTCCCTCCTCCTCCTGAATCATCTGCTGTAATTCTATCCCACGACTGGAATTTGTGTGCCAGCAGGAGTCACAGTTATACAGACCTTTAATTGGTGTCATATTAAATGCTTTCTAAAGCAAAAATGCTTCTAAACAAACAATACTGGGGGATGGGTGCAGAGGAAAAGAGTCATCTTGTACTCGTTTTATATTTAATACAGTAATTATTTTATCTACTATTATTAGAGAAAATAGAAATGAAATTTCAAACACACCATTCACCATTCATTCATTCACTATTCCCTCAAATAAAAGTGCAATGCTCTTTCTAACTAGCAAATACTGGATTTGAACACCAGTAGAAGTAGAAAAAAAACGTGCCAGAGCTCCCCTGAAAAAGAAGTGTTCAAACAATGCGTCTCAAACTGGGAGACATTTCATTCACTGAAAGGGTGGAAAATTTTAATTAACTTGCTTCCCACTCTCCTGTGGATGATAAGTAATCTCTGATCACACCTTGAGTGTCAAGAAGCCAGAGCATATTGAGCTAGGATTTTCCCTTGACTTGCATCACATGAAAAGAATTCTTTTTATTTGTAGTTGTATTGTTTGTTTCCAGCATTTTTTCCTTTCACAGTTGCTTCTGCTCATTAGAAAAAAAAAAAAAAAAAAAAAGATAAAAAAATGATAAGAATAATATCTAGGGCAAGCCACAGAAACAACTGCATTAACAATTTTTCTTTTCTTTCCCCCCACCACTGTGGCAATTTTAACCACAGCAAGATAATAAACAAGACAACTACTAAGCTCTTGTGAGACAGAAGTTCTTCAGAAATCATTCTTTCCTGGGCTAAGTGAATGTGATTTAGTTACAAGGCAGCTATGGATTGTCACTATTTAATATTTTTTTCCAACACAGATTAAAGAGTGGTAGACTGAAAATCCCATTAAATAAATCTTAATAAAACCTTTATCAGAAAATCCTAACAGACTGTGTACCAAAATCTACTGACAGATGGCAAAGAGGATGGGAAGTAAAAAAAACAAGTTGCTTTGAAAGTGTAACCTACTGTTTGTTGCAGAAAATGGGAACTGCATTCAAAGCCAGCTCCTTACAAAAAACAGAGGGGAGAGCCCACAAGGGCAGCACCACACACCCCCAGCCAAGGCTGGCTACCAGTCCCCAGCTCTGCCAAAGCCAAAGCTTTTCTGTCCCTGGGCACTGAAGGGAGGAAATGGAAGTGGCAAAGGCAGGACTTGCACCTTAGTGGAAAGAAAATGCAATGAAACTGATTATCTGGACTGTGCAAGAATGACCCAGTAGAAACGTGCTGCAAACGTTTTATGTTTGCAGTAACACAGCTGACACGGGGACTAAATTCAAGCTCTAAATTTGTAAATTATTTGCCTTTTTCCTTTTCAGACTTCTTCTAAGACATAATTTCTGCTGACAGTGTAACAGTATTGAAGCATTAAAAACATTTATTGGAAGCAAAAGAGAAGTTTCACAAATGCTTCAGCAATAAAAAAGTTGGACTTTGTTCCCCTAGTATTGAGCTGCTCCTGAATTTCCATGTGTAACAAACCACAGCACACTGCTGGCAGACACTTGCTACACATCCATTAGCTGTGGTGCAGAGGGCTGTGGGATGGCTCCTGCATCCTTGGAAACCACCAGTAGCTTTGGGAAGCAGGTGGATCACTGACCAACAAAGACAAGCTGCCAAATGGGGACCTCACTGGAAAGGTAATAGAAAAAAAAAGAGTAATAAATAAATCCACAGGCAGGCTTTTCCCTCAATATTCTGGGCATATGTAATTTAGAGTTATTTACAATTACTAATATATATGTGAATTCCTGCAGTGTGAAATATTTTGGAGAATATAATAAGGCTGTAACACTATATGAGGCAGAGTGTTTCTGCAATTCAGATGTATCCAGTCACAATTTCAGTACACACACAGGCTGCTGAGTAGTATTCACAGCTGGTTCCACATCTAGGGTAAAATTAAAACAACAACCAAAAAACCCTTCTGTGCCCACAATGCTTGCTTCTCTCAGTGACTTCTATGGATGCAAATCCTATTTTCTAGCATGTATATAAAGTAACAGAAACATCAGAGTACTCCTGATACTGCCTGCACCTGTAACACAGAGGAAATTTTGCACAGCAACACAATTCTGCATTTACAGAAGCACAGGGTCAGCAGCAAAAGCTGGACAACACGAATGTGTTGACAGAGAGGGTTCTCCACAGGAAAACATCCTATGAAATGTGCTGAACTCACCCCTGCACAAACAATGTACAAATGATAAAACAACTCCACGTAACTGTCCATGAAACACAAGAAATAGATGTGATCTAGCAATCCATTAGTACAGTTTCTTCAATAATTCTGGCATTTTTACTTTCACAATTCCTGCAACACTTGACGTGTACCGTAAGGTGAGCACTGATTTTACTGTTTGTCCATCAATTCTCTGGGGGGGGAAACAACATAAAAAACCACTACCTGAGAACTTACATATTCCAGTGTGCCCTACACATGCAGCTTAATCATCCCCAGGCAGCTTCCCCGACACAATTCCCTTCGGTTATAATTTATTCCCAAACCACATGTGGCTTTTACCAAAAGGCTTTGTGCACCACTCCCCAGTTATGCAAGCAGTGATCTACTTCCATGCAAGCACCACAGCTGAAGCCCAGACCCTCCACTGCCAGTGGCCCACACAGCAGACGGCGAGCGCGGCGCTGCCCGCGCCCACAGGCGGGCTCTGTGCGCGGCCTCTGGGGTCCCGGCACCCACTGCCAAAGCCCTAAACACGCTCACACGGACGCACCACCCTGGGCACTACGGCCCGGCTGGAGTCAGCTGCTGGGCAACACAAACACGTGCCCTGCGTGGCTTTATAGGAAATGCAAAAGAGGACTGAAATACTTTTTCTCAGCTTGTTCTTAAGTGGGAAATTTAGATCTGGGATATTCACTTTTTCCTTGAAGATTTTATGGGTGAGCAGAGAACTAATTCTTAGAAAAGTGGGACAGCTAGGAAGGATTTCTTTAATCCATACTGTGCTTTTCAGTCTCTTTAAATCAAGTGCCCTTTACTCACATGGAAGAAGCGTTCACCTTGTTAGATGTTCAATGCTACCAAGAGCCACAAGAAATTATCAGGGATGTTCCAAGTTCATATTGCTAGATTTTGTTACTACATTGATCATCAAAACCAATGAGAAGATTACCCTATGGAATTTAATCATGTAGATTTTAATCTATTTTAAATCTATGTCTGCTGAGTTCAGCAGACAAATATATATGTATGTATGTGGCTTTCATATCTTACATAAAGGAATGAAACAAGAACTATAAAAACCGTTGGAAGGTAAGAGGCTCCTGAAGGTTTTTATTCAGCTCTTCTTAAAAAGCAACAAGAATTCAGCAACAGACATTGCTGAAATATTTTGCCCAGGCAGCACATCTGTCCTTTGAGTGGTGAAGAGGGTCACACACGACTCCCCCGGGCTTTTCATGCCCATCACCATCAGCTCCTTGGCTGACCTGGTCATGCCTTTCTCCTGTGGCCGGAGACAGCAGAACATGGCTTAACTGACATATGACCTAAATCAGATTTACAGACAAATCAAATCCTTATTTCCAGAGAATTTGTTTCAAGGCTTACATTAAGGCAACTTGCAACCTAGGCTCAGCAGAGATAAATTTTTAAATCTTTTGTTATGTCGCACTTTAAAAGGTTTACCACGTCTACGGTGGAGACTGACCCCATTCAAGTCTGCCAGGGAAATGGCAACACCACAATATATTTGAGATTTTAACTCATGTCAGTACACCAAAGGTATGGTATAGCAGCAAATACAAAATGATGAATCAGCAGCTCAAGATTTTCAATGAGAAAATACATGTAAATTAAGGACAATATTTTCAAAATGAACACAGCTTCAGAGGCAGAACAATGCAGCAATCTAAAATAAATGTTATAGCACTCTATTTTAAAGACAGTATTAGCTATTTTGTCTTGGGTAATGGGGAAGGGAAGGTGACAGATTTAGAGTTGGGGAGAGGGAAATCATGCAGGCTCTGATTAATCAGAACTGTCTACCCACATTTGCCTACACAAGCAGAATTAAAACCATCAAACAAGTTTTAGGGCCAGATCTCAGAGACTGCAGTGGAAATAATATGTCCTGACATTTTTAGAGTTAAAGTGATAAGGATGAGTGCAGTATTTTGTCATAACAAGTCCTGTGGTCATTTGTGGAGGATACCACAGCTCTACTTTTGAGAAGAAAGAGTTAAATTACTCAGAGCTATTACATCCTGTCTGCTGCTTGGCGGGACCACATACTGTGACAGCTGCAAGCTTTACATCCTCTACAAACTGACATTTTACACACATACTGAGTGCATCACACTGTTCAGCTTGTTTTCTCTATTAGCCTTAGCAATTAAAAAGGCAGCACTTTCCCTGCTAAGAGGTGTGCCAACCCCTCTCTTTTGAGTTAATGGTTAAACAGCAACCCTTTACCTTTTCATTTAGAAAGGTTTTCTTTCTAAAGGGCATCGATACATGCTACATGGCTCCCTTTCTAAAAAATCTTTCTTTTGTTGTGGCTGGGATTCTTTTGTTTGTTTCTTCTTCTTCTTAATTAGGATGCAGCAAGATAAATTTACATTCATTTCAGACCACATCTGAATAACTCCAAAGCTCATCCAGATAACCAAATCTGATACAAATTTAAAATAAGGATCCATTATATATATTTATGTCATGCTGCCCATCAATGCTTCTTCCACTGCCTTGGTAGAAATGGAAATAACAAATAGAAAATGTTAATGTAGATCAGAGCCGAATGTACACCAAAAAAACCCCAGTCTTCTACATAATGAGTCATTCCACTGCTCCATAACTATCTCTGTAACAATTATATTTTGTAACACTCATAACAGAAAGAAGCCTTTACTGCCTCTTGGATATCTTCTGTCAACACTGAACTCTGTCTCCTTCCCCATTTTACAGTCCCTTCCTCTGCCACTGCATTATTCCATGTTGATGGTAAATAAAGGTGAATTCCAGCAGGGTTTACACTTGGTCTTCTGGGTATGCCACTGTGCAAGTGCCTACAGATCCCCCAGCTTCCAGTCCTCTCACTGATTCCGTGACTTTACCTACCTACACCTGTTATGTCTCAGAAAGCATGAGGCAAGAAATATCCTGGCAGTTATTCTAACTGCAGGAGGAGAAAACCAAGGTGGCCAGCTCTGCTCTTTCTCTAAATAGGTAAGACCTTTGCAAGACTTCCCTAATGCCTCAACATTCTTCCGTCAGGATGTTTTTTCTTCCCCATATTCTTCCACTTTCAGCTTAGCAGGGAACATTTTCATAATGCCCACAGAACAGCCACACGATCTCAAAAGAGCAAAACTGCCAGGGAGCACCCAGCATCCAAATTTTTAATTACAGCAGAGAATAATCTGATCACACTGACAAGCTCTGTATATGCTATCAGTCAGTTTCTGAAATTGCACATCCCAAATCTCATGTCTGGAACAGGAGATTCTCCGCATTAGTCCTCACAAAGACATGGTGTGTAGCAGTACAGCATCTCCTGACACACCAGATGGCATTGGGAGGTTCATTCCTTAATCTGTTGACCAGCTGTGTTCTCCAGCATGGAATTGCTAGAATTGAAAGCAAATGATACTCCACCTATGAGGCCTCTAACACTTCAAAGGGCCCTGCTAGAAAACACTCTTCTGCTGTGTCCTGGTGTTTTGGTCAGCACTCTGCCAACACAGGATCCCCATTATCCTTGTCAAGTAGCTTGACAGAAGCTGTCTTGTTATGCCTAAGTTTGTTCCGATATCCTACTGAGATGGAGAACCTTGGATTGGTTGTTTGAGAGCCAAACTGGCTCCCACCAAGAATTAGTTTATAACTCGGAAAGCTATTTCCAACATGGCTGTAAGTGATGGTTAAGAAAAAGTAATATATATTACGCCAAACACGCCCCAAATATTTTGAGCACTTAGCATGTCTGGTTTAGTTTCTACTGAAAGAAATCCAGTTTGTGCACTGTGGGACCATTCTGTGTGGTGAAGTGAGGCATATTAAGGATGGATCAGTGGGTTCACTTCAAAAAGGCACTCCTGATCTGAATTAAAATGCTTGTATGAACAGAAGATCCTCTAAATTTCCTGAACCCACAACACTGTCCAGAAAGGAGTTCCACAGATCTGCTGCATAAATAATTATCTGAAATATCTCTCTTTTGTTTGCTTTGCACCTGGCTCTGACTAGTGCCATTTGGCAATTAGTTCTTATACTGGAAGAGATGGCAAACAATCCCTATTTACCTCTTTCCCATGTTTTAGGAGGTCTCTACGCATTCCATTCCCTGCAACTCTTCTCTTTTCCAGGCTGAAAGGACATGTAAAGTCTTCCTAATATGGAAGCTGTCTGTATCACTGACCATGCCCGCTCTCTTCTCTGAACAATTACTGTGCTCACACAGCCTTCTGAAATAAGGTGCTGTCAAACACAGCTTGCACAGTAGTATGTAGTAGTATATACTTGCTGTTTCACCCTCTATTCATTTCCTAACAGTTTTAAACACATGGTTAACATTAATGCTTCTTAACATTTGCCTTCTTGATCAGCCCTAACCTAGTGCACTCATGAAACCATCTGTCATTACCCCAAAAACTTGTTCCTGAGTGGCAACACTGCAATTTGACCCTAAAAATGAACAAGAATTTACAGTCAAGTCTGTCATAACTGGAATAACATTTAATGCAATAAAGGAATCATTTTTCAGACACATCAGCAACAAGAAAAGCTGCTATTAACGCACCAAGTTGTTCTGCAAGGTGTTTGTAGCCGTTGGTATTTGGCCATTTCTTACTGCACTACAAAATCATCATCTAATAACAAAACTCTTAATCTTAGTCTCATGGAATTTTACACACTTACTCTAGCATCTGTCCCATTTTCCCTTAATCTGTTCTTCTGGCATGTGTGTGCCAAAAGGAGGGATTATCTGTCTAAGGATTTTACACTCTTTACAATACATTCCAAGTGAAATGATCATGTATTACCTTTATAGATACACAGCATCTATTTCTAGCAGACATCAGATAGAACAAAAAAACCTTCTAAGAGTTATGCAACTACTTCTTTCGTCCCCCCTGTGTTCTTTTTGCTTCACTCACAAAGAATTTAAGCCCAGCTTTTGAAATACAGAAGTATTGTGTGTATCAAATTTGCTGTGGAAGATCAGTACTGACCAATTTGGCCTAAGCAGCACTTCTACTGATCTGCATGGGCACCTGGATCTGCAGAAGGCCAAGTTGTGACACATGCGGTTTGTCAATAGGGGCCTATCCAGAATATGCAGTTTTCTCAGCATATGAAGGACAGACAGAGCCACGGCAGTTCTCCGTGCTCAGCCTGCCTACCTGAAGGGCTGCCTTCTTTACAACTGCGATGCTACAATGATGCTACATGTGTGATCATGTTGCCCTGACAACCAATGGAGATCCTCTGTGCAGTTAATCTACCAGACATCTGTAATTTTGAGACAGATAGCCCTGAGTTTCATTGCTCTCTGTCACTCACATTTCCTACCCTCCAAAAAAAGCATGAGGTCAAGATCAGAAGTGTGTCATACAAACCCAGAGTGTGGTGAACTGGCATTACTGTTAACATTGCATCCCTTCACTTCGGCTGCCTGCCTGGTACTGTTGGAGCACAGATGAGTACATAAGAGTCTGTCTCACAGTCTTGGAGTGTTTTGATTTACAAAAAAAAAGTCAAAGAAGAAAGACTCTATACATACCTTCAGGACAGTCCACTGCTCTACCACAATTGCATCATAGCCCTGCGTGGTTTTACTATCTTCCGCAGCAACATCTTCGAAGAGAAATACTCCATCCATTGTCCCATGTAAGGAATCTGTGAAAACACAGGGCTGCCTGTAAGCTTATAGAATACACTCCATGTGTAGTGAGGCATCTGAATTTACAAATAACATATTCTTCCAAGGATGTTACTAAAAAGTTCATAGACATTCTCTGATAGTCCAGCTCTATTAAATGAATGAGACTTGTTTCTCTAGCAGTTTTAAGAGCAATCCTATTCCCTAATAGAAAACCTTGCTGTCCAGTCTGTTATTCCACCCTTTGCCATCAGATACCACAGCTCTCCCATTCAGAGCAAAGTGATTCAGTCTTCAGTTCAGCAGTACTGCTCACCTACTTGAAGCTATAAACACCCTAAAGACCATGTGTTATATCAATGCATTATTTTCAAGGGGTTTTGAAGGTATACTGATTTATTTTTATGATATTTATGATGTTGATACTTATGACTATATCCATTCATTCACACAAGTCAGAACCCTGCATATGGATCAGCCACTGCAGATACAATGATCTACATGGACTAAGGATGATCTGGCATATCTGAACAGTGTGAAAGAAAAGATACATTCATAACTATTTAATCAATTTATGAAGGCATTTTGACCATCTGGTTTAGTGCCTCTCTGTTCTCATTTGCATTCCCTACACGTTCAGCCTTTCTTCAGACAACACATACTCTTAAAGTTACTTGAGCAGCACTTTCTCCTTTAACTCAGCCACACACTCCATAACCAGCAATCACTCCCATATACCAGAGCTTAGGTTTTGTCAGCTCCATGACAGAACAGAAACAGAGTAACTGAAAAAAACCCCCCTTATCTTTCTTTGTTAAAATAAGCTGATTGATGTAACAACAGAATTATGTTTAGGGAAACTGTAAATAAGCAGGACTGTGCTCTTTACAAACACAAAACTCTTCTCACATTGTCAAAAAGCATCTTTTTCAGCCTTTCTAATATGAACAATATATCTACCCTGTATGACTGATTATAAAGACCTTGCATATCCCCTCCCCAAATGTTGTATTTTGCATTATAGTTTCCTTACATTTCTAGCAACGCTATATTCCTTGAACTGGTATGATACAGGTTTTGAAATGCAGTCACGCATGCCAAACTGACAGATTCTTGAACTGACAGGGGAGTTTTCTGGATAAGCCTGCTTAGGTGTTTCATCAGCATCATCCTGCTTTCCTGGTGGATGTTACAAGGTCAAGAAATGCCAGCAGGAAGGAATTGCTGCCTCCAAGAGAAAACATATATCAAACTCAGAAACAATTTTCACAAAGGAAGCAGTGAGGAGGATTAAGAGGCTTCTTACCTCTTGCAGACACAATCTCAGTCAACATCTTCCAATGTCATTATATGATCTAAATTCAATTTATTATCTGGAACTAACAAATTTGTTGCAGGCAAAGCCCGCAACAGACCAGACTACTACATCTGGAGGCTTATGTCTACACAAACACTGCAGCAAGACTGCTGCTGCAGGTGTCAATGCACAATCCCTCTGCCTCTATTTGCACAGTCCCTTATCCTCTTTTGCTGCTGTTGCAGTCAAGTCATTAAGTTGCAAGTCAGGAGATGCAAATACTTGTCTCTAAACTAACACACCATTTTTTTTTTTGGTTCACTTGTGAAGGAAAGAAGTTGTAAACCACTTACTAGGGATTATCCTTGAGATTCTGTTGGGAGACTGAAAGAAGAAAAATACTCTGTTGACTTTCACACCGTTTCCACAGGCAGGTTTCCTGCAACTCTATTTAAAATAAAGAAAGCCGAAGACTCCTCACCACTACAGCAAGCCAGGATTACACACTGCTCCAAGATGGATGAGCTGGACTACAAAGCAGTAACTCCTGTCATCCAGACAGATTTCTCATCCAAGTGAGAAGAACAGACATTTTAGTTGTGAAATAACAGGCCAGATCACTAAGTAGAGCTGGGTTACAGGTTTGAAAACACAGGGAGAGCAAGCTTGCCACATACCAAAGG
Organism: Promerops cafer; assembly: GCA_013398275.1. NCBI lineage: Eukaryota > Metazoa > Chordata > Aves > Passeriformes > Nectariniidae > Promerops > Promerops cafer. The sequence continues at coordinate 296,216 of VZSE01002355.1, read as the reverse complement.
GTACAAGATTTAATTACTGGATGTCATTCAAAAACAGCGCTTTGTTAGACCTGACACTACAAAGGGGGAACCAACTCAATTTCTGTGAAATATCACATTCCAACACCCAAACTCATATCCAGATCTATTTCAGATTGCTAATGTACAAATAGCCCTTTAATTTTCCAAAGGAGGGATGACAGGACAGCACCTAAGACTGAAAGCAGATCCCTACTAGACACAGACATCCAGATCTCGCCAGGGCAGCTTTATACAGCACCAGTGCACTGCTCCTGTATTGTGAATTCCCTTAATGAAATTCAGTGTCACACTGTTGGCACAACTGCAGCTTGAGCTCTCCCCTCACCCTGTGTTTGCCAGCTAATTAATAAGCGATCAAAACACAATCAGCAGGCGTGTGTTTACACTCACTCGTAAATCATCCTTTACATTTCATTCTGCTGCACATTCTACTCATGCAAATCACAGCTTCCACATATGTGAAACTGATGGCACATATGCAATGTTTTAGAAACCAATAGCTGAGCTCGGGAGACCCTACAGGCAGCAGAAACTTCACTTGGCAGTGCTGAGTTTATGGTTGAACTTGTGATCCTGAAGGTCTTTCCCAACCTAAATGATTCTAAGATTTTGCTTCCTTGTTGGAAGTACAATGATTACTGATGAAGGCTACATCCATCAATCATACAATCCATTTATTTTTTAATGGGTTTTTTTGCTAGTAAAGAAACCCATGGAAAATGAGAAAACTGGAAGGGGAAAATGATGATGGAAAGACAGCTGCAAATGTAAAGAACAGTCTCTGTTCAACAGAGTGATGCTGGTGAAAAACTCTACAGAAACTGGTTGATGACAATCACTGACATTTCCCTCTCAACCAGAATCAGCCTCCTCTCTCTACCACTCTACCTCCTCTGTCATGCCACAGTGTTTTAAACATTCATGCCATGAATGAACACCTGCCAATTCTCACATCTCACACCTTGGCCACACATTTTACCTTTTTACAGGTCATGTACTAGACTTCCAGAGAAAAAGGAGGGCACAGGAAAGAATAATTGGATCATTAATTCCTTTGCATGTGAAGCATTTGGGATGCTAAGAATAATCAGGATCAGCAGCAAAGAAATGGCCAGATGCACTGAGTCTGTCTGCAGTACCTTTATCACACAGGGCTCTAGATCTAAGAGCAACTTAAGTCGACAGTCACATGTTCTAGTGCTGGCCCACTAGGTGAGATGCACCTGATCCAACAGTTTCATAGAATCATAGAATAATTCAGCTGTATGGGGACCTCAGGAGGTCTCCTGTCCAACCCCATGCTCAAACCAGGTTCAATACAACCGCAGATCAGAACACTCGTGGCTTTATCCAGTTGCATCTTCAAAATCTGCAAGCATGGAGATGGCACAACTTCCTGGGCAGCCTCTTCCAGAGTGTGACTGTTTTCATGATGAGAAAGTAGTTTTTTATATCCAAAAAGGACCTAACTTATTTCAATTTTATATTCAAATATTTATATTTTATATTCAAAATATTCAATGTATATTCAATGTATTTTTTTTCCAATCATCCTACCACTGGATGCACCTTTTTTATTGTCTTCTTATAGGCACTGCCATGCACAGTTAGGTCCCCCAAAGCTGTCCTTTCTCCGGGCTGAACTAACTCTCACAAGTGCTGATTAATCTTCAGCTTGCTGCCTACTAAAACTCCCCTGGACCTTTCAACAGAGCTGCTACCCAGCCAGGCTGTCCCCAGCCTGGATTAGTGAAAAGGCTTCTCTCTTCCCAGGGGCAGGACATTTGTCCTCATGCAATTTCAAACAGCTGCTGCTGGCATGTTTTTGCAGCCTGCCCAGGTTCCTGTGGACAGCAGCCCAGTTCTGAGGCACATCAGCTGCCTCCTGAGTTTCGGATCATCCACAAATTTGACAAAAGCAAGCCTCATTGCCTCCTGTGCATCACTGATAAAACTGTTAAACACAAGAAGCCCCAGGACAGATCTCTGTGGTACTCCACCTCTTACTCCAGGTAAACTGTGACCTATTAACCACGACCCTCTGAGTCTCGCCATGCGACCAGATTTTTACCCATCTAGGCTGCATGGTCCTAGCTTGGATACAAAAATGTTGTGGGAGCCACTGCCAAACTCCCTTGATGAACTGACCCAAAATGACATCTACTGCTTTCTCTTCACCCACAAATCATTGTTTTATCACAGAGGACAATCAGTTTCAAGTATGTTTTACTCTTGTTAAATCCATGCTGAATGTCCCCAATCACTGTCCTCTCCTTCATGTGTCCAAGAGTTCCAAGAGGACTTACTCAGTGATCCAGCCAGAAATGAAGTGAGGCTGACCACCCTGTAGGTCCCTGGTTTCTCCTTTTGGCCTTTTTTTTAAAGATAGGTGCAGCCTTTGCCTGTCTCTGTGAAGACTAAGGCAAAGGAAGCACCAAGTATCTCAGTCCTACCTAGATGTATCTGCTCTTTTTTGCATATCCTGATGCAGGATGAGGTGGATCACAACACAAATCCTACTGACTATATGATTTCCATAGATTATACTGGCACTTTAGGGTGACAATTCATACACAGATTCCTGCAGGGCAGACTTTACAGATACATTTATTCAGCTTGTTACCTAACCTGCCTACAAAGATCAGTCACCTTAAGCTTTAGATGGTAAGCTGGTCTTTCCAGTTTTCACTGTTTCCTATGCAAAGTATTTCCTGATTCTGATGCAGTTGTAGTCTCTTTCATTAATCTCTTGTTTAACAAGATTCAGCTCCTGGAACTAAGTTCAGCTCCCAGCCTAAGTTAAAAAGTTCCTTACAAATTCCAAATATTCATCCATTTGCAACAGGGCAGTAAGAAATGCCAATAAAACAAAACATTTTGACATTGCTGTATGTAGTATCATTTCCCAATCTCTACTCCTGAACTTCATTCTTTCTTAAAGAAAAGGCTCCAAAAGTAGAGGTTACAATCAATGTCCTTCCTCTGAAAATGCTCCATTACCGCTGAATTTTTTATTAAGGTTTCCTACTGTGCACAAAAAGCTATTTTCACTGGGTTGTATAAATATTTGATGTAGCTCGATTGACAAAAACGTATTTTGATGTTCTTGCTTCTGATTTACAGGAAGTATATGGGAAAAGATTACTTACTTTACCATGACAGCTGTCTTAGCAGGTGACAATTTTCCTCCTGTTGTCTTTGAACTACAAATTCTCCTTATCTAGGAAAACTAACCTTTAGGCTGCTGTTGCTCTCAATGAGGAAAACTAGCTCTCTGTGGCTTTATGGGGCACGTGACCTGAATGTCTGCCTTTGCTTTGCATTTGCATTCCTCCCCCCTTCCAAATCTTTTCACCTTCAGTACACACAGAGAAAATAATTCCACATGGATGATAAAAATCCCAGTACTTCAGTGGCTAAGGTGACAATAATCGGTCAAAGGCATCACCAGCTCATCTCTGTCAGAGACAGATGACAGAGACAATAAATTGGACTCTCTTAAAAACCTGACTACTTTCTTCTTCCAACCAACTCACATTTTGTTTCATTTGCTTTGTGTTTAAGTACTGTCAGTGTTTTCTGGCTGGTTGGCTGGCTTTTTCTAGGTTTGAAAGACAGAAAATTCACAGACGGAATGGTACAACAAATACAAAAATGCTAGGCACTTAAAGAGCTGCAGTTCAAAACAACTGAAGATAACCAGGCTTGTGATTATTCCGTTAAGGCATCAAAATATAACCCTGAAGAGGTTTGACTCTTCCCGTCTTCTCACAGTGCTGATTGGAGATTTGCTGTTACAGAAAAGAAGGAGATCCACCTGTTACTTCCTTTCCATTTGGTATTCATCTGTAGCTTGTTGCTACAGACTCCACTCTCACTAGAACAGGGCAAGGGTGAATTCCTATGGTCACTTTAGATCACTAGGCAGGGTAAGTTTACACCTGGGACTACAGGCAGAATTATCAATTACACGAGCTGGATGAAAAACACCAGCAAGTAACTGAAGTGCAAATTTAAATAAATAACCATTATCTGCCAGCATGAGAACATTCAAGGACCAAGCAGGCTGCTGTTTCTAACTTACCAGCAAAATCTGAATACATTTAATATATGGTGTAACTCTATATGGTTTACATATTGTGATCAGCAATTGTGTTATATTTCTGCTTATAATTATCTGGTACAATAAACAAAAAGAAACAATTGTTACCAGTGAACTTTAAAACTCCTTTAAAGACTAATTATTAAACTGTTAGCAGAAGGAAGAAACAGATTTATGACTACTGACAATCTGGAAATCTTCACTTCATTGGGTATTCCAAGGACAAGGGGGAAAAGAAGAAGATAATAACCCTGCTTTTAAGTCTAATAAGCAAAATAATGAATTCATACTTTAAGCCAAAAAGAAAACCAGCCCCCAGAAAAAAGAAATGCAATATAGCCAATTAAAGAAAGTACGCTGATACTACCTTAATTTGGAAGAGGATTAATCAGTGAACAAGACTAGATATGAAGAGCTGGACAGGTTGTCATAGAAGTCTAGAAAAAAGTAAGGAGCTGAGAAGCCCTCAGACCCCCTACTTCTTCTCTCATCCCTACCCTGTGTTGTTTGATACTGACTGGCAAATGAGTGAAAAAGCTGTTCCATTTCTCTGCAGTATAGAAAAAATTTAGGATTTAAATGATAAAACATTTAACTGCAATTAATAGCAACTTACAGATATTCTTAGTAAATGTTCTTCTAATAGCATAATACACTTTTAGAAACCTTGTTTCAGCTTTTTGATTTCAAAACTTGTTCCTCCAGTAACCATAAAATGTTAATAAAAATGTTTAGTAATTTTTCTTCTTCAATCACTAAACTAACTTTATCCTCAATCTGCCCACTTTTACATAATTTGTTGTCCTGTTTGCATTGAGACTTTACTGCCAGTATTCAAGCCTACTTTATCTATGTCCACAGGCAGTTATCCAGAACTCCTCACTCTGGTATCCAAGTACATGAACCTCCCACAGGGCTCTGCTATGTAAATGAACTCTAAAAGTTTAAATAACGGAAAAATACTGTGTTTAAAACATTTTAGAGTGAACTGACAAGCAGATTTTATTTAAAGAAAAACACTGAGTCTGATAACTGAGCCTGATAGAGCCAATTAGCTCTGCCTCTGTGCAATTTATATACATAAAGTAAATGACCATTTGTTTTTAAGCAAGTTAACTAGCAATTACATGGCTTTCCAGGAAGCTGTGTGAAAGCATTCCATCAGCTGAACTTTAGACCTTCCCTTTTTTGCTACTTGTTTGTAAAATGAAAAATTAGGATTGCCTGTTAATTTCCTGATTGACTTTTACCAGAACTGAGTCATATTCCTGTGTTTTATCCTGGGTTCTGGAATTCAGACCAACAGCAAGAAGATGCTCTGGAAGCAGCTCCCCTATAATTTTGAGGCATAAACCAACTAAACTTAGTAGGAATGTGCAATCTCTGGGTTACCACATTCCTTTTGAAAATTGCAAAACAAACCAAAATTAGGCAAAAGATTCAGCCATAAGCACTTTAACCATGAAGCATACCAGTCACATAATTTTCCAATAAAATTAATCCAGCTGCAACTTCAACATTTTTATGCTCAAGTACTTCCCTTCAATTGTTCTCATGGCTCCCTGGTTATGTCTCTTGGATCTATGCACCCAAGTCTTTCTCTGTACAACAGGCTTGCCTTCAAAGCCACAATGGCCACGAGTGTGGTACAGACTGGCTACAGTACTAAGCTGGACCCAGTGCCACTCTTCCACAACACACAAAAATCTAGGATTTTTAATCTTCTTAAATTAAAACCAACATTTATCCATCACTCATAGCTAAGACAAAACAAACATAGAAGACAATTCTGTAAAACAGTGTGCCATCCAGGTGGAAAGGGTCTCTGCAAGAACTGGAACTAACTGACTCCTGGTTGGTCAGATAAAACTCGAGTCCTTGCACTGGCCTGCAATCAGAGCCAGATGCAGCGTGTGACTGGACAGCAAAGTCACCCTTCTATTTATGTCATCTGTTTTGCAATCTTATTAGTTTAATTCACTTTACTTGGTACTGTTTATTAACTCCGTATTTTCTGCAATTACGAAATCATCTCTAGTATGTTTATAAAATACAATACATGATCTGTTTCCCTTATTCAAATGCCAAAATATTTTCTGTACCTTCACCGAAAGAGGCTTATCTAATACAAATCTGACCCAAATCTATATTAAAGCACCTCCCAAATATCTTCTCTTCAAAGATAATGACCTCTATTAGAGGAGAAAGGAAAATAATCACAGCATAATGCTTTCTGTAATTTCCATACCATTTACCATTCCAAGGCTGAAGATGGCGTTTACCAGTGAGCCTCCTTTCCTGAAGTGATCTGTCATGTGCTCCAGCCAATTTGCTTCTAAGCTGTTAACAGTCTGCCCATTCCTGGAGATCCTCATAGGGATAGTCACTGTGTAATACTGGCTGCATTTTTGTGGGGTTTTGGGCTTGTTGAAGAGAGTGAAGATCTCTGCTTCTACCAAAGAGTAAAAAAAATGGAATAATGCAACAACCGTATCATAAAACTTCACCAAAAACAATGCATAACCCACTGTTTGCCCTTTCCTAATTACTCTGTGCAACTGCAAAAAATGCTTTGGGATGTGGTTATCTCCTTAATACATTTCTGCATCCCAACACAGTAGGACTCTCTCAAGACCCAATACGGTATTTTGTTTGCTTTTACAGTATCACAATGGATTCACTGTTGATAATATAACATTTAAAGACAGTAATACCTGAGTACTAATGCAACATTCCTCTATGGGAATCATCAGTTCAAACATGAAATCTTAATGCAAATTTGGAAGGAACTTCGTTCTGCAGATCATGGCCATTAAAGTATTAAATAACTTGGTTTTGATAACACAAAAGCATGGAACAAGCCAATGGCAGTCTCATCTCAAGAAAATGCAATGAATCATTCATGTAGAGACCCTGGTAGCTGTTTTGTTGATATACTCTGGGTCTGAGCCAAGGTGAGACATTAACACAAACAGCAAAAGAATTTTAAAAATGGAATTGTGAAAGGTCTTAAAACTTAGAACATCTTCTACTGGACTATTTTCCATGTCTCCTCCAGTATATTTTAGGAGCAGTTACTACAGGCAAAAAAGTCATTGCTGACAACAAAGCTGAGCTTTCACAGCCTTAAACTGGAATCAACTTTAAAAGCAAATATCCTTTTCAGAAGGGTATAACCGTAATTAAAATAACCAACAAAAAAGTTTTGGACATTATCATTTTACTTACTAATGGACATGGAAATCAATGGTAGAATTTCTATTGACTTCCAAATGCCAAAAATTCTCCCCAAATATATGAAAGGTAAAGACATTACATGAAATTCCTTCACTCAATAAGCTCTTCTTGTTTCCAAGCTATTAGGTTCTAACCTCAAGCAAAAGTAAAGAAAGAGATGTCAAGAGAAATGTTAAGATAGCTCTCTAACAAGTATCACTGAGCAAGAAGCTCTAACATGAAAAGAGACCTAACGATCTCAGACAGAAACTATATTTTAAACAGAGTAGAAAGGAATAAACATTAATGTGAATCCTCTTGCTGTTTACCACTTGTTTAGAAAGAATGAAATTATGAGAATCCTAGCTCACACAGAATGCTTCTCTCATCATTTTGATTCTGACCCCCCAGAAGAGTATTTTGTTGGAAAAGGAGATCTTTCTGGTGCATATTAAGACACTGATACGAGAAGCTGGACATGGCCCAGCCATGGGCACTCCCAGCCCGGAAAGCCAAACCTGTCCTGGGCTGCAGCCAAAGCAGTGTGGGCAGCAGGGCCCAGGAGGGGATTCTGCCCCTCTGCTCTGCTCCGGTGAGACCCCAGCTGGAGCACTGCATCCAGCTCTGGGCTCCCTGCACAGGAAGGATGTTTGCCATGGGTCCAGAGGAAGCCATAAAGATGATCAGAGGAATGAGGCACCTTTCTTATGAGGAAAGGTGGAGAAAATTTGGGCTATTCAGTCTGGAAACACCTCAGAGCAACCTTCCAGTACCTGAAGGGAGACTACAAGGGAGCTGAAGTGAGACTTTTCACCAGGCGTGTAGTGATAGGACATGGGGTGATGGCTTCAGACTGAAAGAGGGCAGGGTTAGATTAGATATTAGGGAGAAATTCTTCATGGTAAGGGTGGTGAGGCCCTGGAACAGATCATTCAGGGAAGTTGTGACTGCCCTATCCCTGGACAACCTGGTCTAGTGGAAGGTGTTGTCTAACCCAAGTCACTACTGACAGCAGTTTTCACCAGTGACTCCAAATCCTCAAGAATGGCTGAAGACACACTTCAGTTTGGTTCTAAGTAGCACAAGCACTTTTGGACATACTATTGGAATATCTGTACCTTGTTCACAGGCAAATATTTTTCAACATTGCATTGAAAAGCCTTTTAAAAATGGGGGAAGCAAATGAGCACTACAAAACATTCAGAAATCAAGTGAAGATTAAAAATAACACTTGAATAGTATAAAACCTAAAATAAAGAACATACTTAAGATCCCACAAATGGTAAGGAATATTATTTTTTTCCATGAAGTTTTATGTAGGGGAAAAGCAGTTCAAGAGTGGTAACTTCCTATGAAATACGTAGGAAAAAAAACCCAACCACCTGAGGCTTTCAATCTTCACACTCCCAAGGAAGGATGGAGAACTGGTGCCAAAAACTGAAATACATTTTCCATGGGAGGAAAAGGGAGTGCTGCAATAACAAAAATTCATTCAAGAGTAATAAAGAAATCAGCAGTGTTGTACAGGATTTGGAAAACTTCTACTTTAGATGAGCTATCACATAAAACTGCCTTCTCAGACCTTCAGTCTTGGAAAGTATTTGTGTAACTCAGCAATTAAAAAAATGCATGAAAAATAAAGCCAAAAAGCACTCAAAGAAAGATAACTGAGGAAGCTAAATACATTTTTAAAATAAACCCTCTTTTCTGGCTAAGCACCAATCCTCGGGTGTTACAGACAGAAGTTGGGAACACTGGAGGTGATCAGCTTCACATTTATGCAGAAATATTAAGAACATGGTTACTTGTAGCAAAAGAATTTCAGTGTTCAGTAAGGAGAGGAATAGCATCAAAGAGATGATTAAACTTGCTAAGTTAACTCTCTCACAGATAGCAAATAAAAAAGAGAAAAACCAATCCGGTTAGACTTGCAGATAACTGATTTTTAACTATAAAACTAATAGAGGTTTTACATGTAAAATTATAGTGTTGGGACAACCCACCTCTGAGAATGTAGAAGAGAAGAGACTGTTCAAACAACAGCTATGCTTTGCCCAACAACAACTGAAGAAAGTATGTTGGAAGGTTACTAGAGTGTGATCCAAATTGGATCCAAAAGCTAATTACACCAAACTGCAACGGAAACCAAGACAATAATCCAAGGAGTACAATGCAAAGTCATTCCGGGTCCTATGTAAGAAATTCCCAAAGGGGTAGGATTGTTTGACTGAATCTATGTAAAGTCGTAGATAATAGGGATAAATTAAAGTCAAGGACAGTACCAGCTTTAGAAATTCCACCTACATTCCCCCTGGATAGATTTGTAGCCTGTAAGGAAATTAAGGAAAGTAGTAAGAGAAATGATTGTAAACATGGTTTTCTTGGATTTAAACAAACATAGAAAAGAAATGTATTTTGAGGCTTAAACTGGGATCAGAGCAAGAGTATTTTTCCTTTTAGTTTTCTGAATTACTCTCTGTAATGGTCTACAGACTCTGTAGATGGTCTACATCCTATTTTGAACTACAGTTCCTGCTACAGAAGTAACCTTTGAGCAACAAACACCTTAAGGAAGGTATTTTAGACCTCAGCTGAGACTTGTGGTCTTTGATGGCATAAAATGACATTTAAAAAGTGGAAAGTCCACCTGAGGAAAAATATGTCAAAGAAATGAAAGAAATAAAACTAGGATATAGGTAAAAATCTTTAAAAAAAATAAAAGAAGATAACTGGAAGCCAAATTATTATGAGCCCCATTACCAAAATTTTATTACTAATTGGCAAAAATGAGTCATTAACAAAAATAACTGCTGTTTTCCAGTTATTACAATTCTGACTGCAGCACTGACCCCCACACTGACTGCAAGATACTAGGAGACTTCAGAGTCCAGATCACATATATTCATGCTGTTCCTGAGGTGGTTTAATTCCAGCTATCTGTTCACCTGCTACAAAGGGGCTAACTGTGATAAGTCTTTGTGAACTATTCCTTCTATGGCTGCAAAAGCTTGTCAGGCAGATTAACAGGGCTTTTTATTCAAACAGACAAAAGGGACACAAAGATCAAGAGCTCTCAGGGAATGGCAACAAATACAGAAATGAACCAATTCAGCTGAACAGCAGACAAAAATAAGTCTTCACACTCAGGCATTCATATGGGCCATAACAAAGCTGCACCTGCTTATATCATCTCTTCCTTTGCCATCTGACTCCTACTCAGTTGTTGTGAACTGTGTAACCATGCTGAAATCAGGTTAAGTGGCTCATTTGGGGCATCTTTTCTTCACTATCTCAGTGGCAATGTCCCCTCTACATCCCCACCCCCCAAAGGAGTTGGGAACATAATTGAGGCAATTTTAACTTGGCTTTTATGTACAAGAGGTCACTACAGTACTTACTGCCAGTAAGTGGTTTTAAACATCGTGCTGGCGTTTTATTCTCTGCAAGTCCATTCGTCTTGTCTGCTGCTTCTCTCACACTTGGGTTCTTGTGTTCAGACTCTTCTTCACTTCCCTTCACAGACTTGGCATTCAGCTCTTCAGTAGCCTGTCCTTCACCTCTACAGCCCTCTCTGGATGTGGCACACTGGTCAGCACTTTGCTCACTCTGTGTGGGACTACTGCATCCATCAGTGCTGTCTATTTTATCGCCATCCAGTGAAGCATGATCCTCAGGGTAATTTGAAACATTTTTATTATCTCTTGGTTGCACAGAGTTGTTACTGGCAGGTGTCAGGGAGGCGCTGACAAGGCAGTTCTTTTGGGAATGGTACTGAGGTATAATTCCAACAAATTTCAAGCCTTGACTTGCAGCATCTTGAATCTACAAGTTGAAGAAGATTAGATTTATAACTGTCAAGTTGTCTTAGCTAAATAGAAACACAGAAAATAACACCCTTCAAGGCAGCAAGCATGTAATTTTGCTACTTTTGTCCACTACCACTAGAAATTGGCATGTTGCATTTATATAAAAAGGTATATTCTAAAGAAGCAGGATGAAAAGTTGCCCAAACCATCTGATATAATGTGAAAGGCAGGGAGGGGGAAGGAAAAAAGAGAAAATGCCCACATATTTCTTCACAGGAGATAAAGCTTATTTATAATAAAACACTAGAAGTGGTATTTCTCACAAAAATATTTTTGTATTGATCTTAAGAAATCAGAGACCTATTATTATATCTTGTATTAGGTGTGTGATTATGACAATTATGCAAGGAAAAGCTTATTAATTCTAAAACAACAGTTGTTGTTTGTCCTATTTTGGATGGAGATACAAATGGTAAACTTTCACATAATGAGCGCATAAAAGCAAAGCTATTTTAATACACCACTTTGGGAAGATACAGAACTCAGAATAGAAAAAGGCACTGTGACATGAGCTAAGAAGAAGTAAAAGGAAACTAAAAGGCTCTATCATTAATCCTTTACACTTCAGGTAAAGGAAGAAAATGAAGGAATCAGATCACGAAAGATCCTAAGAAAAAAAGCATTGGGCTAGTAGTAATGACAATTAGATAAAGCCAGCATTAGCTAATGAAGGTTTGAGATGAAGCAGAAAGATAAATCTCTTTCAGGCAGACTCTGCACTGCGGAGTCATCAGCCTCACACTCCTCAAACCCAGGAGAAGTGCGAGTGCGAGACAGACTTCTGTGAAAACATATGAGTGTCTACCACTTCATTTATCAAAATCATTCACCAAAATGAAAAGGCAACCATTTAATGTATACTCTTGACATAATGTAAAGTCTAAATATAAATCTTTCGAAAATAAATGCCTTGAGAATGGAGAAATAATTTCCCTATGTCTGCATAACACAAAATTCCAAAGAGTTAAAGTCTCTAAATTCTTTGCCTATGCTCAAGTTAGCATGAACTTAGGAAAAACAGTTCAGCGGGACTTTTTTCAGTAGCAAGTGAAAAGGAAGAATTTTGTATCTTTTTCAAATTTAAGAGGAAACTCAATTCTGCATTTTCTCTACACGTAAGTTCTACATCTTCTCTTTTTTTTTTTTTTTTTGTTTGGTTTTTCTCAAATGAATCATTTACTTCCTGGTAACATGTTACTGCTCCAAACATACAAACCTACAGACGATGCCTGATCAACAAGAACTTCCTCTTTCAAACCACTATTATATTTTCCATGTTAAATTAACTCTTCATTTCAGGATCACAGGAATTTAAACAGAGGCCTCCAGGAAACAAGGCAATGGTCTTCACAGGTGTTTAGCCTGGGAAACATGGGATGCTGACTTAAGTAAAGCTCTTTGCTAAACAGGACAATAAAAATACCATTAGCAGTATCCTGGCCAAAAGGGTCTCTGCCTACAAAGAAAGTTAGCTTTTACTGTGTTCAGGAAGGTTTAAATGAGTATCTCTGACAGATGCATTTATAATGTGCATCTCCATTGTAACTCAATTAATACTTTTTCGTATAGTTAGTGAAAGAGTTACAAATTCATTTAATCTCTTATCACTCATGTACAGACACAACACTACATTTGTTTAGTAGGTTGCAGGGCAGCTAATTATAGAAATCTAACTAGTATGCAACTGTTAGAGAGTTTGAGGACAGTACATATGTGGTAATATTACCAGTCCTGGTCAATAAAGACTGCTTGTCAATCTACATCAGACTCCCACGCTGTGATAAGGAGGAGAGAGAACAGCTTTCACAGATACTGTAGCAACATTTTACAGTTTCGGCTTACTCAAAAAAACTGTGTTTGTTCTAAGGAGCACCTGAAACTGAGGTGCTTCTTTTGAGGCTCTTGTTCTCAGAATAGAAACACAAGGAACTGAAAACCAAATTGCAGTCTCACCTCTACTGTCTGAAGAGCTTAACCAGGAAGGTTGGAAAAAAGAGTTTGATCTTCAAGGCCCTTTCCCAACAAAGGTAATACTGTACACTACAGAACACAAAATCTTATTTAAACATATATTTCAAAATTTCCCAATGACATATGGCAAAACCAAGCATCTCATTATTCTCAATAAAGTAAATGTAGCAGGAAATGCTACATCAAAAGTGTGATGCAAACAGGATGTGTGATGTATCAGCAGACACAGCCCCTCCTTTCAACTTTTCACAAAACCATGAAGAACCTAGCTTTCATCAGAAAGTGTAAAGGCTGAACACATTCAAACTACAAGGGCAATTTGTTTTTCAGGATCCTGCTGAGAGCTTAAATATTATGAAATTTTTGTTGCTTTCACATCCAGACTGAATCATGACATCAGAGTAGAATCATATTTTCTGTTTCCTGTATTTCAAAGATTGAATATACGAATTAAAAATAAATAAAAAAAAAAAAAAAAAAAGCAAAACTAGCCCAACTGACCAAACAAACAAACAAACCAAAGAAACCCCCACAAAACCAAGCCCACACCTCAGTAACTGGAGAGGTTGTGCCCAGGAGATACACAGGACAGAAGGACTGTTTCTGCAAGCCACCTGCAGGTTTTGGACCCTCTTGCAGCATCCTGTGCTGGAACACACAGTTATGTCTGTCACAACCTCCTGGGAAAATATCTCAGCAGATGCAGTGTTGGGAATCAGTAAGAAGGGAAAGTATGGGAGAAAGAAGCGGTAAAGCTGAAGTGAGTGGGAAGACCATGATGCTACTTGGACAGGGTCACCCAAGACATATTCCAGATCAGACAAGTAACACAATTACTTGTCTTTATGTGCCAGTGTAGAGCACTAAACAGAGGTCTGTGTTACACTGCATTGTATGACTACATGAAAGGAAAAAAACATAAAAACGACGACTACAGCTCTACCACTTTTCACATCAGATAAAACTCTAGATTTAGAATGCCCTTATGCTAGGTCATCAATACTAACTTCAACTGTTTTATGACAATTTTTAAACATCGAATACACTATATACTTGCCCTTTACATCTTGGGATATTTTTAAAAGGGAAATTCCAACAAAATTTTTTTAAAAAAATTTCTTTGCTTCTTTCCCCAGATGGGAACAGAAACATTTTCACTGCCTCATAAAGTGCTGCTTGGATGATATTAACCACAAATACAAGACCAGATCACCATCACAAAAGACGTTATTGTTCAACCACAGAAGCAGAACTTAACTCATTTATTTCAATCTGGATAAACCCCCAAGTGGGTACATCCAAATTCATTTGCAACTGGCTTGCAACAAATTGGATTTATGGCAGTTTAAAAATAGAATCTGCTTAAAGAAGGGGTGAAATTTCATGTGTACAGAGGGCCAAGGCAGTTTAAGAATTTAATGTCATCCCTATAATTTGCTTGATTAGAAACCTGGCATTTTCCCCGAGGGGAAAAAAATGATAGATTTAGCCTTCGCTGTCTGCGAAATAAATATCAAATCTACCACGAACTTTAGAAGGAATAGGAACAAGCACTGTGTCCAACCCTGATGTCACTACATTAATTGAATTTTAGCTGGGGCACTTGTGTTAACATTCTTAACATTTGGGAAGTGTTATTGTTTATTTCAGAACTGCCTGACCGCTATTTTTATACTGCATTTGGAATAAAAGGAGCCATCAGCTGCACAAAGCAGTGTCACTAAACATTACACTGATCTAGCAATTTATGTCCCATCTTTTTAAATATTTCTGGTTCTCTTGAAGGCTCCCTACCCTAATTAGAAAATGGCTGACAGTCTAAATTAAAGATCTGTAAAACCATGCCTGGGAACAGCATAGCTGAATGATGAAATCCTCTTTTCTGGAAAGTACCTGTTTCACTCTGTAGATCTCACAGTCATGTGAGAACCCATGTTCAAAAGCTAATTTTGAGCAGTCACATACAGGTTCTCTTCTCAAATCTATTTTGAATAAAGACACTTGGCAAGTCCATTGTACTGCCCACATAATGTTTATGATTCTGTGTTTCTTGTTCCATTGTCAGCTCCATAATGCTCTCCCATTGACAGCGAGCAGGATGGTACTCTTATAAATATGGAAACTCAAGGATATAGATCCCATGTTGAACAGAATCATACACTTTTGTCAGCTTCAGCAATTGCTTTCAAGGAGATCCTGATCACATCCCTGTGGGATGGCACACAGAAAATCAAACAGTTCTAGCAAGTTCAGGGTAGTATTCCACCAAAATCAATAAAAATGTGAAACACGGAGCAGTTTAATAATGAGGATCTCTCCCAGATAAGAATTTCAAACAAATTATTTATTTAGTGTTAGGAATTTCTCTTAATTATTTAATGCCAGGAGCTGGACATTTTTGAAATGTGTCCAGAGAAAAAGCAGTTTTACCAATGTCATCAAGGCACTTGAGTTTACAACAGTCCTAAATGGTCTCAAAGCTTACACTTTCTGATGACTTGGAAAAAACCACCATCCAAACTTAGGTACTAGGACTGAACATTTCATTAGTAGGTTTGCTAGATGGTTCATTATATAACAAGGTACTGAAAGAATTTCGTAGAAACCCAGAAACAATTTAAGAGCATACATATCAAAAATGCTCTTAGAGAAAGGACATTTTCCAGGAGCAAAGAACTGATTTTCTGATGGTCAGATGCATTTAGTTAGCTCTGCTGTGATCTTTGGGAAAGACTGCTACTTAATCCTACTGATGGCCAAACATATGGCCTTGGAAACAATAGCTGGTTAATTTTGCTCAGAGCTGTCTATTTAAACCAAGTATGAACTGCCTTAGTCAGTAAAAGAAATGCTTGTCTGTCTATTTAGTTGTTTTTAAAAAAGAACAATGTTAAAGGCATTAGGTGTCATAATGTGCACCAGAAACCAGATCAGTGCATTTCTCTACCTTCTTCTTAGGATTCAAGCAAATCTCCTTTGAAAACAGACAGCACCAGGGGTCTTCATGCAAAAACCACGATCTTGTGGCTTGAGGAGAATGCTATGTACTGCATGCCAGGAGTTGGAACTGGAAAAATATGCTCAAGACTACAGTCTTCCAACTCTGTCCCCCTCCATTAATATTTAGTAGAACATGTTTCATCATAAATACCACACATCCCCCTCCTAGTTTGCTCATTTATGGAAACAGATGTTTAAAATTAAGACAGGCTTTTAGTTTGCCTCTTATATTTTCTGTAGGTCTCACATGCTCTTTCCTTAGAAGACAGGAACAGTCATCAAGAGTTTACTGTTTATTTAAAAACCAACTAAGCTTAGCTAATGTTCTAAAGAAGGATTTAATTCTTTCTACATGACTCAAAACTTCGGAAACTTTGGTATTTTTGCATTTCTAGTAACACATTACAAAAAAAAAGATAATTCTGCTAATCAAATAGCAAAGCATCAACTGCTCATTGTTTTTCTATCCTATTACTCTGGACTGTTTCACTGCTTGCAGATTTCCAAACCATGCAACCTTTCTGACTAGAATGCTCCTTTGTTTAAGCCTGTACTTCCCATGCATTTTTAACCATTTCCAGTTTACATTCACCAATTTTTTAATTTGAGACAGATAGTTCACATTCATATACATAGAAGCAAATATAAATGTGGCTTTTAGAAAGTGAAATCCCAGTCTGCATTAATGTTTTCAAATTATCAAGTATTTTCACTGTCAATTACATCAAAATGGGCCATGAGGGATAAAACACTGCAGGGATGCCTTGGAAAATGCTGCCCTAATCCGAAACCATTGATTTGCCATTTTAAGATCTCACTGCAATTGTGGCAGAGACACAAGAACTACAACAAGAACAAGGTAGAGAACAAGGCACTGAACAGGGCAAGAAAGCAAGTTTTGCAGTTTTACCACATGTTCCTTGGTAGTAGCCTCTGCAGAGGTGAACTGAAGGCTACAAACAGCACAGGGAGAAATGTACTGAAGCAAGGAGCTACTGCAGCTTACTGCTGTGCTGAATGAAACAGAAGGTGGGATCTTAAGGCAGTGCTGCAGGAGATATTAAATTTCAGTAAGCTACATGTCTCCTGCTACTCGAGCCAAGAAAGGGGTGAGATTAACAACTTGAAATTCCTCTCCAGCTCGCATCGTATTCACTCTTGAGAACAATATAACCACGCTAAACCTGCAGGGCAGCAGGGTGCAAGTACGCTTGCTCCTTTCAGCATATTTCACTAGATGACAGGTCTTGAAACCAGTCTCATCCTCTGTGGTCCTGGGTGTGTTGATTCTTCTCAAATCATCTCCTTTTAGCACTTGTTCCTTCACTGAAGGCAAAGAGTGAACATTGCTGGCCACGCGCTACAAAAATTCAGTGAGTGTGGTATTTGTCAAAAAGTCACATAATATACCTGCATACACCCACCCTTCCCCTAACTCTGAAAAAAAGTCTTGAAATTATTCACATAATTTAGGATTTATTCCCTACAATTTGTTTAAGACTTGGGAACAACTGCTAGAGAGCAGCCAGCTATGCTCACTCAACCCAAATATTTGATATTCACTTTAAAAATAAGTCTGTAGAAATTCTGTCCCAAGCTCTTGCTCTAGAGAACTGGCATTTTCAAAATGCAGACCACGTTCTAGGAATCTTTTGTAAGTAACTCCTACACTAACTGGTGAACATAAGCAAGGGGAAAATAAAGATTTACAGAGGCGTGTAGTTGATTGTTGTATCCAAAAACCATTTTAGTAACTAGCAATAATGTGATTCAATGTGAGTGATTTTAGTCTGTCTCTGTTCTAGGCAGCGAAAATAAACAAAAAAAAAAAAGGTTCAGGACAACAGGGGCATTTTAAAAAGCAGGAATTCAGTCTCAAACTTACAGGCTTTACATTTAATTTGCAGGGTATAATACTTTTATTCTTATATCAACTGAAGAGCATTTCTTGAAAATCACATTGTTTCATCAAGCCATCCATTGTTGGCTTGATGAAAAATTGGACAAATTGTAATTTTCGTAGCCGAAATTACAATTTGAACAATTTGCTGGTAATTTATTTTGGCACAGTATAAAATATTATCATATTAATTGTTACAGAAAAAGTTATTTTTTCCCACCAGTTGGAAGTAGGATCATTAAAAATATCAACTACATACTTTATAATATCTATTTTTATCTTGGGCAAGGGGATGACTCTGAAAGCTGGTGGGGGCAAAGGATTATAAAAGCACCACCAGGCTCCTGGGAGAGTCCTGAAAATAGTTTTGCAATGTCCATGGAAGATATATATCAACACCACCCTTACAGGGCTTAGTCAAAAGCACCCAAGTTGAAAGAAGCTTAAGCAGGAACAGATGTTTCCCTTCACACCAGACTGTTTAAAATAGAGTATGTGCTATTTTTTACCATCTCTTGTTATATATACACTTAGAAAATGTTAACAAAATGCACTTTAATAAATATTATCACTGCAGACTACAAACAGCTGAACTATTGATGTTGAGTTTCAAGTTCTACTTCATGACCATATCTACTGTTAACATCCAAATACTTGAAAAATAAAATAGGGGCTCTGTTTGCACTGAAAACATGCAGAAAACAAAGCTGTCAGCTAAGTGCTCAGCAATGGTTTTCATTACAATGCACTAAAGAAATAATGTTGTATTGTTCTCTTGCAAATACCCTGGAGAGTGAAGGTTTTGTAGTGGAATTTTTGGGTTTGTTTTAAAGATGGAAATTATTTTAGAAGAGATTGAGATCACATCTAGGTAAATAATCCTAGGTAATATACAAGACTCTAGAAGGGTCATTTTTTAGCTACAGAGATAAATCTGAACTGCTTATTTATTTGAAGAACAAACCTCCGAGCAGTATTAAAGACTCAATTTTTTCCCCTTTTCTCTTTCACTGCCACCTGCTCTGACTCTACACCCTGCAGGAAACTTCTGAACAGACCAGCTAAAACATATGTAAAATAAAGAATAATGCTTAGGATTACAATAACCATCTAAGGACCCCTGGTACCAACAAAGCAAACACAGACTTCACAGAAGAGATCCCTGTAAGACTGCAACATCGAAGTCAAGAAATCCACCAACACATTAGTGTTCCTAAGAACACAGAAGCTGCATCTCTTTGTTCCTTCTATTAAAAATTTTCAATGTAAAGATCAAGAGATGAAGAATAAGTCATGAAAAAGACAAGAATATGACAAATGCTGGAACAGCTATATAAATGCTATAAATAGCATTTTTCTTACTATAAGTAAAAAAAAATTATAATATCAGTAATTTTCACATTCATTATTTTCTAGGAAGTTGCAGACTTATTTTCTCATTTTCTTGTCATGCTGTTAACAAAAAAAAAAATTAATATAAATACATATTATTATGGAGACATTGATAGGTTTCTCATCTTCCACATCCTCTTGCCATTCCCTAATTAGAGGCCAAAGAGAGTTTAAAAACTCAGAAGCTGAGAGTTCAAAATCATTTCATATTGCTTTTGCACAAAATACGGGTATGTGAAGCCCGTTGTTTTGATCACACAAAACAAATGTTCATTCTGATGTGAGTAATTATGTAGAAAATACGTGAATCACTCTCTTGACTAGAAATACCTATGGAAAAGATTTTAAAAGCTCTTAAAAATTTCTATAGGTATTTAGCTGTTATTTTAGAGGAGAAACAGAAGTCCTCCTAAATACTTCAAGCCTGCTTCTATCTTCAACGTAAAAGAAGCTGGAGAATTAACCTGTCTTTTAAGACCAACACTAACACAAAAATTCTTCACCAATTAGAACCGTAACACTGATGACTCTCCAGAAAACAATGCACATGAACTAAGATAGCAGAAAACTCTGAAACAGCTACAGATCAATGGAAGGGAAAAAATTAAGAGAGCACGAAAAGAAGGATCTCAGTATTTTATTTAAACCATCAAAGTAGAGGAACATGCAGTGAGAGTGACCTGTAGTTTTTCAGGGGCTGTAGCAGTTCCTTATCCAACCACTAAGCCAGTCTCCTGCCTGAGGCTCCCTCCAATGGAGAGAGGGCAGATAATGGGCCGGGGGATCAAACTGCTCCAAAAAATCTCTTGCTCCTCAGGAGCAGACTGAATTCAAGTACAGTTTAGCAACACACGTTAATTTCCAGTGCATAAACTAACACTTGAAACATACTAATACTTCATGGTAACATTTACTTTTCCATAAAATTGTCAAGAGGGCTTAAATACAGTAGATCCTGTCAGCAATGCAGGATGAGAGTTCTTCACACAAGTGTTAGTATTGTACAGCCTTTCTTTCAAAATACTTCAATTCTCTGCTCAACTTGCCTTTGTACCAGAGAGAACTGAGGATCATTTTTTCTAGAGGCCAACTCTAGATCAAGTATACGGGTGGCAGCATCCTTGCAAAGTATTCTGTTGGCAGATTCCTCCTTGGGGTCCCACTCACAACTGAGCGGCACCACCGCTTCCATGGCCCAGCAATGCTATTACTAGGCAATAAAATAAATGTCAAGAAACTTAGTGGCAAAGTCATTGCATCTGCAGGAGTCAAGATTATTTGTGAGGTGCTTTGGACTACAGAAGTTGTTCTGAGGATCAGTTAAGGGAGTGACACATTACTGGCAGCTTTAGAGCCAGTGGTAATGATTTGTACTCACTGAACTTGACCAAGACCCAAGAGAGGGAACAGCAATGAGCAGATTTGACACACACTGTCTGATCCAGCAGATTTCATGGCACAATAAACATTACAAAGGTGCTTCACAATGGCAGTCCTGTTACAAGTGGAACCAGTCCACTTCTAAAAATGCAGAACCAATTACTCATCTATACTGTCTTAGGTTTGCTGGAAGAAATTAGACTCATTTCTGAAGCAAGTAAGAAGAGACCAGCAGGGAGAGATCCGTGTCTAGCCAAAAACACAAAAGAAAGATGCCTGCCTTTGGATTTCAGTTAAGCTGCACCATTTTTAAACCATGCTCTTCTGTGCTTATCCTGCTTCCTACTTCCACGAGGACAAGAAATGTGAACCCTGCAATAGTGTCACACTGAAAAAAAGACACTGTACAAGAATTCCCTCTGATGGTGTATTATTAAGGAGATAACAAAGGATCCAAAAACGTGCTTCCTAAATTTTAAGGCATCAAAACTGGGGAGACATAGTACAGAAATAATCCTCTATTTCCTAACCTGTCACCAACATGGCAAAAATGTGAACACAGGAGTAAAAGCTTCTGCCTGTTACGGTTCTAGACACGTACCTCAGATTGATACAGAAAACAGAGGTCATGAGAAATGTATCTGGCATTCATATATGATTGTGTGTCCAAAACAAATCTTTACTTGGGATATCAGCCTAGCTCCTCCTTCCCTTATTTGTCTCCATAGACTCCAGAGAACACTCTCAGATGAAAAAATGATAACAGGATACACAAAAAAAAAAAAGCAACTAAGGAAGTAATTAAAGGCTACCCTATTTGACATGAGAAACAAGTCTAAATATTTCAAAATATGGTATCTGAGAATTAACAGCTCTACTTTCAACAGTTTCAGAATGATCTGAGCCCCAGTGATCAAAAGTTCAAAAGTTAGCTTTGCTTATTGAAAACCAGACGAGCAAATCTTTAATCTCTGTTCAGCCCGAAAGCTAAAGAGTAGAGTGTTAATACCAATACAGCAGTACAATATATACACAACAGTTTAGTTACTTCTTTCATTGCCCACAAATTATGTATCAATGACACCATGGGACTGTTTGAGCTCTTTAGGACAGGTTTAGTTGCACTAGATCCACATGGCTATCAAAGAACAAGCACAGTGTGGTAATGCTGACATGATTTTGAAGTACAGGAAGAGGGCATTTTATGCAACATCATGTTCCCAATATTTAAATGTTCCGTGTCTTGCCATAGCCAGAAACCGTGGCAGAAAAGCAGTGGAGAGAGCGGAGAACTCGAAGAAAGTCCAGCAGCACAGAAAGATCTCAGCAACAGAACAAAGGTTTGACCAGAGAGTCTTCTTTGGCATTTCTTAAATGTTTTGTAGTCAACATTGTATTGAGGCACTTTGTTTTGGTGAGCAAGAAGCATTCTCCAGGTGAAACAACCTCCTTGTTACACATTTATATAGAGTTATAGAAGAAAAAAGCACATATTAGCTGTGCTGTATGCCACTGCAAATTGTTTTGTGTTTGCAGAAGGAAGCAGTTAATATTCAGTATTATGTACAATTTCAATACAACAAAAAGTCAATCCAGGAAAGTTATTAAAATGGCATCCTCATTCATACTTAAGGTCATACTTGCTCAGCAGTGCACAATAAAATTAATAAAATTAATTTTCTCTGTGTATAGGAACTTTTTTAGTAAGCTCAGGGAGAAAATTTTGACTTCTTATTCTGTTTTGAAAATATGGCTATTCTGTTTGGTTTGGGTTTTTTAAATACAGTAATTTGCAATACAGTAAGGTGGCAAACCTGTGCTAAAATGCTCTGTTATGAAAAGCTTATGAAAAGAAAAAGGATTTCCCTACTCAATTAAAACATTCTATTAACTTCAATTGTATTCTACAGTTTGAGAAGAATTATAAGGCTGTTCATTTTTTAAAGAAAGGAACTGCCTTCTCTAACAGCTTTTTGTTACTACTTTGTTTGAAGAACATCCTTTATTTTTCCATTTATTTTGTTTGTAAACATCTGGTTTATATGCTCTTAAAAGCAGTGGATATTTTTGTTGCTCAGACAAATTAGTTAATATGACAATTAATTCCTACTCCCAAACAAGTCTTGTATTAATTCCTACTCCCAAACAAGTCTTGTTTCCTGAGTTAGATTTACATAAAAGTGTTGAGACTTTCACAATGTGTATAATCAGATAGTGACACAGCACGCACTTGACAGCAACAGCTTCAAAGAACTTCACATTTCTCTACTTCAAATAACATCTGAGGATGAACAACATACTCAACCTACAGAGAAACCGTAAATATACATTCAAGCTATTAAAATTTAAATTATTATCTTTCAAAAAAGGATCTTCATAACCCCATAATCAAATGGCTTCTATCAACAGCGACATTTCCATGTCTAGAAAAGCATTCTAAAGAGTCTCAGAATTGGATATTTATGGAAATAAGATGACTCCTGGATTGTCATTTTGTTTTCGTGTTATCCATACTCTTTCTGAAGTTACAAATGCAAAGAAATTTCCTGTTTCAATGATGCACAATTTTGCTACCAGTTGTGACAGTTATGCCTATATTTCTGCTCTGACTCAAAGAACTGAAGAATGAAATCAAACATGTTGAAACTGGTACACAATAATGACACCAGGTTTTCCTAAGTGTGAATATATTGAAATAATCCAAGATAACATCAGAATAGCAGCGTAATAACACAGTTCGACCTAAAGAAAAATTTGGCCTCAAACTTTTGAATATTATTATGTGTTCAGAAAACTTCAGTTTGTTCTGATACCAAAATCTATGTATCTTTAAGTATCAGATAGTTATAGCTGCATTATTTTTAATTCAGTTCTTACAATTCACAGTAAAAATGAAAGACTGAAGATGAGTGTAGTCTGTCAAGCTGAGTCCTCATCAAGCTCATAAAGCCTGTGCTGTAGTTTATTCTAAAAATTTTCTTAACTATTATCACTGCAGATGGACTAAAGCTAGAGGAGCATGCCTACTCACACCCTGTGGCTAAATAAATACACTACTCAATGCTAGTTTATATAACATGCAACAGGACACAACAGATGCTGCAGAATTTGAAACAAGCACAATTTGAATCTGTTTTCACTAAAATGGACATAACCTGCTAATTTCCAGTCTGGCAGAATATTATAGTCAAAAATAATTTTAAAAGGAAGGCAATAGATAAAGAATTGCAGTGTTCTCTTCAAATTTCCCGGTATGTACTTAATACTTAACTGAAAGCAACACTCTTCTGGTTCACAAAAGTATTTAGTTTACCAGTACCAACTATATCAAACAACATGTGATATTGAAACAAAAATAATCTGGGGGTTTCCCTGGAGGCAAAAGGCCTTTTAGGTAAAGTACTATTCAATAGGATATCTGGACACTAAAACAGAAATTATATACATTGTTTCCACATAAACTGTTGTACATTATAGGACAATCTTCTGCATTGATATAATCTGTGGGAGGTCATTCTCCTGTGACACTACAAATAATTTTCTGATAGTAATAGGATCAAACTTGTTTCTCTCAAGAAGTATAACTGCTGTTCAGATACTTAAAATCACAAAACACCAAATTCTAGTGCAGTATTTCAGCCAGTCCAAGTGATACACATCCCTACTGCCAAGCTGACAGAACAAGAAACAGTAATTATAGTGCAAATAAAAGCATACTGTGTTTTGGGGTTTGCCCCCCATTTTCTTTTTACTCACTTTCTTAACAAAATCGGGGATCTCCGTTTTCTCTGAAAGGTGGTTTAAAGAGGAGCAGCATTCTACCTCCAAGACATATCCTTCACTATTGACGCCACCTTTTGAAGACCTAAAGAGGCAGACAGAAAAGAAGGATCAATTTCCGTTGTTTGAACTGGATACCCAGATATCCCATTTAGAAGTATTTCTCCTGGAGGGCTAAACTTCAGACAAAACTTTGGTTCCAACACGTTCCCCACACTGAGCTCAATACAGCTCTGACAAGTGGCAGCTACAGTATCTGAGCCACATGCTAGGGAAGTAGATCACACCAATGACCACAGATGGTGGGATGCTTCAGGGACTTCCAGATTTATTCTTCTGTTCACGAAACAACTTTGGCAGCCTGGCATCTAGGGTCAACACCAAGGAGATGCACGGGTGATATGACTCAGGATATACAAAAAGAAGGTTCCAGTGCAATGGTCTGAAAGATGCTCTGCGCCCCACAGGGCAGCCTGATATAAGATGCATTTCAGACAGCAATTAAAAGAAACCCCTTCTCTTTATCTAGAACCATTCTAAGTCAACATCTAATATCAGGGGCTAATCAAAACAGTTTAACCTTCACTCTTACCTTATGTTTTGTTTTTGAGAAATGTAAAGCTGTGCCTGAAGTCCCTTCTCTTTCAGAAGAGATTAACTCCTAAAATAATTCAAAGCAAATGGCATCTGCCATATGCATTTGCTGAACAAATGAGCACTGTGGAAATAAGGTATTGGTCAAAATATGCCAAGGGACTGTT
Source organism: Promerops cafer (assembly GCA_013398275.1). Classification (NCBI taxonomy): domain Eukaryota; kingdom Metazoa; phylum Chordata; class Aves; order Passeriformes; family Nectariniidae; genus Promerops; species Promerops cafer. Next base: position 270,827 of record VZSE01002355.1, on the reverse strand, counting down.
TGGAAGTTATACTGAATGATCTTCAGAAATGGTCTGCAGGCAGTGCTACTGAAGGCAGTTATCATCTTCTCCAGACTCCCATGAAAGGAAACTGATACACCTGATCAACAGAGGATATCTAGACAATCACTCACTTTCTCAGTTTTTCCGAAGAACATATGGAAGAAAATAAAAAATAAAGAAAGAAAATAAAATAAGAAATAAAAGCTAGCCTGTCATTCTTGGGATTAGTAACAAAGCAGTTTTCTAACACTTCACAGAGAATCAAAAGATCTAGTTCCAAGTGAAGAACTAATCCTGGCCAGTAGTTTTTTGATGCCTCGGTACCTAGAGGACAGGAAGAAAGGTACAGAAGTTTGAACTGGGAGTGCTGACGAAGCAGCAAAACAGGGGCTTGGCAGGCTTGCCATGCTTGCCAAAGCAAGCCTGTGCAAAAGGCCTGTTCTGGGGATGGGACTGTGTGACACGTAGAACACGCTTCAGCTACAGATGGTCCCAGGGGCTTTCCCGAGACATTTACAGTTCCCCGGAGCCATGCGATGCGTAGGCTGCTGACTGCAAACTGGCAGTGTTTCCTAGGCAATACTGCAGACATTTGCTATATTTGATCCTCCCACTTTCACACAGGCTACACTCTGACTTCATTTCTCTTGTCTCACTTATACCTGAACAGGTGGTAGCAGACTGTGCATTGTTTGGTAACACTGAAGTCCTTTCCCTATTTGTTTTTCCCCTCTTTTCTCGGTTTTTCTTATAACCTGTGGTTCAATTCTCTACTTAATTCTGGACAAAAATTTTAACAAAGCATTGGTGTTCATGAAAATTCTCCAATCATCTTCATAGAATTTATGTAAGTCATTATTGGGGAACTAACAGTATTCCAGCACTACTCCTCTGCAATGGGCACACATAAATGAATTTAAGCACCAAGAACAACATCATCGAGAAAATAAAAAATCATTTTGAGAGGGACAACACAGGTACTGCAGACATTTTTGCTGTTCTAAAGTCCTAGATAAGAAAATCTATTATGTGCAGATTTTCTGCCACAGATGAACTCAGGAACATAACAATGAACTTCAGAAATCCTCCCTGCTACTGTACTTACAACCAGACCTACTTTTTTTTCTTTTTTGTAATCTGAATATGACTAACAGGAAAAGTAGCCCTGATGTTATCTAGCCATGTTCCAGACAGAAATAATATTAACTAGGGCTCTGTAATGCTCAAGCAATGAATAAACCATCAAAAGTGCCGCTTGACATTGCAAAGTCAAGTCCCTACAACATCAAGTGAAGCAAATACAACTCTCCAGTGCTTTGGCTGTTGTCTAACTACAAACCAGAAGTGTGTTACCAGCAACAGGCAGCAAGGAACCAAGCCATTTTTAGACACCCAATCCCATTTTAAGAGGTCAACTGCAAAACTCTACAAATGCAAGGAACAAACATCTCCACTATTTCCCTTCTTGGATAGAAGCTTCCTTCCAGCCCAGCTGAGGAAGCCGCTCCCCTCCCAGAGACTGTAAAATACTACAGCTGAAATTCAAAGTTAAGATATCAAATCCTGGAAATTAAGTATGTGTCATGCTATTTCTGTACCCACCCATTTGGCAAAGGCTGTTCATAATTCTGGCACTGCTGTGACCCACATGAAAACTCACTATTCTAATTACTAATAAGAATGAGAAAGACTGTACTTTAATGTTTAAATCCCCAGGCTACCTGAAAAAATAAATCCTTCTCAATCTACATTGGTAACGTTTATAGACAGTGTAAGGAAAAGAGAAGCTGACCTTGAACCACTCTCTCCTAATTCCTCTCCTCTGCCTGAACAGCTCCCTGAGCTCTGTTCCTGTGCAAATTTTTGAGGACCTGCTTCCAACCTCTTTGAAATGAGTAAGTTATCTAAGATACAGATTATATCCATAAAAACATAGTGATTATTACTACGGCTGCTCAAAATGTATTGTTCAACTCCTTTAAGAAGCACTGACTTTAAAATACACTTGCTGCTTGGAAATATTTAATTGGAGGCAGTTAATTCCTTCTCTAACAGTCTGGGGGCTACCTCTGCACTAGGGCTTATGAAAGAAATGGCATCAAATACAAATGCATTGTGTTAAGAACATTATTTTACAGAACACACTTAATAGATTCCACTAATGGCCATAAAATCCTTAGTTAAAATCTTCCAGTAGAAAGACTATATTTCCAATAAATATTTTTCCATGCTCTCATGTAAATCATGTCTATATATGTTAAAAGCAAGTCTTTGTCTATACTGGTAGTTTTCACCTCTAGGAAAACTTTAAAAGCCTGTCATTCTGTCAAAAACAAACCAACAGAACAAGAGTCACAGCTTTTCACATGCAAATAATAAATACCTGTGGATGTCACAGACCACAAAAATAATTTTCTGAGCAAAGCTAGGTGGGCAAGGAATTGTTTCCTGTCTCTATGCAATAAACAGTGCATTTCATACACGTATCACAAAGCATTTCATAAATATCATAAAAGTCTCTCATTAAACTCTTTGAATATTATTAATATCACCATAGAGAAGTAGATAATTATAGGTACAGGTAAATTCTGTATCAACAGGAATTAATATAGTTTTAGTTTTATTAATTCAATGGGACTACTTTTAGGACCACTTTCATTAGAAACTATGAAATAGGACCCCCACAAAATGTACATCTATCAAGATCCCAGAAGCAAGAGAAAAAGTCCAAAGAGCACAGTTTTGTCCACTTGCATTCCTCTGCTCTCTTTTGAAAAAGAACTGATGTCAATCGTGAGAAATAACCCAATAATCCATACCCTGGAGTCTCTTACCAGTTTTATAGTACAGGATGTTACTGGCAGTCCAACATATAAAATATTTTAAAATTAAAGCAATAGTTTTATGTAAAGTTGATTTTCACTTTCCCATCAGAAAATATTTCTCAACAAAAAGCAGAAGAGAAAGAGAAATGCCAAGATCAGTTTAGTCAAAAAAAGTGTAAGCTCCAGCAGTTCCGAAGATCTTCCTTTTCTTCTGGATGCCTAGTCATCAAGTTCTTCCTTTTCTTTTTGTCCTCCTGAGTTGGAAAATTGAATCTTCCTTCCTTCATTCCTGCAAACATTTGGGCATTTTGTGTTACCTTTACTCCTCTGCTAAAAAAAATCACTGGGTTAATTAAAAAAGGTCCAGCCCCGAAAGAGGCACACCTGGATACACTAATGCTGTACCCTTCTTGGAAGCCAGGATGAACCGGAGGAGCTGCTACATCTGTCCTCACTACAGCACCCTGTACTCACTGGAACACATTTTGGGATACCAGAGAGGGAACACAAGGGACAGCATGAACAACACTAGCACTTTCCCTGCAGTGGGGAAGAGCAGTCTCCTGTCTCCTGCCCCAGGAGAAGACAACCACTGGTTGGCCATGGAGATTGACAGAAAACTTCACTGCAACATGCACACCCTCAGCTTTCATTTGTTTTTCTTCGTTACACATTGTGTGTTCATCATTAACAATTTTCCTGAAGAAGGGTTCTTCTGCCACTGTACGTACCCTGAGCGCTCATCACGGACAACCTTAATCATAGGATGGCAAAGAGGTGAGGTGGAATTTCAGTCTACCTGATGCTGAGCCGAGGGAGGGCATTCACAGGCCTTGTGGGGTGAGAGTAGAGGGAACCCTCAAATTTTACCAATATGAAAAGGGCTCAGGACCACAGACTTCCAAAAAGTGTCATCCTGAATCCTAAACAGGGCTTCTAGTGCCACTAAACAAGATGATTATACATAGAATAAATAAGATTTTAACTTATAATTGGAAGTTCACTGGCCAAAAATATGTTACAATGGTTGTTTCACTAGGTTGTCATTTCCTGCACAGCTGTTTGCTGTTAAGCACCGTTTCATGGTAGAAAAACCATAACCAGCTGTGGAGAACCAGTAACTTACACAGTAACTATTAAAGCTGACAACTTGGTGTCCGTTACAAACTGGATTTCCAATCCTTTTCAGATACAAGAAGGAACTGAGGAAGCCAACATTTGGTCCTAATCTTCCTTAAGTTCCCTATGCCCATGAGCTCAGCAAGCCAAAACACACTTGTAAACTGCACAGACACTCTAAAATTACTATTTCATTAGGATGATGCTAAGAATGTAAGCGCAGTTTTCAGATTTTCCACTACACAGGAACAACTCTACGACTCATATAGAACTGTACATTCACAACAAACTGGTCTACATTACAAAAACTATAAAACCACACTGAAGTGATTAACATGACCAGGTCGTATCTCTACAATTTCAGGTTAAAAATCCAACAAAACTAGAGCATCTGAAAACCAAGAATGAAACAACTAAAAATCCATAGGTTTTATGATGTCCAGCCAAAAACCACACCATTTTTTACAAAAAAAAACAGGTATATTGCATCCTAAGAGCCTCAAGTCCAACCCACGTGACACTGTTTTAATGTTATTACCTAAACATTTTCTTTACTATAGGAAACCTTATCACTGGAATATGTATTATTTGTTAGTAAAATTTAGAAACTTTTTTTAGTGGCAGTATATGAAGTTTCTCGAGTAAAGTTTGGGCATGTATTGATATACAGGCATCTTTAATGTGCAGTGTTTATAATTTTCAGAATAAAGATGAAAGAAAATTTATTTTGGGTCACTGTTGAAAGTTATTGTGAGGAAATATGTATTTCTTTGAACTTGTAACAAGTAAAAAGCCTTCAAAACTGAAGCCATTGTCCTTTGAGCTAAAGGAAGATAGCTGTTGACTCTTGGGCATGGAATAAATATTATCTTTTCATTAAGTTGAAATCAGCCCGCTGAGAGCAACAACACACACTGCATTTGCACACAAACCTGTTTGATCCCTAATGCTCATGAAGATAAATTCAGACATTTCTCATCTTCAAGCTTAAATCCTACATGAAAACCAAATAGACACACACATATACATTTATATTCAAGATAAAAATCCATTGTATCGATGCAAAGTACCTACTTTCACCAAAGTGAAAACACCAAAGTGAAGTAGCAGCAAAATCAGAAAACTGTAAAAATCTTGATTTGCTATTGAACTTTTGAACTCAGTCTGTCATATTCCTTTGCAGATAAACAGAGTTCTTATTATCCAAATGATGATAGTTTGCATTTTGTCAGGACTAACAGATACAGGAGTTACAGAAACAGAATTAGAATCATCTCATCAAGTGAATCTCTACAACACCTGACACCTCATTATTCTGCAGAAGGGGAAAACAGCTGCAAAGCTGTTTGAGGTAAACGTAGAAATTTAGAACTTTTAGAAACTCTAAAAAAATTATGGTTAAATTATACTACTTAGTCTACTTCTGCAGAGCAATGTTTCCCTGTTGGTTGCTTAACTGACTTAAGGCAAAACCTGTAGATGGTATGTCCTAAGACATAGTTGGAAAAACGGAGAGGAATTCTCTGGACTACCATTTATATCCCCTGCTTCTCTATCATGGTGAAATAAAGCATCTGCAAACATGTCAAAACTATTATAAGCAGACACTCTATGAGCCCAGACCCTGTACCTTTCCTGTTAAAAGAGAATGGAGGCTGCTTTCCAGTGCTGAGTACTTAGAAAGGGACATCAAAACATTTTAACTAACATTGAAATTTGAAACTTTAAGATACCACACAGGGGTATCACACTACAGGTTGCTGGGAACACGTTAAAGCTGCTTTGTGCTATGGTTTTGTTATAATTTTTTTCAGGGGCTTACTTAGCAATTTCTCTGCAGGGAACAGATAGCCTGCAACAGCCACAAGCTGTCCAAAATAAGAATGCACCCAAGACACCTGCACAGAGATTGTTAAAGCAAAAAACCAGCGAGCGTGGAAATAAAAGGCCAAGGAGAAAAAGGTTATTGCACACACAAAGAACTACTGATTTCTGTTCCTCGGAGGAATGTAAGAAATGTATGTGTTACTCTCCTCATCTTGGTTAGCCAGAACCTCCCAAATACATGGACCTTCCCCCGTCCCTTCCATCAGCAGAGAGCCACTGTCACACGCTCATGCTTTTCAGGTACCAGCTTTTATTCCCTTTTTGAGGTTCTAAGTGCAAATCAGTGTGAATCTACTGCTCAAAGAGCTTTCTTCACATAACTGATACAAGATTCTTCAAGAATCTGAGAACTCAGATTACATTGAACAGACAACTGCTTTTTAGTTAAGTCCACTGAAATTTAGAGGGGGAAAGTATTGATGAGTGTTGAATTTATTATTCTTTTATCCAACTCTATTCTATATGACTTTCAAACCACTTTCGAATCAACTGCTTAGTGTACACCATGCCATTAGCTGCTACAGAAATAGTTAAATTTATTATATTCAATTTAATGAGAGCAATGGCCGAGTTGTTTAGCAACTTGGTAGACTACCTTCATCCCCAGTGCCTCTAAAGAATTAAACACTCCAATATTTATTTCACTTACTTTAATTGCACATTATGCCTTTTGCACTGCAAACAATTTTTTTAAAAATCTGTCCCTTAATTCCATATTTTCCCTAACACTTCCAGTGGATAATCCTTGGTTTTCAACATGTACAGCTTCCATACATGTTAGGGATGTGTTTCTTCAAGCATACTACTGCAGGAATGACTCCTATTTCCATATTTACCACAAATAATGACATAGCAAAGATAACAAAGCCAGAGATACCAGTACAGATTAAACAGAAAGCTATCAAAGTGACTTTAAAAGTCACCTTAATGTACAATGCCATTGCAAATTCACTAGGAATATTTTGAAACTACAGGACAATGGCAAAATAGGATAAAAATAACACTAACAGGCACTGTTTCCACAAATTCTAACACACAACATGCCTCAGCACTACCTTTTCCATTTTATTGTTGAACAAATTCAGGCACTGCAAATCTCATTGACAGCAGCAGCATGGTTTTCCTGATAGCCATCATCTGCTGCAGCTGGCATAGCCTCTTCCTACCTTTGGAGAGGCAGAACTATAAAACTAAGTCCTCAAAGCACAAGTCAACAGTATTAATTTTAAACAATAAAACTGACACAGGAAGGTGCAACACTGACTAAAGACTAATTCAAGCACTCAGTTCTGTCTCTATATAGATGGAATTGGCATTACTGTAGGCACTAATGCAACAATTTCACTTCTGTTTCATTCAGGGAACAAAACAAGGAAGGTGGAAGACACACTCGGTATCTGCCAGACAATGGACAGATGAAGTGCAGAGTGTTGGAGCCACCTGTGGTGAAACACCTGCAGTGAATAAAGAGCTGCAGCCCCAGGTGTTCCACAGGAAGTGCCCAGGAAGCCCAAGGGTGGGCCCCACACCTAGGTACAGAGTTTTTTATGACTCTTGATCCCCATGAACACCATACCACCAAAGGGATGGATTAGCACTTCACAGCAGAAATGACGTTACTAGTGGTCCTACAACAGTGGCCGGACTACTTTTACTCCTAAAATCTTACGACAGAAATAAACACTCATCTGATCTTAGCCTAAGCAGACCTAACTTCTACCCACGATTTAACTGTTATATACAGAGACTGCTTTGACACCTGACAGTCCTCAGGGGGAAAATATAATTTAATCATTATCAGCAGTGTAATGAGAAAGGTTAATTAAAAAATTTAACAGTATGTCTTTTTTTTTTATACTGTTACATATTTTTAGTCCCCAGCTGTTTGTGGAATGACATAAACTTGCAGTTCAGATACAGGTGGTCTCCATGCAGGCCACAGTCATCTGAAATCTGTGCAACACCCATCTCTCTTCATCACACTTGGCAATGAAAATATTTGTTGCACCCACACACTACGGGAGAAGATGCTTCCATACTCTCAGCCAAACTCAGAAACATTTAAGCTACATGAAACATCAAACTGATGTAATTTCCCTTTCTGGTACTTGTTTTTTTCCTGCTTCGCCACGTCTCTTCCACTTCCCTAGGCAGTCAGAAATGACAGATAAGAGAATTCAGAGAAACGGACTGTGAATGTAAAAGGAAACATAATTGGTTCAAGACTCTCTACCGTCTTCAGTTTTGTACAGTCATTTACAGCTGTCTGAAGTGTGTGACACTGGTACCCAAGTGAGTGAGAAGGCAATTAAGATTTTGTACTCTTCCACAATCACTCTGCACAGATGTAAACTACTGGATATAGTGTGAGAGCAGTGACACACTGAGCGCTCTGGCTTGGGGATCGCTCCACTGAGAAGGAAGCTGCTCCTCCCTGACAGGTCTTCAGAGCTCAGACCTGGAAGATGTTGAACCCTCAAACCCCTAACCAAAAGAAGTCCTTATGTGCTTACTTAACATTACAAACTCATGCATATAAATACTTTCATTGCTTGCAGCAAGGTACTGTGTAGGCAGGGAAGGCAAGGCCCCAAAACCAGGCAATCTCAGCCCAACATCACTCAGCAAGTCCACTGTTCACCCAAACATTCTGTGTTTTAACCGTAGAACTGGAAGGCATTTAAACAATAATATCAAGCAAGCCAGCATGAAGTTCTATATTAATAAAACTAAAATCAAGTCAAGGTAAATTAAGAGTTATTTTAGAAGCTCAAATTGCCTGTGACACCTAATGCCTATATATAATTGCTAACAAAATGCACAACTTTTTCCTTAGGTCAGAGGCTGAATTTCTGAAACTCTGTCCATAACCTCTATCAACTGGCTACCAGGCTGAAGCAAACTGAATGGTGAATGGTTTGCTTCTTAAATAGAGGTATAAACCAGCTACATCCTTTCCTTCAAGCATCAGCACAAAGAGAGGGAATAGGATTGGCAGATGGAGGTTTAATTATCCACCAGCCTTCCGAACTGGTCCTTGTAAGAAGGGCTGGACTGGGGAATGCAGCTAATGTAGGAAACTGTAGAGAATGGCTGCAACAACACAGGTAGCTGCAGAGTTGGGAGTGGTCAGAGAACATTAAATTAGGTTTTAAATTAACCAAAAATCATATGTTTACAAATACCCACATTTTAATTTTCTTCTGGGCTATTTAACAGCACATCCTATTGATTTTTTTTTTTTAGAAATCACATTAAATCATAAAAGAACAGAATTCCTGTCTCTTTATTCACCTTCAGACTTTGATTATGTAAAATATTCTTAAAACATTTTAAGAGGTGAACAAAGCAGGAAAGCAACCTTTTTATTTATGGAGTTTGCACTGACTAAAAATTTGAAATAACTTGTATTGTTTAAAGGAAAGAAGGGCCTAAAGTCTACACATAAATTTAAGAAGTATGCATTAGTACTACAGTTCTCAAATTAATTGCTTTAACTGTAACTGTCTAAACACAAAATACGCCTTTTCTAAGCGAACAATTCTTCTGCCATAATTTAATCTAATAAATTCTTAAAGGGTACCAACAAGACCATCCTCACAAACTGTCATGCATAGGGCTTGTTTGTTTGCCTCTCATGACAACACATCCCAAAATACAGAGCATATTTCAGCTTGTTATTCTCCAAATTGCCTGCCAAACTGCAGACAAATTGTAAACATGAAGAACATGTTAAGCCTATTCAAGCCCACCAAAAAAAATAAAAAAATCAAGTCTTGCACAGTAAACTCTGCTATGATTTCCTGATGTAGGTCAAAACTCAGCAGGAAATCACATGTTCTATTTTTATCCCAGTTCACTGGAAGTGCTTTACCTTTCTGTTTTCTTGATAAGCACAGCCCTGAAGATTTGTTCCTGGGGAGTTTTCTCTTTCTCATCAGTTGGTTGCACAAAAGGGTGGACAGCAGCCAAGACAAAGCCTTGCTGGTACAATTCTTCCAGCTGAGCTGGAAGATCATACAAGGAGGAGAGCTTGATTGCAGATGATCCTGGCAGCTCAGCTGGAAACAAAAAGAAATCGGTCAGTAATCCGACACTGGACTATCATGTATTTTAAAATCCAGGCCCTTCAGAGTCAAGTAAGCTTCACAGTGATCTGCAATATTAACGCCAAAACTGACCTTTCCTGAGAGCCATTTTGTATTTCATATTTTAAGCAGGCTGTCTTGACGAAGGATTTGTATTACACAAGAGACTCGTGCAATTAAACAAGAAGTCAGATACATTAAAATGCCAAATCCACTACACAGTCTGGCGGAGATAAGGCGAAGAATGTAATAAAAACAAGGCAGTTGGTCAAAAGATATTTTAGGTTTTAGCAGTCATCATAGTAATGCAAGTAGAGTGAGCCATGAGTCAAAAACACAAAACAAATGAAAAGAAACAGTCAATGTAGGCAGAGCATGTCACATTCAAAAGCTATAAAAAGAAGCATCCATATACACAAAATCAGACTAAGAGATCACTGATGCAAGATGCTGATGAGACCAAATATCTGCCAGTATGTCTGAAGAGAATTTTGTAGGTATATTGATAGTAGGAACATTGAGTGATGCATACCTATAGCAATGAGAAACCTTTTAGAATAAACACTAAATCTTATACCTCAGGGTTTAAGCAAACCTATACATATTAGAGATGAGGATGAGACATAGTATATGAAAATAATCCTTCCCCAATCTGCTTACTGCAAGGTTTTATGCCTTCCTGTCAAGTATTTGTTGCTGACTCCTGTCAGACACTTGACATACACAGGGATATTTCAGTCAGTATAGCAATTGCCCTTATTTCTTTGGAGTCTTGTGAGATTCAAAAGGAAATCCCATAAATCACCTGAAACAATCTTTTATTCTCTTCTTCTCTACATCAGTAATCCCTCATACACTTTTCATATTTTATGGGAAATGACATCTCTCTTTCCTGACCTTTGCCTCTTCATTTCCATCTCGCTTGGAGGATATTTATTATTTCATCTAACCCACGCCAGGGCATATAGGGTGGTGAGGTGCTGGATGTTCTTCCCTCCCACTGAAACCAAGAAGGAGGGGATGCTGAAAGAAACACAACAGAGGTTCCCAGCACCTTGCAAGCCTTTGTTAAAAAAAAAAGCACTGAAGAATAGTTTGTATGAAAGAAGTCGGCAATGCAAAATAAGGTTTCATTGTACTGCTTTTTCCATCAAACTGTATGGCTACCCTTTATGAATAATTTAAGGAGTTATCAAAAAACTAATAAATATTCAAACCAAATAATACCAAGGAATAATTTAAATAATAATAGAATAGATGTGCTTGGTATGTTTTTTTCCTCATATAAGACCATGTTCCAGAAGGGAATAATGGAACTTTTTGACCAGGAGTTTAAGATGTAGAATTCTTTATTATTTTTACAAATAAAATGAGATCCAAGCAACAAGCACACTGACAGACAATAGGGCTCTACCTTCTACAACAGCATACAAATCACTTCAGAGTCATAAAAAGAGATGGCACAATGAATAATGCATAATAAATAATAAACCAAACAGTTACTTACTGGAGCCTACTGGGGATCAAAATAGGGAAACCCAGATTTTAGAACACTATTTTCCCTCTTGTGCTCAGAGACTCCAAGTATTTTTGACTACACTGCAACTAATTAATTTCTAAATGAGGGGTTTACTTGGATACAATGGAATGACTAAACCCTACTCAGTACTGTTAATTCTGGTCATAGTGCTCCAATTTTTAACCATCCCCTATGGAAACTGATGCTCGCTTGGCATATGTGTTGTAGCATCAGGATTCTTCTGAGGATAGCTTGAGTAAGATTAGTAAAAAGTCTAGCCATTAACATGGGAGACTGACTGCTACCTCCTAAAAGCTAAACATGATGAGAAAGTGTGGAAATGCATGTAATTGGAGCCCTGGGATGTAACTTGATTAAAAAAGAAATGTAATAGAAAATAGAGATGGGTGGGATCATCCAGCTAGTTCATCCTACTACCTAGAGGCAGGATCAGTTCTAGTTTAGTTATTTCTCAGTTTTTCTCATCTATGTTTAAAAACTTTTAGTAATGGAAATTCCACAAGCCACCTAAGTAATTTTTCAGCACTTTTCTATTCTTCCTACTCAAAACCTTTTCCTAGCACATGGCCTAAATTTCTCTCTCTTAAATTCAATATTGCTATTTTCCCACTAGAGTATTTCTTTTCTACAACAGCATTTTATAACTAATACCATTCATGCCTTAATCTTAACTTTTTTTACACTGTATAAACTCAGTCCTTTCAATTTTCCTGTTCTCATGTCTTCTGTATTTCTAAGTAATTTTTTATGTTCTCTCCTGATCCTCTTCAACTAGTCCACATTTTTCTTCAAGTATAGTACCTAATTTTGACAACAGTGATCCAGCACAAGCCTCACCACTGCTCTGTAGAATGGAAAACTCTAACACTTATTACATCCTATGTCAGTTTACATCATTCGGGGGAAAAAAACAAAAGGAAATTTTTCTCCCCATAACTAACAATGGCCAATTTTCCTGTTCTTCATGAATTTTAGGATTTTTCTTTTCAGTTTTCAAGGGCCATTCTGGATTCTGACTTTCACAGTATGACCAGCAGTTCTCAGACTGGCAAACTGTAATAAACATACTCAGCAGTCAATTGCTGGAATAGTTAATGAAAATGATGAATTTTAACAGACTCTGACCAGAACAATTTTAAACCTTACAGTTAATACATCTTTTTGGTTTGATGCTGAACTATTGCTAATTTCCCCTCAGACTAGAGATCCTGCACAGCAGAAAGACAGTTCCTGTTATACAACTGATGCCCACAAGGTCTACGAGTTTTCTGGATCTACAGACCTCTGCTATGCATTCTTGTTACTCTCCAGCTGGTTTGAGGTTGTGCAGATTCCTCCCCAGAAATCCGTGCTAAACATCATCTTCTGGATATTTCATAACTCATTTTTTCCAGTATTTTTTTGGGCATTAAGCTGGGCTAACAACCTCACAGGTGTCTTTAAATGTAGGTTAAAAAAGGACATCACATTTTGCTACAGAGTTGTATTCATTCTTCAACAGTCTTCACTCCTAAATGATAAAATTTGGATTATTTCTTCAGCTAATTCCTCTACAGTGCATACTTGTAAGTCTGAGCTACTTGGAAACATCTAATTTATTAAATCAGTTGTCAATCTAGTCTTTCCTTACTTTACCTTAGAAAAATGCTAATATTTTCAGAAAACTTTACCTGATTTCCAGTAAAATATATGAAAATTTTGGTTTAGTTGTTAAAAAGAATTCTAACTATACCACTTTGGAAGCAAAAGGAAGATCAAAGTTGTGTACAACAGGTTCTTGTGTAAGGTAAAAGAGCAAATGAAAAACTAAATAAAAACTTGTATAACACCAGTGCTTATAAGCCTTTATTTTGCCAAAGGATAATGCTGACTTCTTTTATCAGCCTCTTTTTTGCTCTTGAACTGCAGTTGGCTCTAAGTTTTAGATTCTGGTCCATATTTCCACATATATTGTTGTATTTCTCCATGTGACCTCTAAAGACTCCTTTGTTTATCAACTAGATGAGTGTGTGAGAAACTTGTAAATGAAAGAAGCCACATATTTCAGTTTGGTTAAGGTTGAAGATGGAAATAGTAGTGCTCACTGCTTTTGGACTGGATCACCAGACAAATTAGTTTGTTGCCTGACTGATAACTGAAGCTGAAAACACTTCCAGCAGTGCTCAGATACATACAGAAAACTACAACTTTACAGACTTTTTAAAAAGAAAGAAAGTTTGTGTTATACAACTGATATCTGTAAGGTGACTTTCCTGGGTCTAGGGACTTGTACATTCTTTGCTGCTAATGGAAAAACCTGACCAGATATTCACACTTGCCCTCATCTCACCACAGTGAAATCAGTAAGAGGAGTGGATTTCCCTAAAAATCTAGAGGTTGTCAAGTATATCTGAAAGTGGTCATTTCTGTAGCTCCAAAAAGCAATTTATGGGAAAAAGGGAAAGGATGCACAGTCTACTACCAGGATCCCGAGGGACTGAGAGCAGCCTGAGAAACAAGACTGGGAAGACAGATATTGAACAGGACTTGTTCTTCCAGTGTTCAGCTCATCTTTCCCTCCCAGTGGATCCAGGGCTTCTACCACAGAGAACAAACAGCCATTGACAGGCTTTAAACTGAAGCATCTCATGTAACCTCTGACAACTGTGCTGGTCCACACTAACCAGGGAGATGCCTCTTGATCAAATATTAAGAGAGAAGACAGTTAACAGCCAACTGTCTATAAAAAGTATTCTGATTTTTGTATATTAAAACAATAAATTTGGGTACCTTTGAGATGTTGTAAACCAACATTCTGAAGTAAGAAAGGTATACTATGCCTTATAAAATAATCCCTGGATTCACCTATTAGCCCATGCTTAATGACACCCATCATCAAGTACAATATATCTTTACCTAATATATATACTCAGCAGAATTAGATTATTGTAACTCTATTCTATTTGATAAACAGCAACTTCCTCTTCCTGACACTTACATTTAAGACAAAGATAAAATGAACTTTATTATTTTTTAATTTCCTATTATGTGAATGATAGCTAGGCCCCAGAAAAGCGGAAACGTTAAATGCCAAAATGGTACTTATTGAATTTCTCTTTGACCACTGAAATGGTCAAATCTGAGGTCATATTTGGGTCTTAGTTTCTTAGTATCTATCCTTAATACTTTATTTAAAAAAGCAAGCATACTGTTCTACTTTAAATTTCTATTATCCCGTGTGTCTACTACCCTGTAAGTTTAGCTTTGTTTGCTTACTCCAACAAAACAAATTAAGTGTTGGGATTTTTTGGTCTTCATTTTTCAACATGTTTTTCTGATTAAGCTTTTATGCTCTTATTCCAGTCACAGCTGCTAAAGGCGGATGGAGCCCTTAATGACAGTTCACATTACAGATGAAAACGTTCCACAAAAATAATGGGGACTCCTTTTAACTATTCCTTGTTACCTTTTAAAGTTTTCATGTTCATCTGCATTTTAAATGTTCCTCAATTTATTATGGAACATTAAATAAGCCTTTTTCATAGAATCTCAGAATAGTTTAAGTTGGAAGGGACTTGAAAGATCATCTAGTTCCAGTCCTTCTGCCTTTGCATTGAAACAACCAAAGATCAAGTTTGTGTGTACGTAGATTGTACACATTCTCTGTCCATACCGGGTACAGAAGAAAACACTTTGCCCAAGGTGACACATCATGGGGTCTGAAACAAAGGCAGATTGGCAAACTCAACAGACCCACAATATCAAGTGATGTAGCAACTCAGTTACCTGGTAGCTGCATCCATATTACTCCTATTTCAAAAAAATCACAAAACAGTTTGGGTTGAAGGCTCTTTAAAGATCATTTGGTCCAACTCCCACAGCAAGGCCCATAGACCTCTTCAACTAGATCATGTTGCTCAGAGTCCCATCCAACCTGACCCTGAATGTTTCCAAGGATGGAGCATCCACCACCTCTCTGGCAAACCTGTTCCAGTGTTTCCCCATCCTCACTGT
This sequence comes from Promerops cafer, assembly GCA_013398275.1. Lineage (NCBI taxonomy): Eukaryota > Metazoa > Chordata > Aves > Passeriformes > Nectariniidae > Promerops > Promerops cafer. Next base: position 255,372 of record VZSE01002355.1, on the reverse strand, counting down.
CAAAAAATGTCTTCCTAAAGTACAATCTAAATCTATCTTTTTAGCTTAAAACCATCACTCCTCATCCTACTGCAACACACCCTACTAAAAAGTTTGTCTCCATCTGTCTTGCAAGCCTCCTTTAAGTACCAAAAGACTGCAATAAAGTCACTCTGGGGCCTTCTCTTCTCCAGGCTGAACAAGCTCAAGACTGAAAAAGACTTGTCTCAGTCTTTCCTCACAGGAGAAGAACTCCAGCCCTGTGATCAGCTTTGTGGACCTCATCTGGACCTGCTCCAACAGGTCCATGTCTTTCCCGTGCCGGGGCCCCAGAGCTGGATTGCAGCTCAGGTCTCACCAGAGAAGAGGGGCAGAATCCCCTCCCTTGACCTGCTGGCCACTCTGCTTTGGATGCTTTGACCACACACTGCTTGGTCATGTCCAGTTTTTCATCCACCAGCATCCCCAGGTCTTTCTCAGCAGGCTGCTCTCGATCCCTTCACCCCAGCTTGTACTGGTACTCAGGGTGGCACTGACCCAAGTGTGGGACTTAGCACTTGGCCTCCTTTAACCTCATAAGGTTCACATGGGCCAACTCCTTGAGCTTCTCCAGGGTCCCTCTGAATGGCACCCCGTCCCTCACGTGTGTCACCTGCACCACTCAGCCTGTTGTCATCTGCAAACTTGCACTTCATGTCATATGACCAGGCCTAAAACATATTATCAGGCTCAGACCCTTCAAGTAATACAGGTCCAACTGGTTTTTTTTTCAAAGTGCAGGATGAGACTGTTTCCCAATCCATGGCCATTCCTGTGAACCGTTCCTGCTCGAGGCACCCATAGACAGTGAACTATGGACCCACTCATGCTCTTCCTGTACCTCCTCTGTCCAGCATCACAAATCTTGCAGGCCCTTCCACCAAACTACAGATGCATCAGGTCACCCACAGAAAGAAGGATGTCCTCCCGTCTCCTCCCCCAGGGGAGCGCAAGGTTCATGGAGCCCTCCTCAGAAGAGGGAGGTTTCTGACAGAGGGGCCACAGGGGCGACCTCAGTGCAGTTTTCCCTCCCCCACTGAGGGCTCAGAGCCACATAGTTGCCCCTGAGCCGGGCTGAGCCTGTGAGCTATAAAGAAGCAAACATTCAGGCACACTACACACTCTGTCACTCCTATTCACTCCTTCATGCACCTCCCTACTCAGCACAATTTTTTTGCTGCTGTCCTTCCAAAGCACCCAAATGTCCTTCCTGCACTACACAGAGCATGCAGGAGACCACTCAAGTTCAGAAAATCTTCCATGTTTTCACACGGGACACTTCGCAAGCACGTTTATGACTGTTTATGACAGCCCTGATCGTTTTGTAGAACTCCAAGGCAAGCACGCTTCCTCTATTTAGTACAAGGATTGCTGTTTCTTAATTTAATATTTATTTCTTTCCAGCAACTTTAATCTAATTTAAAGAAATCAAATCTACAGCAAACTAACTTCTAGAAGAGCAAAACACTGTCTTTGTATTAGGACCAGACAAAGAAATTTAACTAAAAAGTTTACCCTGAGAAGATGCAGTTTCACCTACCTTAAAACATTTGGTAAGAACATATCAACTGCAGCAAAGTTTTTCATTTGGATAATGTTCAGAAATAAAAGTAATGTATTCATGTTTTACAAGATCAAAGTGGTTAAATAAGCACATTTTTTTCAGTGTTTCTATGATTTTCGACTCCACTCGAAATCTTGGAATTACCTGTATTATTGGAATTGTGATTTCCTGATGGAAGGTAGAACTGCACTGACAGAAAGTGCACAGTCTCAACAACTAGGATACACAAACCAACCAGTGCCAGTAGGAGCAGCTAGTGTGGGTAAGCTGAACACATGCTAAATGAAGGACCATCCTGTCAGGCCACCTTTTGGTTTGCCAAAGTCCTTGGGTTTCTCTGTGCAGGCCCTGAGGGCTGAATGGCACCACAGCCCCTCTCAGAGAGCTGGGGTTCATCAGAATCTAAATGAAGGAAGGTGCAGGGTAACAACCTATTGTGAAGTGTTGGCTTTTCCCTTATAATGCAGGACAGACTGGAAAAGATCTGTACTATAAATAAGAAAGTTTTTAAGGCACTTTTCACTGAGTTGTTCAGCAGTTAGTTTGGAACAGCTGAAGGAATTCAGATCATCATCCTTTCCAACTATTCAGGCTTGCTAAGGCCGATTTGTTACTCTGGAAAGAAGACAGCAAACTGTTACCTGAATATTCTCAAAACACTTACAGACTCATCCTGAGAGAAGGCTATTTCCATTCAGTGTCAATCTCACACACAAAAAAAAAAAAATTAAGTCATTTATTGCAAATTTTTCATTCTTTGTTACAAACACTAAGGAACTCTCTTTCATGCAGCACAAATTGTTTGTGGGCCAGAACAATGCAGTCTGCTACTCTCACTTAACTATAACTATTCTGTCCTCATTCAACCCACAAATAGCTTCTTGTTACCAATGACAACACAAAGCTATCAGAGTAATTCTAATGAAAACAAAGACAAACCTACCAACAATGTAACTTAAAGAACATAAAGCAGTAAATACATTTCTAGCAAGTTTTGTCATGAGTTCCCAATAATTGTCCCTGAACTAAAACCTACCAAACAAATGCTAAAGCAGTGTAACAAACCTAGCAGAAAATATATGGCACTTGTGACACTATCACATGGTTTGAATTACCTGAAACATACTAATGCTAGAATTCAATGAGCTAGTAGCTCAAGCTTTTGGAGTAACAACTATACAAGCTGTACTACAGTCTTTTTTCCTTTTGAACAGAGCTTGAGCTTCCATGAGGTGCATATATAGGTTCCTTAATTTCAAAGAGAAGATGGATAGTCTTTGTGTACTACTCTTCAGACTATCAACAGAGGCAAGATACTGGATGTTAATATAACACATGGAGTTTTTAGTTTTGACATTCTCAGTAGTTTTTCTTTCAATCTTGAAGACAAATACAATAAATGTCCCCATAAAAAAAGGATGAATATGCAAGAGCAATCAGTACTTAATAAATGAAGGTGTCTGTTCAATAAGCTCCTAGTGTTTACTTTCAGTGAAAATGCAATAATGGAAGTTAAAGATATTCAAAAGCAAAGCTCTGTATCTTAAAGTGGTGGGGGGGGGAAATCCACAGAAAGATTGTGAAACTGCATATATACCTTTTGAAAGCATGTAAATACATAGAAATGTTCAAATACATGTATGCAGGTACACACAGATAAACACCAACACTCTTTTCTTACGTTTAGGAAACAGCAGATACATGCATTAGTCAAACTGACAAAGTACTAGGATAACTCACAGATGCAATGAGACTACATGAAGTTGTCTGATCAATTGTTTTGTTGAATCTCATTGCATCTGTGAGTTATCTTGCTTGTTGCCCAGTAAAATTTCATTTCTGGGTCTTGCAAGTATAAGGTAAGTGTCTTAAGAACTGGGTACGTTTGCCACAATGATGTGGTTATGCATGGGATAGCTTAATTTCTAGTGTTTCAGAAAAAAAAGGAAATACCCAGGCTATCATCTCCACTAAGTTAAAAATCAATGAGGAAACAGAAGTTTAGTCACCTAAATAAATTAACAAGCACTTCTTAAACGACTCACAGCTTATACTCATTAGCTTGTGGGCAGAATTATACAAAATGAGCAAACAGAAGACCACCTACTAGAGGTTAAAAGGGTTAATGACTGTGCAAAAAGCAAAATTAAAGAAGGTGGAAAGGGGGAGGGACTTCTCAATTAAACTTGCACAGAAATAAACCTAGGAAATCCTATCCCTTCTGCACTTGAATAGCTCTTCAAAATGCTATTTTTTTTCAATTTGTCATTCCCTCCTACTTGGTTCTACTTCCTAAATTGATCCAGACCAAACAGAGACAACAAAGGTAATTTACATTTCACAAAACCAAGGAAACTCCAATACAGACCAACCAAACACAGGAAGTGTTCAAAGTTACATTTTATCCACACAGACTTGTTATCTGTGTAAGTTCCTAAAGACAAGGATTACACTGAACTACAGAGGACAGAAAGGGTTAATTCTGAACTACTGGAAGGACCAGCATGCTGATTCACAAGTATTTCCATCCCCTGCCAAAGCCCCTCAAAGTATTGGTTCCCTCTCCTGCAGCCTTTAGACACAAAGTGAATCTGTGCATGGCAATACTTCAGCTGCAGTCTAACGCTGAATGCTGCTCTCCTTAACAGCTTAAGAAGTGGCAAAACAGGACTTCCCAGCACTTCCACCAGCAGTGCCCCAAGTCCTGTCTCTCACAGCAAGTAGCCAGTTATCAAATACTTTAAAAGGAGGGAAAGGGGAGCTACCCAATGGGCAAGAAACAGTACAACCCACTGAAGAGATCTTCTGATATCTTAGAACTTGGTAGTATCATAACATCTGGAGAGCTGATGCATCTTTTCTGCTTTGACCCCCTCTCCAACGTGCTTGCCATTTTTCTTAGCAGCAATAATAATGAATACTGGCAAGTTTCACAGCTAACTCTGCAGCCTACCAAATCTTCATTCCCTCCCATAGTTTTAAAAATGTATTTTGTCTTTTCCCCCTGTTACACCACCTCCGTTTCCTTTCCTTCTCCTCCTCTCTCTTTTATGCTTCACTTCAACGTTCTTTCCATATTTCTGGCAAATTTTCATTTCAGATTTTAGAACTGCAGCATATAATAAAGTAACACCGGTTTCTTTGCAAATTTTATAAAAAGCAAACTAGCATTGCAGTAAGAAAAAAAAACTGTAAAAAGCACAGATAATATCCTCAGATGAGTACAAAAATTGTCTACTTTATAAAGTTTCAAAGTACGCAGAATTTATTCATTTTATGGTATACTTTGCTGGATGAGAAAAATCTCCTCTGAAATGGAATTTTTAGCATTTCTTAGCTTTCCAAATCACTATATCCTATTGTCAATAAAAAGCTGCATGTGCTGATTCTTTAGGGAGGCAAAAAGCAGAAAGGTACATATACCTATCTATGTATTTCCATCCAAACCAACTGAGAACAACCTTGAGATTACTGATTTCAATTTTAATCAAGCAGAGATGAACAAAGTAGCTTGCACTCATTACAAGGGATTTCTTTCTATACTCACAAGATAGTTATAAACTATAAATCTGACTGAAGCCTAGTTTCCAAACTGAAAAATGACAAGAGGATTTCAAACATTTAAGGAAAAGGGAGGAGAAATAAGTCAACAAAGTAGTAACTGTGGCTGAATACACTTGCTATGATCTCATGCACATTTTTCATGATACACTGATAACTGCGATTAAAATCAATGACTTGGCACAGACAGACAAACAAGAAGATAAAACTAAGTATTCCATCCAAGTATTACCATCAAGGTTTTCTTTTTTCCCTCAATTCACAAGGTAATTGCTGCATATAATAAATATATGCCAGGAGAAATAGATGGAATCTAGAAGGACCATTTTAAAAATTTGGATTTTATAAATTCAGCCTTCAACACAAAGATTTAAATTTATCGACATATCCAATAACCTCAGGAAGAAAGGTTAGGGTTTATCAAGATAGCTCTTATTCCCAAAGCCAACCCATGCAACAGAGAACTGATAGTCTCCAGGGAAACCAAAATCCTCTTGGCAGGTCATGCCTGTATGTATTTTATATGTAACACTTTGCATTATATATACAGAAAAGGACAGATAGCTTTAGAAATGCTTGAAGGCTTCATTCAGATGTTACCTGCTGGTTTCTGTTTCTTGTAATTTTATATCACCAGTGTTTCACATGCATTCTCCCCTTCTGTTCCAATAGATGTTTCAGACTTTCTTGTAAAATCTTATTTAGGATGATACTGCGTGCCAAGTTTGTATGATTTTTTTTAAAGCCAGAAAGGGATTTTTCCCAATCCTGTCTCTAAGTCCATATATTACCCTGTTTCAGATGTTCTCATTTCTTGACTGTATCAACCAATGATATTCCTTTTCTTCAAAAGGCAGTCGTAGATACTAAGCACTTAATATTTTTAATAAGATTAAGTATCACAGAGACTTTCATCTTTCTATCTTTTTCCTAGCTTGAAATATTATATATTTTAGATAAAGAGAAGACACTTCCAAATGATACGTGTTTTTCATTTGGAAGACAACATATAGTGTAACTTCTCACTGTTCTTTTGGTCTCTGTTAAATCAAAATCCCCTGTTTAGAAAATGCTGTGATTTTTCTCAGATGTCTGTTAAATTGTTTTCAGCTTTACTGGCAAAACTAAATAAATGTTAAGGCAGCCAGAAATGTAACACAGGTTGTATAACCAAGCAAGCATTGTTACTTGTGTTACTTGGAGGTAAACTCTCAATTAGATTTTGGCCCCAGGTTTAGTCATTTTTGAAAAGAAAGTTGGGTAAGAGAATGCTACATGATTAAATTCAGTATAAACAGGAGATATTCAGAGGCAGGCAAATTAAATTCAGAGGAAAGGGCTTATAATGCATTTGGATTTTTTTAAAAACACATTACCCTGCAGTAATTCTAAGATGAACACTTCTGTGGATGGCTATACAAGACTCAGATCGCAACAGCTTGTTAGATTATAAACAGAGTCAAAACTGAGCTATTTAACTCCCTCAAAATTTCCAGGAAAACACCAAATTTTAAAAAGGAATAAAAGCAAATTAGATCTGGCTTATTTTCCAATTGCTAGGCCTGCTTGGGGAACTGCAATGAAAAACCAAATGCAAAACATTCTACAGTATTTACTATTCCTCTCAGATCTCCTGCCCCACACTTCTGGTTTTTTTAAGTATTGATAATGGGAATATATTCCCACCACTGCTAATTTTAAGAATACCTCTGTCAGGGTATGTGAATTTCATGTGAAGAGTCTGTGTCTACAAAAGCAAGATCAAGATTTTACTGTCCCAGCAGACCTCATGTCACCCTTGTGAGACGTGCCCCGAGTATCACTGGTGAGCTGTACTTGGACATCTCAGCTACCCCACAGCATCAAAGGGAGCCATCCTGCTGGAACTGAAGCTGTTGTGGTATTTGCAGCAAAATTTGCAGGTCCAAATCCTCCTTGTTCAAAATCATCACAGGAAACCCATGACAGACTTAACATGCAAAGATTTGCCTGGGAAATACAAAAATAGAGGGTGGCAGCAATCCCTATCAAGCAAATTCCCCAATGGTTCCTGATTAATTTGGCATGTGGAAGAGCCATGTATCAGCCCACTTAGGATTTTTAGAGTGACTAGATAAACTAATTGCAGAAGATGCAAAGCTAGAACCACCAAATGGATTGGTCATTTTGCAATGAATTACGCAAGTGTTAAATGAGGTAAGAGGTTCCAAAGAGGACCTACTTTCCTGTCTATACAGTTTAGGATTTGCCAACTCTATTGGTACACAAGGGTGGTCAAAGACCTGATTAAGATCAGTGCAAGATAAAATATTTCATGCTGACTTTTTGCTACCTGTGCTATTATACAAATTCCTACTCAAGTTTTTCTCCATTAGCTAATGAAGAGTGATTCCCACTGATGAAGCTTTTGTTCTTCAACCTTGTTGCCACAGGTTGCCAAATTTTCCTTTGTTTTTTTTTTTCTTCCCACCCCTTGGATTCCTCAAACTGATGAGATACAGCAATTATGTGGCTACATTGGAGCAATGCACTGGCTCACTGACCAGTGAGCTGTCAGTGCACATCTTGGTTCTCCTAGCCTGCCCCTGATTAATAAGAGGTCTCAGTCTTCTGCCCAACTGCCAGTTTCCACAAAACTAGGAGCAGCCTAAATTTCTCGACAATTGCTTTGAAATTGTGCAGTTATAATTATTTGGAGGAATGAGACAGACAGACTGTGAGCCTTTTTTAACTCTCGTTTCCCTAGGAAACCGGTTCAGAAACAAAACAGAAAATCCATCACACTACCACCTACAAACCCTCTGGAAATAAAAAAAATTTCCTTTAAAAATAAAGACCTCGAAAGAAATGGGATATTGCCTTCTGTAACACCTCTAAGTGTATTTAACAGTCATGAGGCTTTCACAGAATATTGAAAACTACTAACAAGCAATAGTTCACCACTGGCACCTAAAAGCAGTATGTCACTGCCAAACACACCACATCACTTCAACTTGGCAAGAATGCTTGATAGAAAGCCAAAGAGTAGTGGAAAAGGCTGTTAGAAGTTAACAAAGCACTTCCCAAAAGTACTGTTTTGTTTTTTTAGGCAAGTCTGCTAGAGCATGGGTGATGGATTTACTAAAGAAAAAAGTTTTTCTTGGCAAAAAAAATCCTGCTTTTTTTGCTTAGAGCAAATTTTCCTGTCACTCTGCAGAATTTGAACTCCTACTCCCTCGTTTCAGAAAAATGTGGCCAGTTTCTGTTTTCAAGTGAAGAATTCCCACACAGTGATACTGATAGCATGGAAATCCATTGTTTAATATGGATCATGGGAAAATGGCCACAAATTCAAGCACCATTACAATGGAACAACCACGGCAAATTATATATATTTTTTTAAGTTTGCAATAAAATGGTTGTTGTTGCAATTTTGTTTGCAAATAGTTGCAGAGTATTTCTCCAAGAGTTTATGAGAAGGCATTGTTTTACCCTTATTTCTCAGAGTAGTTCTGTCAGAAAAAGTGCTGCAACTATAACATTTATTGGAAATTAAAATGAAAGAAGAAGAGAAACCTTAACTTCAAAGCTGCTAACAAACAAATTAATGAAGTAAATATAATCTAATACCAAAGTAGTAAGTATATGCAATAAAGATGTAACAGATATCCTGTCCAACAGGGACAGAATGCTTTCATGGTATGAAGGTGGTAATTAAAAAGCATTACACAGACAATCTTAAGATCTAAGACCTCTTTCACCCCCTGGATGGGATCCCTTTTGGGTTAGTAACATCAAAAATTAATTTCTAAAATGCACATTCTTACTGATTAAATAATAGAATACAGAGGCAAATGAACAGGTCACTTTCACAGTTCTCTTTACACGGAATAGAAAATAACCTTTACAGGTGGCACAGTGGTGTGTGACAATGCATATTCACAGTGACCATACAATAGAACTGCAGGCTGTTATTCCTGTCAGCTCCTCCTGGCACAGAAAATACCTCAGAAGCAAACCTGGGAAAAAGTGTAAAGCACAGTGCCTCTGTGTCCTGGTTAATATTGTTTTCTTGCTCTTCCTGATAAAGCAACCCGAAGAGAGGTCACAGGCAGCCACACGTGGCTGCCTGTCTAATCATATGACAGCCCACATCCAAGACACTTTCACTTCTGCCTAGTCCTAAGTGGATTCTGCAAAACAGAGAGAACCATTTCTAACTTCTCTTATGTCAAAAAAGGCCAGACCTGCTATTGGCTAATAATGAAATATCTCTGATAAAGTAGTCTGAGTTTCCACCAATGTTTCTGGAAGGGTACCCTGAAAGTATCTGTTGATGAGAAGACCAATTTTTCACAAAAATTTACTATAATAATAAAAAAAACCAAAAAAACAAACTAAACAAACAACAATGACAACAAGCAGTGCAAGAGTGCAGCTTGAAAACAAAGTGTTACAATTAAAAAGTGTTGTATTCATTGAACATGTGGTGAAGAACAATGAAAATAATCCCCCAAAATATGTCCAATTTTATCTATTTGATCACTTGAAAGGCTTCATCAAGGCATTCAACCCAGCTGGAAAAATAGGGTAGAAGGACTGCAGAGAAAGACAGATGCTGCATCTGAGCTGAGCATTCCTAAGTAAATAAACAACAAAAACAAAACAAAACAAAAAAAGCAATTCTGACACAGTTCCAAACTTTACGAGACAATAACTTAACAAAAGACCATTTATTCTGTCACTCTTTTTTGTTCTTTTGTTTTGTGATTTGAGAAAGAAGTAGATGCTAATTTTTTTTGCTTACTAGTAATCTGTACAATAACAACTCGTGAATTAACCCATGCAATTTTTGACTATTCGTCAATTCTTTTACCAGTTGTTATTCAGAAATTCAGGAAACAATTGTTCAAATAGAAGAACACCACAAAGGGCTTAGCAAATGAGGAACTACAGCAGTAGACTGCTGTTTATTTATACTTCACTAGTAACCATGTCCTGGCTTATCTCTATCTGTCTCAAAAATTCCTCCTGTTTATTTGTAAACCTCATACCTCATTCCCTTTCAGATTTAAGGCCTTTTATCAATTTATTTGGAAGTGCGTGGCACCTTTAGGATTCCTCACATCCTTGATGTCTTTAATTTTTTATGTGCCACATCGTATGCAAAAGCCTCTGTATTCTCAGACTGAGATGAACTCTTTCAACTGATGACTGTTTAACAGAGACAGATAATATTTTTGCAGTTCTTAACTCACCTGATGACTGTCAAGCTTGTCTTTCGTGTGCTGATCAAGAGCTGCAGCTCACAGCAAAGGCTTAATGAGATGCTCTTCCCCTTGAAAGCACTGTTTCTTTCAAGAAGAATCTGTAGCTAATCACTGCAAGTCTCAAGTTGAGAGGATGATTATGTGGGGGGAGACAGGAGCTGTGAGTTCTGTATAGTTCGACTAAAGAGAGCTCCATTTATATGAAATGAGCAGGTTTTGTAAAAACCAGTTGGCTGGGAAGCCTTAAGCTTGCAGTTCCTGTGCAAGACCTTATCACAGCCCATGGGTTACCGCGTACCGGGAAGAGCCACACCAGTTCACTACAGCGGCTGCTGAGCAAGCGTCGGACTCAGCCGAAACTTCTCACGTGTCACCTCCTATCTTGGAAACTCCCCTGCTTTTCCTAAAATTATCACAGAGTATAGTGTGTCACAAGTATCAAGTCGTTTGCAAAACCATTACTGTACACAAACCAAGAGTCTGCTGAGTGTGCAAGTTTTATCACAGAAAGCAGGATGCAATTTCATATAGTAATTGTATCACTTGGACTCCTCTTCAGTCCAGGATATTACACACTTGTATGACTGCAATAAGAAAAAAACAAGTCACTGAGACTGTTTAAAACACAAGACAAAAATATGCAACACGTGCCATGGTTTTGCCAAGATAGCTGAAGGAGTGCCAAAGGAGCTAGCTGGGGAACTGGAAGCAAGACTAGCACAGTGTTTGGCAAATGCTAATAAGTTCTTCTCCTCTGCAGAAGCAATGAACATATTTTCAGGCTGCCTCATCGCCCAAAGAGAAGGCCACAATCTGGAGGCCTGGATCAATCTTTATCAGCTTTGTAATATGTTATGGCTGCAAGATAGTAATGATCAAATGGTATTTCACCAAGTGACTACGCTGAAAAGTTCTGACACTGCTGCAGACTAGCCCTGAACCAGCAAGCACCCCGAATGCAGCACTGAGACCTACGGCAAAAAGGTGCATTACACCAAGGCTGATGTGAGATGTTTGCTTGGCAGTGTATTTACATCTTCTACAGACTTACTAGGCTACCTGTCACCTGTGCACATACACACAGGCACTGAAAAACAAAACAGTAAAAAAGGCCTGAAACAGATAAAGCACCTTCATGGGCATAGGATCAATGCCTCTCTATACACCAAGTCAAGGTAAAGAAAATGCAGGTGAGGCATTCACACACAGAAGCCATGCAAATGCTATAAGAACACTAACCTGAAGAACAGTTAAGATTGAGACAATAATTAAGGTTTGCAAACTACACTATTTTGCTGAGTACAATATGCACAACCTTAATTAAAACTGCAGTCACAATTATGCTTGTTGCTAAAGCAACAATTGTACGTATTTACAGAATGGGGCAAAGAAAGTGAGAAGCTGTGCAGTTTCCATGATTGATTAAAATTACCTACATGTTCTCAGGTTATTCTTTAAACAAAATTTTAATTGAATGTTGATCTTTTCTAAAAATTACAGCATTTTAAGGTTTAAAGTAAGCTTTCCCCTGTTCAATAATGAAGTAAGTCTAACACACTCAGAGGACATTTTTCATGTCACTCAGATTCAAAAAAAGAAAAAAAGAAGTTGTCATGAAAGACCCAAAGGGATCTGAATCCAGAAATGTAAGTTGTCTTCTTCAGTAAAAGACCATGTGCCTGCCCATGCATGATACTATGGGTTTTATTTAAGCAGAACTTGATAGCAAATCTTGTCAGAATGACAGACACAGTCCCTGCTGGGCTTCATTGATACAACACAACAAAAAGGCATCCCTCTGGCACTGGAAAGCTCCCAAAACACTGAAAACTCATGCAAGGCCATGTCTTCTGTTCCTGCTAAATGTGTCAAATGCTATCTGTCCCTCCATTTCTACAGTCACTCATGACCCCTCAAATTCTTTTAGTTTATGTGTTCAGCTCCTCCTGTCCTTTGATATTCTTTCCCTATTTCATCTGCTCTATTTTCTCCTGATGTCCAGTCCTTTCTGAAGATCTTTTCTCCTCTTTCCACCATGCGTGAGTGCTCACATCAAGTGAGCAGACAGGCTAACCCTTCCCTCTCAGGCTTGCAGACACAGCGAGGTGTTGCTGTGCAATGCCTTCCCTGTCCAAACACAAGAACACAGAGCAACGGCATTACACACAATGTTTGGGGGTCTCCATGTCCATGACCCATAACTGGTCCAGGCCAGGGTGGCTCTCTCTACCTCTCTGGAAGACATAGGGCGCAGAGGCCTCAGGGCAGTGCCCTTTCCTACTGCACTCATGAAAAGCCAACTGGTCCCACACCTGCTTAGGGAACAGCAGCACCACTGGAACTCTTAGCTCTGTGTGTGATCTGCTGCAGAGATACCCAGAGCATGGAAGCCTCATTTTGCACCAGGAGAGGTGCTATTCAGTGCAAGTATGTTGTAAGATTTGCTTTTATTCCCCATTTCAACAATTCAGTGCTATTGACTTGTTGCTATTCAATGGAAGGATGTTGGAAGATCTGCTTTTATTCCCCCCATTTCAACATGCAGCCTGCAGACAGGGTGCATACCTCTCATGTTCTCTCCCTGACCGGAGGTGCAAGGCCAGGCGCAAAGCTGGGCTAAATTTTGTTCCAGTTAATTCTCTGGTCACGCTGGTCCCTGGGGGAATGTTTCTGGTGTAGGCCATATCAGCAACCCATCACCCTTTTTCCTTATCTTTGTCCCTGCTCCTGGAGTTCCAGATCCCACTTTCCCTCCATGTTTTTCTTATCATTTTACTTGTAACTTTGGGCAATGTTCATCTTGTCTGACAATAAGGTTAGCCAATATGTTACTTGAACTCTTTTTCTGCCCCACTCCTATTTAGCTGCAGCTGTGCCTTCCACTCCAGTTCTTCAGTGGAGAAGCCTGAAGTGTCTGTGTTGTCTGGGACACAGCAGCAGGGATGCTATGGCAGGGAGCCTGGGCTAGGGATGTTACAGCTCATCACAAGGCTGACAGATATCTTGATTGCCACTGTTTTTTGGTGGAGTTTTTTTGTGGGAAGGAGTGTGGAGGCAGTTTCTAGGATTGAAGGATTCTGGCTATGAAGACCCTTTAGAGCTTCATACAAGCTGACATGTCAGCTGAGTGTTGACAGCCTATCAAGCAGCTGACAGGGCACGGTCCTCTGAACGGGATGCTTCAGCCAAATGGCTAGGAACAGGACTGGCAGGCCATTTCCTCTGTAAGCTAAAAGAAAAGCAGGGAAGGAACAGATGCTTCCCAGGGAGAAATACACGTTTGCTTGCTGAGAGCAGGGGGGAGCTGATCTCCATACTGCAGGACTTGATCAGACTGTACTACTCCCCTTCCTTCTCCTTTATCTCCTCTCTAAAAGCCAGGGGAGCAGAAGGAGAGACTTTATCGCCGTTCCTTTTGTCAGTTCTCCCTCTTTTATCACTTCTCCTAAGAGCAGGGCACAAGTTTGACTCTCACCCCTCCCTTTTCCCACATGGTGTGCTGCTGCTGCTACTTTTCAGCCATGTTTTTCCTTAGCAAAAAACTCAGTCCAAAGTCTGTAATGATTCCCGAGGGCCACTGAATCAGCAGCCAAAGGCATCTGCCAACAGGGAGAAAAAGTCAAAACAGGCATTGAAAGTCAGGCAAGAGACAAAGTAACTATGCCCATATAAAAGGGATAAACAGCCAAATGCCATCAGGAAAAAAAGAGACCTCCTCCCTTCTAGACACTGAGCTCTGCTGAGCCTCTCTGCAAGAGCAGTGTTTGGAACAGTGTTTGCAGGATGACACTGCAAAGCTGCCCTTCCTCCCCAAACTGCCTAGCCACTGACCAACAGGTACTGCAATCATGGGACTCCACAGGGCAACAGCCACACCTGTGAACACAGGTTTGGACCCCAAAATTTCATCCAACAATGGCAAAGTCAGAGCAGTAGCTTGTACAACAGTAAATTCTGACCTACCACACCATCCTTAGTGTGGAGAGGCAAGCACTAGCCCTACGAGTCCAACTTTGCATCCCACACCTGTGATACCCTCCTCAGTGGATGCAGGGCAGAGCACACAGAAGAGCAAAAACTCAGGAAGGTAAAATACAGTTCATGTCTTCATCCTCAGACAATGGTAGGGAGGAAGAAAGAGGCAGTCAGCTCATCTGGAGTGTGCTCACAGAGTAGCTGCCACAGCTGCCAATGGCGAAAAGAAGTCAAGAGAAGTCATCAGGCAGTAGCTGCATTGGTAGCATGTATGAAAAGGCAGGAACAGAAAACAAACCCAGAACAGATGCAGAACAGAAATCAGACATGCTTCTGAATGTGAAATCTCTTTACAAGTGTCACTCGGGCAGAGCAATGACAAGTGCAGTCATAAGCGTGAGACAGACGCTGGGACAAAACAGCACGTCCTGGAGTGGCCCCCAGAAGGGCTCGCAAGCCAGACGGGAGCATCTTTCAGACAGCTTTCCTGCAGGCTGCTCTGAAACACATGCAGTGGGATGTCCAGTGTACAGCAGAACACATGACTTGTCCAAAGTAAAACCCTCAAACACACTTAATGGGGAGTGTAAACTCCCCAGATGTAACTGCCCCAACCTGGCTGTCTGCTCCTCTTGCCCCACACTTCTGGCTTAAGACAATGTACAGCCTGACACCAGCCTGCGCTCTGCTGTGTGCACCCTTGGACATGACCCACCAAGGCACTGTTACAGGCTATGTGAAACAGCTGAGTGTTGACATCATTTCATCACAATACAGACTTTTTATTCTTCACATTGGAACATGAAGAATATAAATGCAAACATTTTAAAAAATCCCGCACAATCAATGTGCATCTATTCGGTGCTTTCACTATCTCAAGGTCATGAGCAGTTGACACCAAAAGTTCCTTTTTTCTCTCAAAGGCGCTATACTCCACTCAGGATGAACCAACTTCTGTTTGCATGAGATCTTAGCCAAACAACAATAATTTCTTTTGTAAATATGTTAATAACTCCATTACAATACTGCACAGATTTTGTATATTATCTTTTATCTGGATGATGTCAAGGAATTTGTAGCAACAAGTCCTAAAAAGACTCAGCAGATTACTACAGCGATGACTCCTAATCACTTCTCTCCCATAATAAAACCATAAGGCATTTACTATTTGAAGTTACAAGTTTAAAGTTACTGTGTGATCTCCTGCTCCAGTTAAACACAGGGCAAGTTTTGCTTCTGAGAAAACAGGATTGGGCCCCTATGGCTTTAATAATTTCACCATTCCATCAGAAATGCCTGTCTGCCAGCCTTGCAGACTGCCAAGTCTGGCTCCTTGGCTCTTGAACAGCATCAGGAAGATGAAAACCACATGAAGATTGGAAAAATGTGCAAAGCCAGAGGCCAAAGAAAAGACATGGCAACTCAGAAAGATCACATGCAGTTCCTCAGTTGCTGATAGAAAGCAAAGGTTTCTTAGAAGTTGAGAGCTCTTTTTAGACAGTATCTGTGCTTTTCCATGATGTGAGAGAATTACAGCATTCACGTAAACGTGATGTATGGAATGTATCTCTTGGAAGAACTCACTAACTACATTAAGAAGAACCTTGAGCTAACACAGTAGATAAAATGAATGACTGCATGGTAAGAATGGAATATTACAGGAACCCAATCTTCATTCTAAGAATGAGTGCAGACTAGAAAGTTAGCACTCACATGACTATTGTGACACACATTTTTTGACAAAATGAAACATGTATAAATAGAACATCCTGCAGATGTTCCTTTCCTCCCCAGTCCATTTCTGTTCTGCACACACCCATTGTCTAAATACACATGCAGAATCCACACAGAAAGCGTGGCTATGACATCACTACATGTACTTGGGATTCCATAAAAGCATTTAAAACAAAACTATGTTTCCAAGCACAAGTTGAAAATAGAGTTCCAAAACACATCATACTTAGATTCTTTAACATATCTGAGATGTTCTAAAATACATACCATATTGTATCTAAGGCTCCATCTAGTCTATAATGTATTATTCCAACACAAAATAGCAGTGTCACAGTACAGCTGGATCTTGAGGGGACAAGAAATGCCAGCAAATTTTAGGCTTTTTTACATTTGAAATTATATGAATGGTACAGCTTTTCTGCAGGCATCTGTTAAGATCTGGGCTAGAAGAGTTAATTCATACTATTGACCAGCTACTTGCTTTGAAGGCCATGACCTAGCCACCAGCACAATGGACTGCCCAGGACTTATACCCAGTTGTGTCACAGTCATCACAGGACTTTAGATAAAGCTCTTTGCACTTTGTGTTGTGCTATAATTAAGTGTAAAAATAAAGTGAAACTTAAGTGATTGAAAGCTCATATCCCCAGGAATTACCCCTCTCAATAGTATATGGGTAAAAAAATACAATACATACATGTGTCTGTGTATTGCACACCTCACTCATGTACAGATACAGAACATTATATATATATATATATATATGTTAGAAGAAAAAGTGAGTGCATGCGGTCTATCACAAGGATCTAGATACAAACAATAATTATGGAAAGCAGAGCTTCTACTTAGAAACTAAAATACGTCTCACAGTTGTGCATCCTTATTTAAAAAACAGTAAAGTTCAAATCTAATTACTCTTTCCAGCAATTACATTTATGATGTAATTTATGGCATTTATTAAACTCCCAACATATGGAATGCTCCTTTTATGTCAAATTGCAAGTTTCCTAAGATACACAAGTGAGTTTTATAAACTGCTACAGCAGGAACATTTCATTTTGCTGTGACTTACAAGTGGCAAGTCCTGAAGGGTTACTGGAAATTATCTCAGCTGGCTGGAGCAAACCAAAGTTGTGGATTTGATCCCTACATGGGCCACTCATTTAAAGAGTTGGACTCAATGATGCTTGGGGTCCCCTCCAACTCAGACTATTCTGTGATTCTGTATTGCCACAGACTGGAATTCACTTGAAACAGAAAACTAAGCCAAAAAATTTAATTTCTTCATATTTGCATTAACAGAAAGGAGAGAAGCTCAGATCCAGCAAAACCCTTATGCTGATTCTTTATATCACATACATATAATCAAACTACATTGAATAAGATATGCATGTGGGCAAAGCTTTAACAAAGGGGAAGCATCAGCAGAATGTGGGCTACAAAAAAGTAATCCATTGGCCCCTCCTGCTCATCATCCTTCTGCTCTGAATCTGCTACACATCAATCTGCTCTGAAGCATTGTTTTAGTCAGTTATAGACGATCTATACACAGTCTGGTTCAAGTTATCACATCTCATAAACAACCTAACAATATTTTGCCGTGCTAATTTTATTTCATCGCTCCTGAGGTCTAAATGGTGGTAACAGACCTGGTCAACTTGAAATACAAAACTCAAATGCTAATTCAATTTATGTTCTTCTGCTTACAGAAATGAAAACAAAATTAAATAACTTCGCCAATGGGGAAATATTTGCTTTTACTAATCTTAAATCAAATAACACCTGCAAATGCAGAGTTGCAGGTTTTGCTCTTTTTTCAGTCACACAGCCACTTGCTTGGAGTTGTTTATTTTTCATGTTTGGGTTTTGCTTTTTTTTCCCCCCAAGTGAATGGTGAAGTAAAACAGAAAGCAGAAGCCATATAACACAAATAACTACTTCATATAATATAAAAATTACTGATAGGAAGAGAAGGTAAGCATAGAAATCATCAACAAGTACTATGTTCCACAGCAAAAAGAACTTTCTGACAAAAAATGCGCACACATTTTACAGGAAAAATGCTTCTCTGTCCTCTACTTGCACAATTTCCAGTGCATGACATGTCCAATTCTGAATCAGACTTCTTTCCTTCTCTGAGGAGAAAACTGAGGAGGCTTCTATTAATTTAAGCCAAAACTAAAATTTAATCTCAAATAAACTATTTCAGTATGAATATATTCTTAACTACTGATTCTAATAAAATAATGCCCTCTATAAAGGTCCACTAACACATTTGTGTCTTGTATTAGGAAAAAAATCAATAAAAATCAAAAGCCCAGCCATAGTAGCTTTAATAATACTGTAGTAAGTGGTTTTAAAGCAGTATAACTGTCTCCAAAACATGATGGTAAAGTATCCATATGCTTGTCAGAACTTGAAAGATAAATACACTTTCAAATTTTATATGCATACATACATACATATATATACATATATATTCTCACCCCTCAAAATGCCTCAAAATAGGAAGGTTTTATGTATGTAGTAAATTTACTGAACTGGGAGTACTGTCCTGGTAAAATACATGTCTTTAGACTACAACACTTACAACATTTAAGCAAAAAATACAGTGAGAATGTTAGAATGTAATTAATAACCCTACATTTAAATAATTTTCTTCATGTTGTAGTTTGGTTTTTTATTACAAAAGAGACAAATTCTTGACAATCAGGATAAAAACCATATGCTTATGTATTCACATCATAACTTAAAAACTTCTTTGGGATATGTGAAGTATTGCTATTTTTCATTCCATCAAAACATCTGGATTTTAGTGGTTTTACAGCACAAATGGCTTGTTCAGAGTATAGCCTTTCCCCATTTAAAAAAAATTTATACCCCATTCCATTCTCATCACATGGCTAGCATATGCTTCATGCCAACTCTATTCAAGGCCAAAACCTATCGTAACTCATCAGGCCAATGAATTACTACAGGAATGTAAAGCAAAGCAGAAAAAAAAAAATATCCAATCGAGTCAGTCAAAAAAATTCCCCCAAATACCAAAAATTCCACACTATTCTGAGAAGCGAAGAGATAAATTACTATCAGATTCCTGTTTTTATCTCAGAAGGTCATCATAACCAAAGAGGTGAAAGAAAAGAAATAGAGGATGTATAACTTAGCTTAGTTTCTGTATGATCTGTCAAAGCAAGTACAGTTTTCCAAAATAAGCAGATCAGATAAGAGCAAGGAAGGAATGCAGATTACTGAAATATTTCTCTTCCCAACAAAATACCAAAACAAAACAAACTAGCTTACCCCATAGAGGCACTGTTGAAAATATGGTTGCTTAAGACTATTCCATTTGCCAGAACATACCCTCCTGAGATTTGCTCACCATTTGCCTCATATTTCCAATAAAACTTGAAGATAGCAGAGGTATAAGATGATCATTCTTCATCTCCTTTTATTTATAAGGAGAGGGATGCAAAACAGAAAAAATTTTTTACTTTTGGGCAGGTGATACAATCTTTTGTTGTGTGGGGTTTTTTTTTTCAGTAAAAGCCTGAAGTATTATAAAGTAGACCCTAATTTATCTCTTCCAGCCTTGTGGCAAAAGGTTTGCTGCAACTGTCTTTTATTTTCCTTGGTTTTTTTATTGTTATAAAATTCAATCATTGCTACTTAACATTAGTATTGTCTCTAAGGCAGTGAGAAGACAACTTCCTCTGCACTACTTCTGACATTTTGCTGAACCAGCAATGAGCCATGCAATTCACAAATACAGTAATGTCTTCTTCACAAGTAAAAATGTGTGATGATTTTATCTATTTAATTTAGGTGAAAACTGATGTGGTTTCACCTGAGGGAGAAAAGCAGCCCATAAGCTTTGGACAGTACAGATGACTAAACCATAGAACACAGAATTGCACACTGTCAAGGGACAACATGGAAGACAGACTAGGATTTCTTGGAAGAGGCCACCTTAACAGAAACAAGAAAGATCAGGCTCATAAGCAGAGTTATAAAGCCAACAGCTCAAAACAAGCATGCCCACCTCCCACCTGATATGCCTTAGCAAAGGGCCCCTTACTTCTCAAGTTTCAATCTACACTAGATAGTCCTTTGCTGATCGCAATTCTCACACTTTTTCAAAAAGTAAAGGACAGTGGCAAATCACTTTAATTCTGGAGAACCATGCGGATTGTCAGTGTTGTGGCACACAATGGAAACTGATGGGTTCTTCATAGCCTGCTTTCCTTGAAAGCTTGGAAAGTCTTTCCCTAGACACTTCACTTTCAAGTACATCAATTTCTAACACTGGGAAACATAAAAATGAAGCTTACACTTGCAACCTTAATTCTGTCTTTTGCATCTATGCATTATTTACACAGCACTGAAGTAAGTGGATCAAACACTGTTTTCCACTGGACATCTGCATCAGTGCAAAGCAAGGCAGAAGTTCAGAAAAAAATAAAAAAAATGTAATAAAGGAGCATATTTCCATACATTCTTTTAGCTGTGTATGTCAAAAGGTAAACAGTAACCAAAGACAGACAGCAAGCAAAGTTAAGTTTCTAGCTAACGTTCCAGAAAAATGATCATCAGGACAGTACTTAATCCCTGTTTCCAAGAGAGTGATGCTAAGGGAATGAGCATTGCCAGAAGGTCAAGGGAGGTGATGCCCCCGCTCTGCTCAGCCCTGGGGAGACCACTTTTGGAGTGCTGTGTCCAGTTCTGGGCTCCTCAGTACAAAACAGACATGGAGCTTCTGGAGCAGGTACAGCAGACAGCTACGAAGTTGATCAAGGGTCTGGGAAATCTTTCTTACAACAAAAGGCTGAGGGAGCTGGGCCTGTTCAGCCTCAAGAAGGGGCAAGAGGGGAGCTCATTAATGTGTATAAAATACCTAAAGGTTGGGTATGAAGAGGATGGAGCCAGGCTCTTCTTTGTGGTGCCAACCACTAGGATGAGAGGCAATGGGCGGAAGCTGATGCACAGGAAGTTCCACTTGAATACGAGGAAGAACTTCTTTACTGTGTGAGTGATAGCACACTGGAATAGATTGCTCAGAGAGGTTGTGGAGTCACCCTCACTGCAGATATTCAAGAACCATCTGGACTCAAATCGTGTGCCATGTGCTCTAGGATGACCCTGCTTGAGCAGGGAGGTTGGACCAGATGACCCATGGTTGTCCCTTCCGACCTTACTCAGTGATTCTGTGAGTTCGTAATAGTGTGAGCTGATTTAAAGAAGGTCCTATTTCTCTTCCTGACAATATGCTCCCTCCATTTCTACCAACTCCAGCATTCTTCAGACCCTTCCACAAGACACAGATACAGCAGAGGATAACCAAACAAAAAAACTGCATAACCTGCGAGACAGATGAGTTAAATCAATTCACAAAGCTGATAGAAGGCAAGAGAGGGGAGCGGGATTTCCCCACATACAGCTGCAAAAACTTACATCCACCTAGCTGCCAGACAAAGTGCATTTTAAACATATGCCACATTCTGGAACTGATCTCTCACTATCTGGGCATCAAATTTGCAAATATATGCAGTTCTAAACAGCAAATATGACCAGCATCCACCTTTATGTCTGAAGTCAACAAGAGCTGCTTTTGGAACACATGAAACGCTAAGAACTTGGAAAACTTCTAGCAGTAACCTGTGAATTAGCTCCCACCTTCAACATGGAGATAATCACATCCTTCTCACCATTAAGATTACACACTTGTGAGAGATACAGTTATCAGAGCAATCATTGCTATAAAAAAGCTACAGAGAAAAATGAGTACCTGTCTGCACTGCCAGGCTCACTAGCCTTGTACATAAGGCCTAGCATAAGAATACAATAAAACACTCTGTAGCTACTCATAATTTAGCATGGCTTATTCTAAAAACCCAATGAAGGAGAAAACCCATGGAAAAACTGATGCCACAATATACATACATGCTGGAAGGGCTAAAGTAGATTCACAGAAGACAGACTTCACAATCTAAATGTCTTTTTTACACCTCTAGGAGCATTTCGTTCTCAGAAGCCTCCGAATCCACACAGATATAGGTGAAACACTCACTTTAACTCTGTTTATCTGCAGAGGTTATTTCTCAGCAAAAACATACATGGACCAGTGATGACGAAAAAAGCCTGGAATGTCGTAACACTATATAGCACAACATGAGCCTTCACACAGCCAACAACTTGAATAGGGAGTGAACTGGCAATCCTGAGAGCACATAGTCATCGGTGGTAACTAAAGAAAAAGAGCAGGAGCAACAGCTCCATCCCCCCCACATCTGCCTATCTGCTGGTATCTTCAGAGACTGGAGTGATGGGGATATAACACGACAAAGTAGAACTCAGCGGAGCTGAAGAGCTTATGCTATTTGGCAAGCCCAAGAATCTGACAGAAGTGCTTCTACCAACAGCCTCCTAAAATTGTATTGTATCAGTCTATGATGAGTAAGAAGAACGTATACAAGTATGCTTTACAACAAACTTATGCATTTAAACAGACTTGGAAAGCCTAAGTTTAGTTTTTTCTCTTTACCAGACATCCTCTGTCCCTGATACAAGCCACACTGCTTCCACAAGTACTGATTCTTCCTCCACAGTCCAAAGATGAGACTTCATGAGAGAACAGGAGAATGCACATGCTGAAGTTTGAGAGACACTCAGACAGAACAGTGATGAACATTGAAAGCCCAGAGAAGTGTGTCCTCAATATGAATTCATTTTCGCTAATGACACAACTTGAAATACATCTCAGTAAAAGCTGTCAAACTATCAAAGGACATAAACAGTTAACTTTGAAATAAAAACATATAAATGTCGAAACAACTGCAATACATAAACAAGAAAAAAATTCCTCTACCATTTGCTTGGTGCTCTCAATAACAGCAGTGCATCCCAATTAGTGTATCAAAAAATCATAAGAGAACACAAATACAGAAGACAGGCACTCAAAGTCTGCAAAGACAAAATTTCTCAACACTCACAACTGCCTACAAGAGCACAGTCCTGTCTAATCACCTATTCTAAACCCCCACCTTTTTCAAATTCAAGTTTACTTGCAGCAGGTTCTAAGACCCAACAAATTCCCACTACTCTGGGCTGACACGCTGAGCTGCACGAGGTGTTTCATCAAGTGACACAACAGCAGCTCTCTGTCTCACACCACGAGAGAGGCGTGGCTCCAGCTTCTCCTTTGACCTGACATGCAAAACAAGAGAAGTTGCAGCACACTGCAGGGCAAAAGCACAGAGGCTCTACCTGGCATCCTGCCAGCCAGCTCTAGCAGATTTTGGTACTGTGTTGGTTTATATATAGCAAGAAGCAGGTCCCAGCCTTCTGCTCAAGATTCAGATTCCCAAATGGTGTGAGGAGTAATTGCTTGTAGAACAGGCTAATTCTGAAGTGAAAGAGGGCACGGGCAATGGTGTGAGCAATACTGGCAGAGATGCCTGACGTCAATGAGCAAGGAAAAAAAACAGAGTATCTATGGATTGCCACAAGAATTAAAACAAGACTATTTCAGACTGAAGAAAAAAAAAAGGTAAAAATTGCATCTTCACCCCTTTGATGTTTTACGTCTTTAGTGTCTCCCACTATCCTGTTTCCACCTACATGGGTGCATCTGTATGTATCTATAACCACACAAGAGTTATTCATGGCAAATTAGCAAAACTGAAGACACTAACTTCAGCCACTCAAAATACCTCTCACAGAGCCGAGAAAGCACAAAGGGAGCAAGGAAAATGAGCAGTAAAGTATATAACCTTGCAGACCTGAACTGCTTTACCATATGAAAATTGGATAAAATGCAAATTAAGGAAACAAATGTCCACACCAGAGTAAAAACACAAACAAAAAAAAAAAATCAAAGAAAACAAAACAAATAAAAGGGGAAGGGTAAAAGAACCTAAAATCTGATAACCTATAGCTAGCTGTAAGGCTAAAAATTAACACAAAATTCTCACTAAGATCTCTGCATGGAAGCATTGTGATTTCTTCAATCATAGGCATTTCTTCAATCATAGGCATCACAGGCATTTACTTAAAGAAACTGAAGACGTTTTAAGAACTTAACTACTATTCAAAAAACATTATGGACCAATTAACACACTTGAATAGAGAAAAAAAATCTAAAGAAAAATATTATGTACTTACTATCATTTAGTGTCGTGAAATCCAAGAATCTATATTCATAGCAAACATCTATCTTGGTTTCTACTTGGGGCCTCTTCAAAGTTGAATAGATATTACCAGGTCGTTTTTCATCATGCTTCTCTAATTTGTTCAATCCACAACCCATTTCAGCAGTTCCTGATACAAAGAGGTAGGGAAAAGAGAGAATGCATAAACATGATTAACTTTGAGGCTTTTCTTTCTGGTTTCATGCCCCACACTAGTATACTAGGGTGATTTTTAATTTTTAAATACAAGCTGCCTACAAACTACACAAAATCGTGTAATTAAATAAATGCTCAGATAGTAATTGAAGTATATACTACTCATATCTACCCTCAGGCATACTATTATTTTATTGGAAAATTGACGGTTTAATGTATGTATTTTGCATCTTTCAAATGTATTCAATGGTACACTCTGGAAGACACACATTCCATTACAAAAAGTAGCTGAAAATGTGAAATAACTTGCCAATATTAAGGCTGTCAACCTAGTAACAATTTCTATATATGCAGTTACTAAGAGAGCACCTAGTATTAACTTTTACACAGATCTCTGTAATATTCAAATTAATATCCAGCCTTGTAATTCAATGGAATAAGTTGTCTCTGCAGAGAACTACCTGCATTTACAAAACAACCTCCCTTCCTCCCACCTCATTTTTTTTAGGAAATAATGGCACTTTACAAATCTGTCTTCAAAACAGAAGAGGCACTTGGCCACAGAACTGCATTAGATATATCTAGTTCTCTTTAATAAGCTGCCAGCCCACAACATTTTAAAGGATTATCCCTGACAACCATTCCTGCTACACATTAAATGTTTCTCAATATCCTGCACATTACAGCTCATCTGAGTATGAGAGAATCAAAGAATTACTTGGTGAAAATATCCAGATGATCCAAACCTCTAATTCCTCTCAACAACACTGCTGGGGCTCAGGCAAATTATTTCAACCAGCAGCAAGTACGAAAACCGAAAGTATGAAGACACACCAGGTAGGCACCTGAGGTTTTTCATCACAACCCACCCAACATCCTGCCTCCGCCTACACAGAGAAACTCTGAGGACAGGGAGGGAAATGCAGAATAAACACTCAGTAACTAAGAGTGGCTCCCACAGGCCATGCCAGACGCCCAAAGGTATGGGATCATTCACTGTAAATACACTTCATGGAGCGTCAGGAAGGTCAGTGTCACAGCCTCCCTGCAAGCTCTGACACACAGCAGTGAGCACCTGAGGAAGTTCAGTCACAGATCAGGGCTGCCTTTACCTTGACAGTTTATAAACCTAAAGCAGAGAATGAAAACCTTGTTCAGGTTCACCATCTCCAAAGAGCTGCTCATAAGCTTATGCCACAGCTCCATCCCCCAAGAGCTTAGAAAGTTAGTCAAATATACCACCCCAATGTATTTGGAAACTACTTGCAGAGAATTACCTACATTTTTATTTATACTGTGCTTTAACTTTTTAAAATTTTGTTCCTTCCTCATACTTCCTTGCAGAATCATTCTTTTTAATAGTTACCAAATCCCTTGCTGTATTTTGCTATGATAAATGCATTCAAGTCCTTTTCTGCCATTTCCTAGACAGGATCTCTGGTTCTTTGATCACCCCACTCTCATTTGCATCACTGTTCTCATTTCTCTATATGAACACAGGTGGCCATATGCTCAAAATGCAATCTTAACAAGGCTATAACATTCATGCTTCCCTGTCTCTACTGCAAATAATACACCTACTGCACCCATAATCATCATTCACAGCTGAATCATCACATTCAGAGTTTACTGTCAACTTCCTAGCAAAGAACCTGTTTCTCCTTATTTTTATCCAACACAACTGACAAGTTTCCAACTCTGCATAACTTTTGCTCTATTCCTTTGTGCTTCTAGTGCTCAGTACTAGCCTCACCCCATTCTTCAGCATCCTTGAAGAAGGAGTTGGAAGTCTTCCTGGGCTCAGCAATACCACCCACCTTCTTATCAGGTGCCAAGTCCATAAATGCACACCTACATCCTCCTGCAAAGTCCTAATAAATAGGTCAAAATAGGACTGAACAACACATCAAACTTGAAAAAAGTAGCACAGTAAATATTTGATCACACAAAACCTGGAAGCAGAAAAAACATTTGCTATAAAGACCTCTAGCATTGAGAAAAAAGGATGATCTGTCATTTGTATTTCTGAAGTTTCTATATTTGGTGGATTCATCCAGCAGAAAACCATCTTTCCTGATTATTTCAAAAGAAAGGTAAAAACTACTTTAACAATTTCTATCAATGAAATTGAGGTTTGCAGACTCATTTTTTTTTAAATTTGGAATTAAAGGTTAAAAATCCTCATGATCTTTCTATGTTCCCAAAGTGATACTTTCCACCTTTTTTTTTTGTAATGACAACTATTACCATTAAAGGATTATTCTTCCATATATACAGCAGTTTCTTCTTTTGCCTGTCCAATATTATTTGTTCAGTCTAAAATGTTATTTAATATATAAACAAGTGTTGCATATTAATGACCCTAACAAGACACTAGGTATTTTTCCATGAACTATAATGGAACACATCTAGCAGTATACTTGTGCTAGTGATGAATTAAGGTGGCAGTAAGTGTTAGCAAGTGTACCAAATTTCTTGTTTCAGCAATTACCCAGTAATTCTTACACATCATAAGTACACAGCATTTCATAAGGAAAAAAATTCCATTTTAGAGGTCATTCCACTGCAGTGCCTGCAACCTTTACTTTTACAAACAGTCTGAAATCCACAGGACTCTTAGACAATGATGGCTGCAGAAGGAGGCCCTGGGGACTCTGCATTTCACATCGCAGAGTGTTTTCCAGACTGGGGTGAAAGTGCTAAAAAATAAAAGCCTGTGCTTCCAGCAGCAGCCACAGACACTGTCCTGTGCCTCTCCAGCAAACATTTTCTCAGCCCTTTGGAGAAAAACTCCTCCACCCTCACTACTCATGTGAGCAGTGACCCCTGCAAACAGAGACATCCCACGAGTCACTCAGCATGAGCTACCTGCCCACTTGGGAATGGACTGAAAACACACTTTTTTTTGTTATTAATTCCCTGAGTAACTGCTTCCTAGAAGACTGATTTTCACCTTTTTGCTGTTTAGCTAAAATTTCAAACAGTATCCTTGAGGATAAAGGCTTCCTAACATTTCACTAAGTATAGGCAGTTAGGTTACTTAAAGCATGCACATGGAAAAGGATGATGAAAAAAGATGCTTCCATGTGAAAAAAATGAGGGATTAGGGGACAAAAATTAAGTTTCACAACATCAGAATCTTTTCCACTGTAATTAGAATACAAGTGCTGTAGTAGAAAACAGTAGAAAACAGCAGTAGAAAATAAATCTTAAAAAATAAAGTTCCTACTTTAACAGAGGAGTCTAAGTATGAAAGGGCAGGAATACTTATAAGTTTTCTCAAATATACTGATGATGTGTGTATGATAAGTCATCACTCAGTCACCAAATTCTGCTCAAAGTTATTCCACAAATGTCCTTCTGGGACAGCTTGCTTTAAAACCTTTCAAAGGCTTTTAACATCAGTTATTACCTTCTTCCTTTCATTCGCAGCAGAGCTAGTGCTGTTTAGACTCTTCCCACCATCATCTGAAAGTATCTCCTTGCTTTTCACTTACAAATCTACTTGTTAACAGGACATTATTCACCTTCTTAATTTTCTACATTGCGGTTATCAGAGTGCTGTAAGAAATGTTCAGCACTGATGCATTCAAAGTAATCTAAATCCACATCAATGCACATTTTCAGAAGGTGTATTACTTTGCTATAAGACATGCTTAAGGTTACCGTACTACATACATTTATCCTGGCTTTCTACACCTGCATGTGAATTCCACTTTTATTCATATTAAACCAAAATATTATCACTAATATTCACATTTTAGCAAATTGAAAAACAATCCTTCAAAGACACTGCCAAATTTTCAAATTCTTTTTGCTCTGCAGTAGGTTCTAAGGCAAACATTTTCTTTTTCATTAATGCAGAAATTAATTATCAACTCAGAAGTTCTATACTTAGGAAAAAAACCTTGGAAAAGTAACATTTAATGAAGAACACTAACCCATAAAATTATGATTTAGCTATGGGCTTTTACAATTACACATGCCAGAAAAACTAATTCTGTCCACAAACTCACTCAGATTGCAAATTAATCTTACATGTGCTCTGTGATCTTGTTGATCTCAAACTGTTCATGTGTTCAGCCACGTGATGATAAAACTAGAACTGAAATCCAAATCTCACAACAGATTGGGTTTTTTTAGTCTGCATCTTCACTTTAATTTCGCAAAGCATCAAGAATAGAAGGTATGCTGAGTTGCAGAACAACAGCAAAGCCTAGTCAATTAATTCCTTAGTTTCTCTTGTGAAGGACAGCAAAGGCCTTCACTGGTTAGGAAAGGAGCAGCTTGCTTCTGCAAACTGAATGCAAAATTTAACCCAGGATTTGTAGGTCCCAAACAAGCACCCAACTCACAAGCTGCAATAAACCTCTTGCTGCCACCTCCTCCTTCCCAGTACTGTCCTGTATTGTGTATTTTAGGAGCAAAGGAGCTCTGGGGGGCATCTGGAGGTACAGGACAGAAACCCATCCCAGCATGTCAAATGACCTGCCCCAGAAAAAAAGGCAAAAAATTACAACAAATTTTGCTGTAGTCAGCAAGAGAAAAAAAAAGCCACCAGTATTTCCACTTTTAATCACCTCTGTGATCCACAAAAATTAATGTATCTTGAATGCATCACAGGAATTTTTACAGCTCTTTTAGGGATATGTCAAGTTCTCAACTGATGACCTCTGAACCTCAGCTTTGCTAAAATACCCTCTTGCAGCTTGAATTTGCTTTCTCACATTGCTAGTGTGTGTTCAAAATATATGAAATACAAGTTCAGAATTAGCAAAGAAAAAGGATAAAATAATACCATGTGGCTAACAACTTATTTTCTTGTTAACAGTGATCCAGGCCCCAGGATTCCTTTTCAGAAGGAAAAGGGCGCAAAGAAAAGAAGGAAAAACAAAAACCCCTTGCCTTCTATCTGATTTTCTTTTGGGGGTATATTGGGGAATAAATGAGGCTAATCTTCTGATTTATTGATCCATCCTTTCATGAAACTCTATAATAATCTATCTCCAAGGAGTAATAATGAAAATTACACTGAAATGTAACAGTACCACAGGGCTAATGGAAGCTTGAATAGATTACCAGAATAAGTAATTTAAGGGATGCTTATCAACTAAGTACATATTGGCTAAATAGTTTATTTCAACTAATCAATGCATAATGTCAATGACTACTTAGAGGGATGATTTGAAAATAATTTGAAAACAATTCTTTTAAATACTTATAATCTTAGAGTCAACTGCTAAGTATATAGCATTAGACTGAATATTCTAGCAAATGTGTAAGTGAAATACACTACCAGCTGAAATAGGAACAAGGTAATTTTAGTACTGACAATGGCATCCAAGGAAAACGTGCTGTATGGAAAATTAATGCTTGTCAGCTTGTTTTTAAGCAAAATTCGTGAGAACAAGCTGGCTTGCATTAACATATTTAAAGCATTTATGGGCCAGGACTAGTGAATGTATTTTGTAAGCTTTATTGTGAATTAATTAATATTTTAAAATGCATATCCTAGGTTACTGCTAATGTTCTTTTCACAAAATATAGAATATAGTACTCTTACTGACGAATGCAGCAGCTGGAAAACAAGATAACTGCAATCTATTAATAGATTTTTCTCTCTTGATTTTGTTTAAGACCTTTCATCTTCATTCTTCCTTCCATGGGTAATACTTAGGTACACCTCACAGGGATGCTGGAAGGCATTTACAAATAATTACAGGACTTCACATTTGTTGTGCAGTAATGAGACATGCTTATTTTCTTAAACCCTCACTCCTGCAATCCTGACCTTTCCATTTTCAAAATAATAAGCACTTCATGCTCAGTTCACTTACTGGCATGTGGTCACTTAATTCTTGCATCCTTCCCAGTCTACAAAACACTAGAGTGTTTAGTCCCCCACTCAGCTCTAAACAAACCCTGAGAGTGCTTGCAAATTATAGTCAAGTCCCTTTCCTAGCATAGTTAAAGCAATGAAGCAGAGGAGAAAAAGCAAGGCAAAAAAAAAAAACCAGCATAACCGAAACAGAGAATTAAAAACACCAGACCTGGCAAAATGGGTGTAAAGGTAAACAAAGAAAGCAGAATAGGATGCCAGGATGATCCTTTGTCAGTTCCCAGAAAAGAGCCATGCTCCTGACTTCTCATTTTTCCCACCCTGGCTTACCACTGCATAGGTTTTTTTGTAAGATTACCACCTAAGAGGGAAATTCCTTACTAAAAGATACACGCTTTTCTTTTTTTTTTTCCGATAGTATTACCATCCAGGAAGATATCTAAGCATACATTCAATAAATATTGCAATAATTTTTATTTGTGTGGAGGAATCTGTGCTTAAGTAACTAATGTTTACCAAACAATTTGAAACATTTTGAAAAACTTATAGATACAAGGAACAATTACCATAAATCAGTCCCATCTATTGTCAGATGTTACAGCTGACCAATTTTTTTCACCACATACTTATGAATTTGACAAGTGCTGTCAGGATTTTAGACTTGAGGCTGATAACTAAATCTCAGCTTACAGGAAGGTTGGTGAAAGAATAATCCCAGATTTATCCTTTATGATTGATCTGATTTAAATTAAACTGCAGAGCAACCCAAGTAAATCTGCAATTAAGGTTTTCAAGTTCAAAAAGCAAATCTCAGAAACTAAAGAATTCATTAGTGAGATGAACAGGAATAAGCAATCGGAGGATGTAAGCACAGGGGAGGTCTGGAACATGTTTAAACTACAGTATGAGTATCTGCAGAACTTGGAATCCAAGGAAGTGACAAGAGAATTCATAATAAGGTTTCCAGACACAGTGAGATGAATTACCTAATGAAGAAGGAAACACAGAATAAGTAGAGAGCTTAAGGGACAGGAACAAAGTTCAGCAGAGGAACAGTCTCGGATCAAGAAACACCAGCATAAAATGGAATGTGCCAGAAGCCAAGGTAAATTGGAGAAGCCAAAGATACCACAACTCAACAGAAGCAGAACACAAATCAGGACTAATCTGGATTCATACCAAGAACTCTGGACGACCTGTCATGATGAACTGCCCCAACTGCTAGAATTAAAAACCAAACTATTTCATCAGGTTTGGTACTCTCTCCCAGGGAGACAAGAAAATGTATTGACTACACAAAAAAAACCAGAGAAAAACATAATTTGGCCAATTATGACAATTGCTAGTCTACCTTCCAGAGTTTCTAAGCTTAAGGAAGAAAGCAAAGTAATACATGGATAACTATGATACGGATTCAGTAAAGTTAGAACAGACTACCCTGACAGGTCTTGTAAACACAAGTCACAAAGAAAGCACAGCACTAGCATGCAGCATGTCAAATAACACGCCAGCATGATAACATGATTTCAACAAACTCTCATTAGGTGCTATTGTTCTCATTGCAGTGTTCACATCACTGATTTGGGCTCGACTCTGCTGCCCTGCATAACACACTTACTTTGCTCTGTGCTGTCCCTGGGCCTGCAAGTCACCAGGCCACCTCTGTGGGCTCCCTGCCACCAGCCACACTTAAATCCCTTTATGGAAACAGAGCTGGTTTGTGTGGGTGTGTGTGTAGGCACATGAGCAACAGGGTGGGAGGAAGAGGAGCAAGCAGGATCAGAGAGAACTGGTGGAGGATTAAGGCAAGCGTTGCGCTAGCGGTGGGGAGCAACATGAGGAACAGCAGGTTGGTGGGGGACCCTTGCTTCCCACACCACCCATATCACCCTGTAACACTCATACAGAGTATTTAATACTTGGTGATGCCATGATGCTGTCTTTCAGTAAAGCCAAAGATTCAGATAATACCAGATCTTTCTACAAAATACTTTTAGGTGGTCAAGATAACGAAGTGTTAATGTCACTGAACAATGCACAGGTAAAATTTATGCCAAAATACCATGTGCAAACGTTCAAACAAATTGCCTCCATGTGATAACAGGAGACTACCAGGATGCTAAGAAAGACTTAGAGTACTACTATCAAGAACATAAAGAGAAATCACAGCAGATTGAAAAATAAAGAATGAATTAACCTGACAAAAGCATGCACAGGAATGTTAGGTATGAATCCAACTTTCTTTTAAAGTTAACCCCACACCACTCTGAACCCACAGAAGACAGGCACAAGAAGCAGATACATATTGCAATGTATGCACATGTGCTTAATGATAATGAGTAAAACCATGGTAAAACACAAAACTACAGACTTTACAGTCCTATGCTTACTGCCTTTTGCTAGTTTGCCTTGGAGTAGAACCCCAGCCACCTGATGAAGGCAAAAAGTAAAGCAGATCAGTAGTGCCAGGTGTGAAGCTGTGGGATCTCACAGGAAGTTAGAGATGGAGTAATAGTTACGTGAATATTTTTTACTTACTTCAAATAGAGGCTTCATCAACTTTGATTTTTATTCTTCACAAGCCTGTGACCCCAGCTTTTCCACCACAGAGTCTAAGGCCAGTTCATTATACCCAATATGGTATTTGTGTTTCCCAGTACCACAGCTCAGAACTCCCCTAGGGTATTTAATCACAGCTGTATATACTCATTTCATGCTTCATTCTCAGACCGGGGAATGCCAACATTCAAGAGGTGGAAAGCCCCTTGTCTAATGTAACTTACTTGAGGTTAAGCTAGATTCCTAAAATAACCCTTCATTCTGAAACTTTCCTTTTTCCCTAAAAAAAAACAGAAATTAAATACACATATGTGACCACTAGCATTGTGAAAATGAGGGTTATTGCCACTAACTTGTTATTCAATACCAGGACCTGAAATGGATTAGATTCATTAAAAATAAAACATAAAAGTAGATGTATAAAAAGATCTCCCCTTGTAAGCTAGAGGCCAGCTACATCTTGATAAGGTTATTCTCTTACAAAATAATTTTTTTTTTAAAAGGGAATAAAAATTGAAGCAGTATATAATCAGACCACAGCTTCCAAACTTTGGCCGAAAACATTAAAGAACATTCTTTCAGGTATACTTATATTTTTATTCTTTTAAATCCAGCATTCTCTTTAGCACAACAGCCACCCCTACCAAGAGTCCAGCAGCGCTCCCTGTCCTGCCACACAGCAGCCCCTGGTTCAGCTCGTTCTCTGGTACGAGCTGGGAGCGCTCTGGAGGGAAGCACGCTCAGGCGTAATGGAGAACAAATGTCTCCCATTAATTATTTGACTAAGCCGAAAGTATCAAGGAAGAACTGTAAAGTACATCCAACTAAATTTCCCTTTTCCAGAAATAACACAGGCTGTAAGAAGAGGCTGTTGTGACAAGAATTCAGACAAACCAGAGAGAAGGGAGATGTATTTCAAACTCAGACGTAAAAATGCTGAACCACGGTCATCCTGCCTCTTTATATTGTAAGAAAACCGTACTGAAACAATATCAAGAACTTGAAAAGGCAATAAAATTGGAAAACAGCGACTGTAAAATCCCAGACCCCAACCAGCCACACGATGGCACGGCACCGCCGCCTCCAGGTGCCCGGCATGTGAGGAGCGGCGCCGGGCTGGGCGGGCAGGCGGGCGCCCACCCGGCTCCCCTCAGAGCTCCCTCCTCTCCCGGCTCTGCCTCACCGCGGCGGGGGCTGGACGAGGATAATCATCCCCCTGTCTAGAAGCGACCGCCGGCGATGCCGCCTCCGGTCCGCCCCGGGCGCGGGCAGCCCGGCGGAGCCCGGCAGGCTCCGCACACATCGGCTGACAGGACGGCACCGCCCGCCAGCCCCGCCGCCCTGCGGAGCGGGCTCCGCTCTGGCCCCTCGGCAGGACGGCAGCGAGCGGACCCTCCGGAGCAGCTGCACAGCCCGAAACCCCGCCGGCGAGCGGGCGGGAGGCAGTGCCCCCCCAGCGCCGGGTTCCAGCAGCCCCTCCGAACCCGGGCACGCCGGCCAGCCTGCGCCCCGCTCCAAACTTCGGGAGCCAGAGGACCACGATGAGTCGGAGCCCCGGAGTGCCTTTCCTCGCTCCGGCGCGCAGACCCTGCCCAGCAGCAGCCCCCTCCCGCCCCCTCACCAAGTTTGCCCGCCGAGCCGTGGGGTGCGCGGCAGTACCTGGGGCAGGCAGCGGGCGAAGCTCAGCCCGGTGGTGCTGAAAGATGCCCGGCGGGAGGAGACGGCCGGCCCCGCTGACAGCGTTTCCTCCTCCTACTCCGGCTGTCGCCCGTGCCCGCCCGCCGCGCTCCGGGGCCGCTCCCCCCTCGGCTCCGCGACAGGGAGGTGCCGGGGCAGCGTCGCGCCGCCACACGGTCCCGCCGCCCGGCTCAAAGTTTGCGCGGCGCAGCCCGGGGCGGTGGCTCCGCTCCCGCTTAGCCCGGCCGGGGGCCGCAGCCACTTCCTCTTCCTCCGAGCAGCGGCGAGAGCCCAGCGCCCAGCCCGAGCCACGCACGGCCAGGGCAGCCGCGCTTCCCGCCTGCTCCAGCGGCACAGCCCAAAGGCGGATTGCTCCGCCCGCCGGCCAGGGCGGGAAGTCCCTCACGCACTGCCCGCCTCAGCCTCCACCCCGGCCCTGGCCCAGCTCCCCTGTACTCCCCCCTCATCGCTGATGATACAAACTGGGAGGAGTGGCTGATGCAACGGAGCCCTGTGCGGCCTTTCAGAGGGACCTCGATAGGGTCGGGAGTTGGGCAGAGAAGAACCATCTCAAATGCGGGGTCCTGCACCTAGGGAGGAATAACTCCATGCACCACTACAGGAAGGAGCCAACCTACTGTAAAGCAGCTCTGCAGAGGAGCACCTGGAGGTCCTGGGGGACAACAAGCTGTCGATGAGCCAGCAGTGCACCTGTGGAGCAAAGAGGGTCAAGGGAATCCTGGGATGCATCAGGAAGAGCATTGCCAGAAGGTCAAGGGAGGTGATGCCCCCGCTCTGCTCAGCCCTGGGGAGACCACTTGTGGAGTGCTGTGTCCAGTTCTGGGCTCCTCAGTACAAAACAGACATGGAGCTTCTGGAGCAGGTACAGCAGACAGCTACAAAGTTCGTCAAGGGTCTGGGGAATCTTTTTTACAACAAAAGGCTGAGGGAGCTGGGCCTGTTCAGCCTCAAGAAGGGGCAAGAGGGGAGCTCATTAATGTGTATAAAATATCTAAAGGGTGGGTGTGAAGAGGATGGAGCCAGGCTCTTCTTTGTGGTGCCAACCACTAGGATGAGAGGCAATGGGCGGAAGCTGATGCACAGGAAGTTCCACTTGAATACAGGAAGAACTTCTTTACTGTGTGAGTGATAGCACACTGGAATAGATTGCTCAGAGAGGTTGTGGAGTCACCCTCACTGCAGATTATTCAAGAACCACCTGGACTCAAATCGTGTGCCATGTGCTCTAGGATGACCTTGCTTGAGCAGGGAGGTTGGACCAGATGACCCATGGTTGTCCCTTCCAACTAGCTCCAGGTCAACTGAGTTCAGCTCCCTCCGCCTCTCCTTGTAGGACATGTAGTCCATCCCCGGCCTTGTTGGCCCACCATTAAGCTTGTCCCAGCTTGTCAACAACTTTCTTGGCACTGGATTCTGAGAGGGGAATGACATACTTGGACACAGTATGTGGTCTACAAGAGCCCTAGTGAGTGCCAAATTGCTGTGGATTGTCACTTTTTCCAAGCTACTGGCATGCTGCTGTTATCTTTGTTGGCTGTGGTCATGCTGCCTACTAGCATGCCCACAGCCTTTGCAATAGAGCTGCTACCCAGACAGGCTGTCCCAAGTCTGAATCTCTGCAAGGTGCCCTCCCTTCCCAGAGGCTGAATGCTTGTCCTTGTTAAATTGCAAAAAGTTCATGCTAGCTTTTTCTTGAGCCTGCCCAGTTCCTTTTGGACAGCAGCCCAGCCCTGAAGCTGCTTGATGGCACCTCAGTATGCAGCCATGCGCAAACATGGCAACAGTGGATCCTGTCATCTCCTCCAGGTCCTTGAAAAACATGTTAAAATACAAGAGGATTCCACTTGCTTCTCTCCTCTGGGCAAAGTGCTACCCATTAAACTGCAACTGTCTGACCCCAGCTACACAATGAGCTTTTTATCCACCTAGCACCCAGACTACAGAGTCCTAAGCACATACGCAAATAGCACAGGAGCCAGTGCCTAGCACCTTACTAAAGTTGCCATGGCATCAACTACCATCCCCATGCCTGCAAATGCCTACATTTTATCAAAGGTTGCAAACATTTGGTAAGGCTTGATGGCACAGAGAGCAGCTGCTCTCAAGGCATCAGTCAAATCTTCCCAGCACCCTCAGACACAACCCAAAACCCCAGCCCAGCCAGATTTGTCCAGGTGAGGCTCTCAGAAGAGTGCCTCTCTTGATCATTACTCAGTGCTGGTAGCTCTTCACTTGCTCCAGTCTTTCCTCCAAGCACACAGTTCAGATCATTGAGGCAAAGGCAGCTCTGAGTACATCAGACTTACCTGTACTCACAGTCA
The DNA here is from genome assembly GCA_013398275.1 of Promerops cafer. Lineage (NCBI taxonomy): Eukaryota > Metazoa > Chordata > Aves > Passeriformes > Nectariniidae > Promerops > Promerops cafer. The sequence continues at coordinate 218,512 of VZSE01002355.1, read as the reverse complement.
ACAGCTCTTCATGTTCCTTGTCCAGCCCCTTACTGTTAACAGAGCTTTTTGAGAGCAACATGAGATTCCACAAGCCCTTGTGTATGTCTACACCCATCCCTACACGCTTTGATGTTTCTGTAACTCCTTCATTGTAACCTGTTCATGCTTCCACCATGATATTTTTGCCATGCAGTTCAGTCAGGTGTTCCCCACTTAGCGTAGCTAGTATCCCAATTCAACATGGTTTCCTACTTGGATGTGTCACTCTTGCATTGGGAAAAGGCTCCATTAAAAATCTGCCTGCTTTCCTAGGCTCGCTTCACTTTTCAAAACTGCTTTCCATTTACCAGTTCCTCAAACAAGCCAAAGTTTGCTCTCTGAAGTTGAGACTTGATATCCTCACTCCCTTCAGGATCTTGAGCTCCATTGTATGACCATGACTATAGCCAGAGTTGCCATTCTCACATTCCTAGACAATTTTTCATTATTAGTGGACATCCATTACTGCAACACCCCTGGTTGGCCCATTCAGGATATCTAGTAATCAAGAAAGCTTCCTGAAATTTGCTGGATTGCTTCCATCCCACCATGTTACTCATCCAACTGGCAGGAAGCTTCAGGATCCAAGAATCAGGATCTGTGACCCATAGATTTCACAGAGTTGCTGTTTTAATCAACTTTCATCAAGAGTAGCTGGTCTGTAATCCACCACCGTCACCCTCTGTAGTCACTCCTTTGATCTTTAGTGTTCTCAGCCAGTCTGATTGTCAGTCCAAGAGCTCCATACACTCCAACTGCTCTTTTTACTGAGGGGGCAACCCTCCACCCTCACCTTCCCTGTCTCTCCAGAAAAACATGTATCCATTCCAAATGTGATGCTTATGAACCAAGTCTGGGACTTTGTGCACCACCTTCATTGTGCTTCCCCTTATTAGACCAGAAACCTGTTCAGCATCTCCTAAAACACCCTTGACTAGTACAGAAACTGCTTGAAGTCCTTGTGCCCAGCAGGCACAAATACATTTGCCAAGCCTGGTCCACTTAAGAATCTCTCCCTACTGTGTAGGTGCATAAACTAAATTAAATTATGTAAAAATATATAAAGAAAGCACTACATTGGCACATTAATTCCTTCCTAAGTGCAGAATATTTCTCTGTTAAAGACTGGTGTTGTGATGGATGACATCTATTTGAAAGTACTCCCCCCACTTTTCCCTGAAGTGCTGTCAGGGAGCAAAAAAAATTTCTTCAGTGTCCTCAAGTCCTCTTAAAGCACAACTATCACCATTAGCAAGTAGTCAGTAGCCAAAAGCATAACATCAACACATTGGCAATGAAGAAATCAAGTTACTTTACCAGGACTAAACTATGAAACAAACTAGAAATGCATTTTGTCTGGGAACTTTACTCATCTCCTTTTTCTATTTCCTTCTGTGTGTTCTGGTTTTATCCTCTGCATTTCTTTTAACTATACACACAGGTTTTCCTCTTTCCTTGTCCTCCATCATTTTTCCTCCACTCATTAGTTTCTCTGGTTTTCCAACCATGTGAGAAAGCAGCATGCAGTCACATCAGGGTGCCATGTAATTGAGCTGTTTTTCTGATACTTCTGCTAAAGCATATGGGCAAGGATTGCAAGGTGCATAGGGAGAAGTGAAAGTGCAACTTTCCCTGTATCATAAACACATCAGGTCAGAGATGGCTCCAGAAGGAACATCCTAGGCACCAGACCTTGCCAAAATTGCAGATCCACGCCTTAGGTATTGAACTGAAAGAATGTCCAACAACACTGAAGACTTTTGCTGGTGCAGAATCTTCTTGGATACATAAAAGAAACCAGAAAAACAACATTCCTGGATGTCTGTAGCTTGTTATGAAGTAGCAGTCCTGTACAGATGAAAAGTGGTTCAAATTAGCGTTTACAACAGGTCACAAGGCACAAACCTAGGCCTAGGCCTTCCAACCATTTTAGTATCAGACATGACTGCAAACTTACAGCCATCACATACAAGGTGTTTTGATGCACCATTTCAACCTGAAATTTCTCTACTCTAGCATTACATACACGACCCATTAGGACAGTCCTGCACTTTTCTGTAGAGAAAAATTGGAATTGAAAATTGGTTCCATGGGAGTTTTGCTAACATGCTAACATGTTTTCCTCTGACTACAAAAGCATATTAGAGAAGCAGTGGATTGATTACCTGAATAGGATATCTCTATTATCACCTATTTAAGTGTCCTAATATTGAAATTACGTAATTCATGCGAGTTGAAACATAGCATAAAATCTAAAATTATGATGTACATCTAAACTATTCTTTTTAGATTACCACTGTGAGAATTTCAGAATTCAATTCTGGCTTGCTAGTGTTCATATTTTTTTTTAAAGTTTGAACTTTTGACATATTTTGGGCTTATTTGCCACTTTAAGAGTTGTTTTGGTAAAGACTTGTTAAGATACGATCTAGAACTTAATCTGTAATAGGTATTTCATGTGGTACTCCAAAAACAGACAAAATTCCTTCCATGAGAAATCTGATCAACTTGAAAAAATCCTAAACAAGCATCCTAGACATTTCAGAGTTGTAGTGAAAATATATGTATACACACACACACACACACACCTCCCTGCGGAACAATAAACTACAGCAAAACAGTAGTGACTTGGTAATTAAGTATAAAATACTACTCTAACAACCATTTAACTATAAACAACTGAAGGACCTTATTGCTTTAATCAACAGTAAGATGTTGCCCCTAGACACTCAATTAGGGAATATTAGTTTGCCCTGGGAGTTAAAAAGAGCTTTAAAATGTTTTATTTTTGTGTCTAGTCAGTGTAATCTCTCTGGTAAATCCACTCATAATTTAGCAGTGTAGAGCTCTAAAACCTCCTGTACCACAAGCAGGAGTGATCACATTTTCTATTTGCACTTTGTAGTCCTGGCTGCAGCGGAGTAAGGCAAGTTCAGCATAGGTGTAAATTGCTACTAGTGGGATATTGAAGAATTCTGCTTAGCCAAATATCTGTGTTTATTTTGGCCTAGGGAGAGAAGATTACATATCTTGAAAAGCAGCATGAAATCACATGCACAGCATTTCTGTCTTGTGCAAGGTGTTTCTAGTTATGCCACTAGGAAACCCCCTTACTTCACTATTCCAAACACTACTTTAACAACTAATTGGGAAAGACCCATACTGGTGTAAGTCAATTGTTTGGGTTTTTTTGCATGACACAGTGCAATGCCAGTTGCTGTTATTTTTGCTACAAACTTAGACTCCAGCATTCAAGGTAACCACATCCCATTTTTCTCATTTTCACACTTGTGTGAAAAAGACTTAAAGCTCATTTAGAATAAAATTTGTTTCCTCTGTCAAAAAGCAACAGATACCTGCAACATCACATTTAACAGGATTCAGCAAAACTTAAGTTACTTCTGACTGACTTCTGTTGATCATAAAGAGACACCAAAATATCAGTAAAGAAAAATAGTTTTATTTGTCTACGATTCTGCAAAAGCATGTTTACGATCTACTGAATTTTTTATTAACAAAACAAAATATGAAAGAAAATGCAAAATCAGAAAAACTAGGCTTCATTTGAGGTAGACAAGTAATTTAGCATATTTTCTTCATTTATTGTTACTGTTAGTTTCAGATTACCAATGCAAACTGCTATGAAACACCTTAATTACTCAATGATCATACTTTTTTCCTTATTTGCTGAGAAACCACGTTTTTGCTTTCTAGTTTGTATTTGGGTCCTTTAATAGAAAGCACCTCTGTCTTACCAATGCTAAATATATCATTCCCTTGTACTCATTTCCCTTTCTTCAATTGGTACAAATTGGTATGAGTGGTAGGGAAAACCATTCCTGCAGTGTTGCACAATTCCTTAGTGCCAAGCAAGCTGCCACCTGGTAGCTCCTGGAAAGGCTCTGTAAGTGTCTGGCCCATGTCTGGTTCCAATTTGTTTTTCCAAGACTCTTGCACTCACAAGATCTTGAATGTCTTGTAGCTTTCAACATTTGAGTCTTCAACAGACTGAAGCACTCCAGACACAGAGGGGATGATAAGCCTGAGTGGAAATATAAAATTTCAGGTTTTGATGAACTGTTTTCTTATGGCAAAGAAGTAATGCCATTGGGTGCCATTCAGAGCTAAGCCACAGCTTCTCAGAAATACCAGGAAAACTGCTTCCCAATCTGAAGAAGTCGGACAGACTAGAAAATTCGGGAGAAGTCAGATCTATACTGCTGCTGAAGAGAGAACAAGACCAGCCCCCAGCTGCTAATGGTGATGGTAGTGTAAGCCTTTCTGTCCCAGCAGCAGCACACAATCTGACCCTTGCTCAGAAGCAGCAGCTACTTTTGCCTTTCCAGGGTTGCAGAGCAGGGAGGCAGCCTACGACTCAGACTGGCTCACAATTTTAGCCCAATTAGTTATTGAAAGTAGCTCACATTTTATTTCCCAAGGAGACTAACTTGAACATGAGTCCTACCACTACAGCATTTTAATGGCACAGAGCAATTTTATTTTTTAATTTATTATTATTTAAGTGCTTCTATTGTTCATTTGAAAGCAACTACTATGGAGCTGCAGAGGCTAGATTTAATTAATAAGCAGTTTTCTGCTTGGAAGCTCTTTCTGAAAGCTGCTTTTTATAGTCTTGAAACCCAAAATGCATTTATAGACAAATTTCTGAAGACTATACATAGTTATATAACATTGTGTGGATGTAATTTTTCACATGATCATTACTGACAAGATATGCCTCTGTAGGAGCAAGAGGAAAATTGTGGCTACATTTAAGAATTTCTGACGATTTATTTAATTCATCCCTATTTATTTTGCCTTTCTTGAATGTTTTAGTACACATCTGACAGATAACACAGATTTCACATTCTCATCTCACTAATAATTTTGGTTAAATCCAAGCTGTAGAAGAACCTTCAGAAACAGGAGAGATATGCCCCCAAATGGCTGCATATAGAAGACCATTGTCCAGAGAGAGATTTATTTCTCTATCAAGCTGGCACTAAAGCTGCTCCTGCTTAATGTGATGACAATAGTGGCCAAATCTTCCTTGTCAAAAGGGCCACTCTAACAAGCATGAGAGAAGCTATGACCTGTTTAGATCACAGAACACAAGCTGTTTCTCTTGCGTGGGTGCTCCAAAAACCTGCAAGTGAAAGTCATCTATAAAAGGACAGCTAGTTATAAGCCAGTGCAGAAGGCCAAGACTTATGCTAGCAAGAAACACTAAACTACTGAAGGACCTGGAGTATGTGCCTTTTCCTTTCTCTGGATATCCAGAATAAGCACTACTTAGTACCATCAATAAGGAGTTAGGTACATACTCATACATATTTCTGTTTCTGAACGTTCCAGTAGTTTAACAGAGCACTATGAACAAATCACTGCCTATTTCCCTTCTTCCATTGCATTAAGCTAAATCATATATAAAGGAAAGTAATTCTTAGAATTTCCCAAGTTGTAAATTTCCACCTAGCACATACCTGGTGCCCAACTGTACTAATGAGGTCAGCTGAGGTTCTCATTTGAGAGATTTCACTAATATGAAAAAGGCCTAGACAACCAGGCACTTTAAATAATGCAAAAATTCATGCAATTTTTACTAAGTGTTAAATAGTCTATTACCTTTCTAGTAGATGGATAGGTAAGATACACCCCAGAACAGTAGTATTCCATGAATTTCATATAATCATAGAATATCCTGAGTTGGAAGGAACACACTAGGATCATCAAAGTCCAAATCCTGGCCCTGCACAGGACAGGCCCAAGAATCACACCATGTGCCTGAGGGTGTTGTCCAAATTCTTGAACTCAGGCAAGGCTTGGTGCTGTGACCACTTCCCTGGGAAGCCTGTTTCAGTGCCCAACCATCCTTTGAGTGAAGAACCTTTTCCAACATAAACCTCCCCTGACTCAGCCTCATGCCATTCCCTCAGGTCCTGTCACTGTCATCGCAGAAAAGAGATCAGTCCCTGCATCTCCACTTCCCTTCCTGAGGAAGTTGTAGATGAGTATTTGCAGCATCCCAGCTGCTCCAGTGGCACAAACAGTGACTAGACAAGGCAAAAGACAAGAATGGGTCACTATCTTAAAGTTCTGAACACTTGATTCTAGCCTGATTGGTAATAACTTGTGGGAAGAGTTTGCTTCATTGCCACCTAAATAAACTCTACGTAGATACAGTCCTAGGAAATTCAATACTTAATGAAACAATCTGAAAAATGAATGAAAAAAGTTATAATAAATCAATTCCTTCTGCAAACGTAGGATCTCACAGAAGTTGCACATGAACTGTATATTCTGAGTGCATTGTTTCATACACCAGAAGTATCACTATGGCCTCAACTACCCCTACCTCTAAGTTTTCTTTAAAACTTCTCAGACCAAAAGTTATTTGAACAGTGCTTCACCCTCCACAGTAAAATCTTTTCAGATCTCCGTGTAACTTGATCAGGTATAGCTAATAATATAAAGTTTGCCAAGACAGAATATGAGCAAGGACCACAATCTAACCCAGACTCCTAAGAAGCAGTGTAAATAACAACTACCAAAGAGCACTTCCTATTCTAGACCCAACTAGAAGTAACAGTGCAGGACAGAAAAGCCTGCTCCAAAGAGAACCAATTATCAAGAGAAAAGCAAAAGCAGAGTACCTATGGATTACTTTCAGATTTTGAAAACTAAAATCATACCAATCTAGGCAGTTCCATTAAGAAAGTGATTTCAGCATGTAGTATGTTATGACACCAAAGACAGAAAGCCAATGGTGATGAAAAGAAGCTGCTTGAGCACATGATGAATTAACAAAGTGAGTAGCATTCAAACAAGACAAATGTGGACTCTGTATTCATTAGCATTTACATACAGACACAAAACAAACCTGTGCACTTGTACTAATAAACAAATATTTTAGTTGACTAACTTTCCATAACTGCAAAGGTTTGTATTTTCTGCACTGTTTTAGTTTTCTGGAATGGTAATGTGAAAAAATGTGCTGCAAGTCTTTAGAAACCTTAGTTTGCCATGCAGTGCCCTTGGGGAACAGTGAAAAACAAAACAATTAAGTTTCATCCTTGACCTTACAGTTGCAAGTATATATATTTAAAGTATATCCTTGTTGTGACAGGTAAAAAATACAGTAAGAAAACACTAGTGGCTTTTGTGACTAGTCACAGCAATGCATTTTCCCCACCAGCTCCATCTTCTCTTTGTCACTAGGTATGAAGTACAGCACAAAGGTTGAAAGAGCAGTTAAAAAGATTTGTAAAATGTAATATCAAAAAATCAAGGTAGCAAACTTCAGTTTCCTAACAGGTCAAAGAAATGGAAGTTTAACTCTCCATGTACTTAATTCAGACAAAAGTAAAATAAACCTTTCTATTGTATGAGGAAAGACAGAGATTCTGTCTCTTTCCCACACAGCCTTGCCAGGGGCATTTAATGGGCATGTTGGCCAATTCCCTTAACTGCCTCTGTCCTTAACCTAAGACAGAATTCTGTTTCCAATTAAGTCTGAGACATCTGCTTTCCAATTGAAAAGCATTCTTTCCAAAATAACTAACAGTACTATAATACAATTCTGTTTCATCCTTAGCTTGTACATATGTGAGGGAACAGACACAAAAATATGAATTTCATAATTTCTGAAGCTGCACATTAAAAGCCAAGCAGGCTGGTTTGAGGTAATACACCACCTCCTACCAAAACACGGACCCCTGCCACTTGGATTGAGAACCACTCTAGCGGCTTGTAACAGGATCTGTCACCAAAACTCCAAGCTTCAGGGCACAATCAGAGTCATCATTAGCTACGAATGTCCCCTACATTTGTTACAAAAACCTTATTCAGCCAATACTTCATCAGATCCACTAGAACCTTCCTGACTTGGCTTGTCCTGCGGCCTAAGGAGCTGCTTCTAATTCTGCATAGAGGGTATTTTTGGGTGCTTAGGCAGCATGTGCACAGAACTTGAAACTATCATACTCACAACAAACAAAGAGTATTTCTGGAGACCTGCAGGTAAAAATACATAATATTACTAACTACTGCCTTTTATTTAGGCAGTTCCATAATAGGATTGGGTTTTTCTATACAGAATTTAAGCTCTTTTCAGAACACAGAGTATGGCAAAAAATCTGTTAAAGAATCCTAATGGTCTATGAAAGAAGTTGGCTTCATCTTTTTTTTTTTTTTTTTTTAATTAACAGGCTTATTACAATTTAATGGATTGTTATTTAGGTTAAAACATTACTAAGTATTAAAAGTAGGGATGAAAACACATTAGACTTCTGCAGCAAATATAATTCTTTTTATTTATAACTGCATTTTATGACATTGTGGCAAAGTACTCTAGTACAGACTACATTGCTACTCTCTTCAATATATACCAAAAGGAAGAATAGAAGACAAAAACCTACAAGCTACTAGAAGCTAATCCCTGTTCTCAAGGATCTATTTTTTGCCTTTTTACTCTTCCATTTACAGACAGGTTTCCAATAATGACATACAATACTGAACTAGAAAAACCTTGATCTGGACACATACAGTAGTTCTTAACTAAGACTATTTAAGAGTCTCTATCAAATGCAGGAACTCAGCAAAATAATATTTTTTCACTTCTTTAGTGGTGTTTCTGTAATAAGATAAGCAAATATGTAAGTGAACCCTAACTCTTCTTTTCTTACTCTGCTCACTGTTGGCTTCATAATACCCTATCATAAAGTGTCATTTATATTGGAAAATGTCATCCAAGAAAGCAAACATTTCATAGAGCTCATCGTTCCCTAGGGGAAGCAGACATAGCAACTGAAAATTAAGTTATCCACAATTTCTGCTGGATAACTGCTTCCCCTCCTCCAACCCACCTAGAGGGATCTGGTCCTAGGAAACACTGAAAACAGCAGGTAGCACCAAGCACTGGTAGCAAGGGTAAACCACACGTCTGAGTTCCCACCCACTGGCAATTACTGTGTCCCATTTAAAAGAACAGAGAGATTAAGAATGAGTATCCAGTTAAAAAGTGGTCCATGTTCTTACTCATTTCTACACTACCTCTGTAAAAAAGGGAACAAAGAAGGTGAATAAATGAGTAGATTCAAAATATACCAAGTTTGGGTATCTCTACAGGATTTTCTTTATGTTGTTTTGTATTTGTCAAATTCTTGGGATTGCAGAATAAACTAGACTTACCTGACAGCAGAAAGGAAAACTAAAACCTTTTCTGACTTATAATTCTTTGAAATACTGTGGACTTCATTTAAGGATTTGATTTGGAAGTGCTGTACAATAAAGAGAGGAAGTGAAAAGAGTTACGAATAAGCTGATGGATTTTTTCAGCTAAGGAATACATCAGTGTTTTAAACTTCCCTGTGCTGCTTCCCTATGGAATGCACAGCTCTGTTCTGATGACATACTTGGAACCAGTGTCAAACCTGCTCACAAACACTGCCTTTCTTCCAAACCCACTACAACTCATAACACGGTTTTTGGCAATCTACAAAGCCTTCTCATTGCATTTCTTACGGCTGTGTTTTTCAACAAAAAAATTAATTAGCCCACAATAAGAATCACTACGTTCTGCAAAGGACAGCTTTTATTGTAAAAAGGACAAACCGTAGTGGTCCCCAAGAGAAAGGTTTTATAAATTACAGTATTTGGCAGGTTTCTGTTAGCTTAATGCCCCACCTGCTGGCTGACAACTAAATGACATGGTGACACTTCCCAAAGAAGTCACACGCCTATTATTCTGCCACCAGTAGGTAGCTATATGCTGTCATGGCAACTGGTACCATTCTGCGTACAAGATGGACTGCACAGCTGGGTCCACCACAGTGTGAAGATTAACAGGCAGAAATAGAACCGAGATGGTTATAAACCAGACATAAGCCAGACTGATCACACTGAAGTATTACAAAGCATAATGTGAACAAGAAATAATACAAAAACAGTGAACTCCTCATGTATCTTTAGCTTTTAAGAATTCCTACACCTTCATCTGCACCCAGCTCAGTCACCATACTGATCTATGTTATATTCAGGCATAGTTTCTCAAAAATGGATCAAATAGTCTAGGACCAAAGGCCAAAATCAAGGCTTAAAATGTAAAAATATTTCAGTCTCATTTTTTTGAGAATGGTCTTTGAAAGAGCAGTTTTAAAGCTTATTTTAAAGAATGAATACAGTCTACTGCTCACTTTTTTAACCAAACAGCACTTGGAGGAGCTCTTGCTTGGAGTTAGTGCTGGCCTGACTTTAAGGCCTGCTTATGAGTTTGAAAAAGCATGAATAAGAGCCCTTTCAGAGCTCGATGTGCTTCAATTCCCCACCAAGCTGAGGGAAATGGAGTTGGTAGACACCTGCTCAGCTATATTGAGACATGAAATGTTTTTGCAGTGGCCCTGAATTTACACAGGAACATAGAAGATGTTCTTTCCCTGGACACAGAAGGACTTGCTAAAGTGTCAGTTCCAGGATTATCTTTTATTTCAATCTACTGACTCACCAGCTCAAGGCTCCTGAACCTCTAACAGGTATTTCTTCATGGAATCAACTGCCTAAAAGGCTGTTTTTAAAAGCTGAAGAGATACAATCAGGTTACATATAGCATAGGAAGTAAAAAAATCAGTTTCCAGGCTTCCTTCAGCCCAGCAGCCACATTTAGTACTGTCTCAGTGCAAAAAGCAGGCTTTGGTGTGAGCTGTCACACAGCACAGCAGCTGCCCATCTTCTAGAGCCAGCGTGCTGTGCATCTTTCTGAGTTCAGGAAACCACAGCAGAACAATGCTTATCAGCCCAGACTTCACAATCTACTAACAGGCAACACAGCACTAAATATACCATTTTAGGAACTTCACCACTATTGATCATTTTTATCTTCCTTTGAAAAATCTACATTTAAAACCTGTTAACACAATTGTACTTTTAATTAATGAAACTATCAGAGATCCCCTAAGAAAACAAGTAATTTCACAGTCTGTCTTTCTCCTAAGTCAGGGAATAACCAATGCAACAGTGAGATAAGCACAACTGGCAACTTAGGTTTTATGAATACTGTAACAAATAGAAAGACCACACACTTATTTCATTGTCAAAAACACATGGAATCCAGCATTTACAGGAAATGTCTTACCAATAAAGATCTGTGTATAGTTAGTTTTCATCAGAATGGCTAGCATGAGGATGTTTGGTTTTGTGCTGAACAGCGTGCTGGTAACAGAGATGTTATTGCTGAGCAGTGCTTACACTGAGCCAAGGCCTTTTGTTGTTCTTGCACTGCCATGATAGTGAAGAGACTGAGCGTGCATGGGAAACTTGAAGGAGACACAGCAGGGACATGTGATCCCAACTGACCAAAGGGATGTTCCAGACCATAGGACTTCATGCTGAGTCTATAAAGTGGGGTGAAGGAGAACTGGGGGATATTTAAGAGTGATAGCATTTGTCTTCCCTAGTCACTGTTACATGTGATGGGCCCCCGTTGGCCTGGAAATAGCTGAACACCTGCCTGCTCATGGGAAGAAGTGAATTAATTCCTTGTTCTGCTTTGCCTGTGTGCTTTTGCTTTTTCTATTACAAAGGCCTTTATCTCAACCCACAAGTTTTCTAGCTACCATTCTAATAATTATCTCTCTGATCCCACTGGAGAGCAAGCAGCTGCGTGGTACTTGGTTGCTAGCTGAGGTTAAATCACAACCCATCATTACAACACTTTTCCCTAGAAGAGATTCAGTAAATAGGTTGCTTAATTATGTATAAAGATCTCTGTTCTAGTGAAAGTAAAATCAGGAGTAGCAAGCAAGCAACCACAGTTAACAGTCCTAACATTTAGTGCTGTATTGGTAACTTTTATCTGCACAAGTGAAACATCTGACAAAAAGGAAAAGACCTACTTTGGGGAGGGTCCCATCTTCCCAACACCCCCCTGATATTCTAGGCAAGTCACTTCTGCACAGTTGCTCAAAATAAATGTAATAAACAGTGTTAAGGGAAATCTTATTTACACTATATGCTTTTTGTCTATATGCTGTAAGCACATCCCTTGATCAGTAATGTTTTCAGTGCAACTGCTCTTTGGCATTTCGTACCTACAGCCAGAGTTTGTTATGTAGGCCTGGATGTGAGAGCCCTCTGATGGCTGTAATGAAAACATCACCCACAGCAGACTTCAAACATACCTGAAAATCACGAGCTGCTCAGTTCCATGAGGCACCATACAACAAGCTGGTTTTCCCCCAGTAAATTAAGAGGCTGCCTTCAGATTTCTACCCGTTGTTCTCGGTGTACCCAGCCCCCTGACTTTAGTAAACTTTAGTAGAGCTTTTGACAGTTCTCCCTGCATTCTCCTGGGCAAACCAGCTGCTCATGGCTTGGACAAGTGGATGCTTTGCTAGGTAAAAATCTTCAAGATTACAAGGCCCAGAGAGTACTGGCAAATGGGAGTTGCATGCAGATGGTCACTAATGGGGCTCCCACGGGCTCAGTATTAAAACCAGTCCTGTTTAGTGTCTTTACCAATGATTTGGACAAGATCAAGTGTACACCCCCTAGGTTGTGGAACACACAAATTTGGGCAGGAGTATTGATCTGCAGGAGAGGAGGAAGGGGGTCTGCAGAGGGACCTTGACAGGCTGAATTGATGAGCCAATTTCACAAGACTCAACAAAGGCCAAGGTCCTGCACTTGAGTCACAACAACTGCATGAAACATTACAGGCTTGGTGAAGAGTGCCTGGAAAACTGTGCTGGCAGAAAAGGACCATCTGGGCAACCCATAGTGCTGGTCACCTCTACCCCAAGATGCCCCTGGGGTTCAGAGCCGCAGAGCCTACAGCTGCAGGGACACAATGCTGAACAAGACATGCCAGTGGGGAAGTTGGGTTACCTTTAAGGACATCAGGTGGGACCACAGAGAGCTGTGACCTCTGCAGCTGAGCCCCAGTAGCAACCACAGTCCCTTCTTAAGGGACCTCAAGTCACTCCCACCATCTACTGCACCTGAATTTCTTCACTTAGACATTTAGGGCACTGCAGAGAAATCACATTGCATCAACACCAGCCACAGGCCTTCACAATCCTTTGTTTTAATTTAACAGTCAGATTTCCCTGGTCCACACCAGTCCCAAAACAGCTGCTGGGCCCTGGGTGAGACAGGGCTGCCTGAACATGAACCTGCAGTATTCCTAGGTGGCCAGCTGCATCACAAAATATGGCCAGCCAGATCCAAGAAGCAATTGTCTCCCTGTAGTGGACTCTGGTAAAGCCACATCTTGAATACTGTGTTCTTTTGGATCCCTCAGTGGAGGAAAAATGAACAACCACACCATGTCCAGAGAACGGCAACAAAGCTGGTGAGGAGGCTGAAGCACAAGTCTGATGAGGAACAGCTGGGGGAGCTGGGGCTGTTTAGCCTTGAGAAAAGGAGGCTCGGAGAAGACCTTGTCACTCAACACAGGAAGGCTGGGGGTCCACCTCTTCTCCCAAGTAACAAGTTACAGGACAAGAAATGGGCCTCAGATTTTGCCAAGGGAGGTTCAGCTTTGATATTCAGTAGAAATTTCTTCACAAAATAGAGCTGTCAAGTGTTAGAGCAGGCTGCACAAGAAAGCAGTGCAGTCACCATTCCTAGAGGTATTGAGAAGATGTGGCACTTGGGGAGACTGTTGCTGGACTCAGCAGCATTAGGTTAACAGACTGAACTCAATGATTTCAAACATCCTTTCCAACCTAAATGATTCTGATTTAGTGTATGGCCTCTGACCAATTCATATCCTATTCCCTGCCTCACTGTTTTCCTAAAAGCTAGAAATAGAAGTGTGTGTGCTCAGAACATATTTCTACATGATTACTTCACCATATGTATGTAGGATACTCTTAACATGTCTTATAAAAGACATCATTTATCTTTTTGTGGTATACAGGAGCCACTAATCCCATTTGAGTAATTCAACTGCCTCCTTACACTCAGGAATAATAAAGTCAGCTTATGCTAAGAATTGGATGGCTGCACAGCTCAGCAGCACATGACCCTATTAACTGCTACAGGCCAAAATACTAGGTTGTGTGTCCCCTTTCCCCCCACAAGAGGCAATTCTGCCACTCTGGTGAAACCCTGCCTGGAGTACTGCATCCACCTGGAGTACTGAGCACAGGGAAGACATGGACCCATTGGAGCAGATCCAGAGAAAGGCCAGCTGATCAGAGGGCTGGAGCACCTCTCTTACGAAGACAGGCAGAGCATGCTAGGATTGTTCACCCCAGAAAGGAGAAGGCTTCAGGGAGACATTACTGGGGCCTTCCAATACTAAAGGGAACCTGTAAGAAAGACAGGTATTTCAGTAGGGCAAATTGTGATAGAAGGGAGTAATGGTTTTAAACTAAGACAGTAGGTTTATACTGGACAGAATGAAGACATTTTCTTCCATGAGGTCTGTGACACACCAGAACAGGCTGCCCAGGAGTGGTGGTGTCCCATCCCTGGGAACATTTATGGTCAGAGTAGAGAGAGCTCTGAATTACTTGACCTAGTTGAATATATATCCCTACTCATTGCAGGGGGGCTCACTAGATGACCTTTAGAGGTCCCTTCCAACCAAAGCAATCCTATGAAAAGTGAACCAAAATTAATTTACAGTTCTAAGCACAAATTCCTTCCCAGGAAAAGAAGACAACCTCTATTTACATTGGTGGGTTTAATCCTAAATTGTTCTAGGAAGACTTTACAAGAAGTTTAAAAGTTTCTTGAAGACTCATTCATAGAGGAACAAGCACAAAATAATGGGGGAGAAGAGATTTAGTTTTGTTCTAGACAAAAAAGGCATCACACAGCAAAACATTATTCTTCTAAATTTAAAATAGCCTAAAAAGTTTAAATCTAGAGTGATCCTGAATGGGGATGGGGAAAGCAGACTCCTTGACAGAATCATAGAGCAGTTTCAGTTGTAAAGGATCTTTTAAGGTCAGCTAGTATAAACACCAAGTAATTCCAACAATACCCCGAGACTTGGACACCTACTTACAGGAAAAGGTGAACAGAAGCTTAAAGGGCATGATAACACACACCTCAAGAAGAGAAGGACTACTGCTGACACATCAGTACTGTCTTATAAGCAGTATTTCTAATATCCCACTGCATCAGCAATATATTAACTACAGCATGCATCTTTATTTTACTACATATTTAGAAATTTTGAGGTAATTAAAATCAGAAAAACTACCCATACAGTAATTGCTTTTGGACTAGCAGCATCAATATTCTACAGCAACATGTTTTTAAATATACATCCTACCCTCATTTCTGTACTTTCTACAGTCTCCCAAGCCTTAAGGTAAAGAAGTAGAAAACCCTTTTTCATGTTTGTCTTAAGCACCCACTACACAAGTTCACACTACTCAGGAAAAAAACCCCAAATACCTGAAACAAACAAAAAATCCCCACCAAACACAAAACCCCCACAAAGAAACAAACAAACCCGTTACATTTATTCACCAAAGCTGAAGCTTGAACTGTCACTGGGACAATACAAAGGCCTTTCTAAACTCAGCTGGGGCCTTCTTCAAAAGAAGTTACAGTATGAGTTTGTCTCCCAAGTTTCAGCCCAAATTTTAGAGCAAAAACAAAGTAGGAAGTAAGAATCCATCAGGGTTGTAAAGCTACTTAAGGATTTTTGAGATGCATATTCTATCTGAAGAAACCTCAATTTTCTTAATAGCTTGGGATCACTTTTTTAACTTCCTTAACATTCAAAGTGGCAGACATTAAAGCTCTTAAATTATATGTATCTTCTGAAATACTGGTCTAGAAAGCCATTCCTGCAAGGAATATAGTGTGTAGACCTGTTAGAGGACTTCAAAAATCTTTCAGTAAGGCATACAAAAGAAAACCCTGGGAAATACAGAAGGGAAACCCTTTTGCTTCTTTGTAGCGATAAAGGATTACATCACCTTCAGATTAAGATAGTTTAGCACACAAATACCTAGAAAGAAAAAAATATTTCCATTTTGACAGGGAATTATATTGTCTGTGCCAGACAATCTTTCTAAGGAGATCCAAGAATACCATCTGTCTGGCTGTCTCATTCCAAGAAAAATTCTGTCAGGTGGCAAAGTGTATAAAAAGATATGAAAAGGCCATCAAACACCAAACTGGGGTACTTCAGGCAAGTAAAACAAACCAAGTGTCATAGCTCTAGAATACCAATTAAATGCAACATCATATTTTTCTATCTTGTCTAAGCAATTGTTTCTTTTGACAAAAAGCTGTCTTAATATTTAAAGTACACCCAAAGCTTTTAAGTCTCTCGCAGAACGCACATAATGTGTGCAAGCAAATGCAGATGCACAAGGACTCACTACTGCCTGCTAATTCACAGTTAACATGGTCCACTGGATTTGAGAATACAAGGGGTACAAATTTGCAAAACGCTCTCACCATGAACTGATTTTGGAAATGCCTTCAGTCACAGCAGTATTAAACAGATGTTTCAACTTTCTGAATGCAACAGGAAAGATTTACCTATTTGTTTTCTGTTATGCTTTATGTTACGTGTTGTAGGGTACTTCAAAAGAACATTAAAAATGCATGAGTTTTGTTATAACAAAAGAAAAAATCAATTCTCTACTGGTAAGCAGCTAGCAGAACTAGCACAACATGATCTAATGGAAGAAAAAATAAATGATACTCATAAGGCTGTGGTATTCCCCTGTTATAAAACCTCTCAGCATGCCTGTAACAATCTAGTACCATTTCAATTGCACTATACAATCAACTTGCTCACCAGATGGTCCTGTGCATAACACTCGGTCAAATAAACAGAAAACATGCACTCTATGTAGGCATCTTCTGGTTTAATCTCTTCTTTTGGTGCTGGGACTATTCAATGAAACAGCTATGCATAGGGCCCTTTGTATTTTTTAAGAGCTACAGCAGAAAGCCTCAGGTAAGGCCTGGGGCAACCAAGCCAACCTAAATCAAGCCAAAAAGAAATCTGCATTTGCAAAGAACGAACTACTTTTTATCAATAAACTGACATCACAGCTTTGAAAGGACATGCAGATACTGAAGATAGATACTGAAAGTTGGAAAGGACAGGGTCCTGATACAATAGTAGAAAAACCCTTGCAAAAAAGCTGCTAACACAGGACTTAAGCACAATCAAGCCACTATCTTTAAAACAGCAGTCTGAAAAAAACATGGCAAATCAGTATCATGGGAACACTTGATACTATCTTCAGTAACATAAAACAATGAGTACAGAAACTGGTATGGGCTTTGCTTTTTCCAGGTTAATTGACGCTATTGGAATATTGGTACAAAGCTGCATAAAGTGGCTCAAAAAAATTTTTATTACTCTCCCCCACCCTCCTTTAATAAAGTTTTATCCAGAACACTCCTGAGAAGCAGTCCTTGGACATTTGCTCTAGCCATATTCCCTTACATATCCAGTTCCCTTCCAGATATTTCACTAACATGTATTTCTAAGCTAAGTCTTTGCCTAGTCATTACTATCTCTAAACCTTCTGGAAATTTGAAGGCAAACATGCAGTCCTAAACAGCCTCAATATATACATCCTTAACTAGAGAGGCATAGTTTTTCTTTTATTGTCTGGAGAGATTGAGGTGTCTGAGTAAGGGGGGGAAAAAAGCAAGCTAGGACCCAACATGTAAGACTGTTCTCTTTCCTCAATTCTACTCTTTTGAAACTTCAGCTAGTGAAATGAAGGATTGTTAGACTTATAGTAACTGGAAATATCACAGAGTAGTAAGCTTTTAACAGTTTTAACAAGTTATTATTTAGATTTGTCACACCAGAAATTTAGGAAACCAAGGCAAAGTAAAAATTTATTTCACTGTTTCACAATACACACCTAAAATCTACATGATTATTAAAACACTCATACACATTCTTTGATTAACAGTTTGCATCACATAACAAAAGCTTATATAAGTGCAGTATTTTCTCAGAAGTTTAAAATACAGGTATTGCTAGTATTTTTCAAGTAAAAAATCTTGTATTGGCTGACTGAGTGTCCAATACAGATAACATTCTTGCATTTTAAGTTACAGAGGAATTTTAGGATTCTCTTCATTACTTACCCAAAAATAGTAGTGATGCTCAAGACTGCAGGTACATAGACTGTCATCAATGAACATAATCACATTGAT
This sequence comes from Promerops cafer, assembly GCA_013398275.1. Taxonomy (NCBI): domain Eukaryota; kingdom Metazoa; phylum Chordata; class Aves; order Passeriformes; family Nectariniidae; genus Promerops; species Promerops cafer. Next base: position 200,332 of record VZSE01002355.1, on the reverse strand, counting down.
TATGTCGTCTAAAGGCAACCAGGACTTACAGGGCTTCAGCTCAGTTACAACTTCTCATCTTCTTTTGCACTGATTTAAGAGCTCAGTCTTAAAATACATTCTCTTGGGCAAATAACTACTTCCATTTTTAAACTGCAGGAGTTCACTGGTCAATATGAGTCAAATTGTAGTTAACAAAAAACCATGTGTTAACAAAAAACCATGTGTAATATGCAAACTGTACCTTAAAGCTCAGAGAAAAATCCACATACAGCAAACACAAACTCTCTAACATTCCAGTCAGGGGAAGCACACAAACAGTAACACTGAAGTTTGTAAACTCTTACAACTTCCAACTTCAAACTACTCAAACAACAACAGTATCAAAACAGGTAGAACATGAGCACAAACATAACATGAAGTAACTCTGGCAAATGTTATGCCCTGTATTGCTAAATTGAACTGTAGTACCATCCAGTTAATTAATTTAGATACTTTCAAGTCCTTGTTGATCAAATGGCTTTGTGTACTGTCTTTCCTTTTCTGAAGTGGTATGTCTTACCCTCCTGGGATGGGATAGAAGAGAGGACAAGAAAAAAAATTCAATTAGTCAGAATAAAGGAACCAAAGTTTCATGAAAATTATCTCAAGACATCCTGTACTCTATTCACTCCTCTCCAAAACTGACAAAACACAGCTTCTGCATTCCCGTTTCAGAGTACGCCTATCTACTTCACATATCTGTTGTTTTACAAAAAGGAAGCAAGGTCTTGGAAATTAATAACCTGAAATTACACACAACTTGGAATGTAATCAGAAATTGCAAATCTACAAAGACTGAACACATACAGCAAAAAAATGACAACCAGCTACCAAACCAGACTATGATTTACTGGTTAAAGCAGAGACAAAGCATAACTGGCCACCATCCACAGTAGCTGTATCACTGTACAGACTATCAAGATTTAAACTCAACATCCTCTGTCTGAACTAGGGAGTAATCTACTGCTTTCAGCCATGTCACTGAGACATGACTAGCCAGACTCATGCTCTAATTGTTCATTAGTTGACTGTTCAGCAACTTTCTATGCTGTCCTGATTAAACCCACTGAATCCAATTTCAGCACTTCTTTCCACCATTAAGCAACCAAGAGCCAAACCCACACATCTCAGAGCATGTACAAGGAAGAAAAAATTCAAATGGCATTCACAGATATTAATCCCTTCATCTTTATGGTATCCTGTAGGCGAACACATTGAAGGTCAGCTATGTCTCAGGGATATAACTTTGCTTTCACTACATACCTTTACATTGGTGTCTTGTGACACAAAGTCATTTGTCAGCTGGTTCTCAGGATTAGACAGACAGGATAATACTGTTTGCATGCCCCTGTCCACAGACTTCTGAAATACAGTTATAGGTGCATATATAGTTACAGGTTATTTTCTTAGTTAGGGCATTACTAGCTAGCAATGCCAGTGTGTCACGGGGTTTACTTGGCAATCAGGATTCCTCAACTGCCTTGTGTTCCCTGAGATACTTGGAATTTTTTTCTCCCCCCAAAATCATTATCCCCCCTTCAGTGTTACAGCGTAACAACTCTAATCAGTGACATGCCAGTTCTCTTCTAGATGAAGCTGACAGCTGAGAAATAAAATTTCTCCTTTAGAAAACTGAATTCAGAGTCAACTGTTCACTAAACTGAGGCCACCTTCCACAAGCCAGTGAGAAAGCGAGAAAGTTACCAACTCAGATATTCAAAGCTTAAAATAAATCTACCTAAGACAGCAGACAGTGCTATCAAATCTGCTTTTTAAGTACCTGTAATTTTCCCTGAAATTTCCACAGATTAGGCCAAGTCTTGTCAGCAGACTTAAGTAGAACACATACTTTATCCAGCCCTCAGCACTGCAATCAAGTACTAACAATTTTAAGGAAACGCGAGACCTCTGAAGTTGTACACAAAAATCAGATTCATGGGACTTAATAACAGGCTGAAAGTAGCAACTATAACCTTGATTTCTAGGATGTCTGTCCAAGGCCCTTGACAAAGCTACATAACCCTCACGTGCAAATTTCTGGGAATGGCATCTATGATAAAGAACATTGAAGTCTGGAGAAAGCACTTACCTTTTGTGGGCTGCTAGGCAACTGCGTGGGCTCTGGAACAGCACATTCCATCTGTATAAATCCTGGATCCTCAGAGCCATGATAGTTCACTGAAGTATACACCTATAAAGTTTTTGAGTATTACAATGTTGCAGTAACACAAGGAAAACATGCACAGTTATGGCCTCATTGAATTCTCATCTATCCGTAAACTGCGCCAACTTGATCTTTGCAGTTCTGATAAATTTCATGAGTGGGGGAAATACTGTATCATGACCTGTTTTATTGAGACAGTTAAGAATGATACCTAAAGTTGCTTAACTGAGATAGTTCTAGAACAGTTGTCTGCTCCTACAATCAAGCTTGTAACATTTAACAGTGAAACCCCCATGCACACCTACTCTAAAAACATTTTGACCTGCTACCATTGAATTGTAAAGTGATACACTCAGGCTGTATCACATTCATGGATGTCATTGAAAAGAACTATTTCAAGCCAATAGTGTAATCAATATTTCGATGACTTCTGACAGCTTCCAGAAAAAGAACACCATTTACAAGAAAATATATACTACAGCTTTTAAACACTTAATCAAAGCTGTAGTCAATAAATATACCTAAAGAACACAAAAATGCCCAAGGGGCAAGTTTAAATTCTGACATTGTTAAACAAATACAGAGTATTTTCTCCCCTTTTCTCATGGACTTTACTTGCATAAAGTCACAGAAACCAAGGAATTTTTTTAGAGGCCAGCAGCACCACCTACAGTTTGTAGCAGCCTGGAAAAATTTTTAAAGCCTATGGAAAGGAGCCAAAAAATCATCAATATTTGCAAAGAACGTGGAGACTTTTTAAATTAAAAAAAAAAACCTACATGAGGTGAACTTATTTTTCCTTCAACTTTTCCTGAAAAACCAACTCTATCTTTGTTAAAATTCCAGAGTTCTGTGACTAGAACATGTAGTTCTAGTGCCAAAAATCAGGCAGATCTGTTCCACCAGGTAACTCAAAAAAGCACCACATTAGTAGAAATTCTGAACAACTACATACTCTCATCAGCAATTACCGATTTTTGTATATCACATTACCCAGATCCAGACAACAGACAGACTTTGTTTTTACAGCTTGATACTTAAAAAAAAAATGTGCTTATTAAGAAGACAGTTTCAGAAGCCTAACTTTGTAGACTTACCGGAGCAGGAGGTATTACATAATTTCTTGGCTCCCCAGCAAGCCACTGTGGTTGAGCCTGAAACAAAAATTAGACAAGAACCCCCCTTTTACTCATTCATTTCCAACACACACAAGTAACTGCTCTGTAGGAGCCACTGCTTATAGCATTTCACATCTGGATTTTCCACAAAACAATTAGTTAATACATAGTCTTACATCCCTTATTTTATTAATCTCCTTCTCACTCCAAGTTAAAAAAATTACAAACATTTCTAAATATTAGAAAAATAAAGGAAACCAAAATACCTACATTGAAAACAAATCTCAAGCCTCTAGCTGCTTCCAATTACTCCTAGTTTAGCATCAGTAACAGGACTTAGCCAAGCACTTCACTTGTGAATTCAAACCCCACCATCAGCTAAGCACCTTCTCTGACATTTTTGTAGTGCAATAGCAAATCCCCCCTCTATATAAATCAAACACTGTGTCATCTGAAAGATTCTGATTCCAAGTACCTAACACCCCACACTACAGCATGTACAAATGCAAAGCTCCCTCTCACAAGTACTACTAATTCATGTACTTTTTTCTAATTTCAAAGTTGTTTTATCACTGTATATTTAAGAAAAAAAAATAACTAAACTATAAAAAGAAAAGAGTATGCTAAGTCACTCAATAGTTTTCATCACTATTTTGTTTTTGCTTTGGTAGCTGTTAAGAACTGAACGTGTTGGCAATCCTAGCTTTTCAGAGGCAGGGTAACAGAGGCATTTTAAATGATGTTATTCTATTATCAGTCTCAATGAAGGGTGACATATAAGAGATTAAAAACTTTCAGTCAAATTTTAAAAATCTCTTACAAATCCATTTCTCTCATGAAGGAAAATAGATTTTAAAGAATGAGAAGCACAGAAAGATCAGACTGCAGTTCACACTTCATTCCAGCTTTGTCAGGTATCCAATAGCCTTTCTCCTTCTACTAAAACTTCACATACCTGGTAGTTGTAAGCTGGTTGATATCCTATGGGAACTTGCTGCTTTAGCAGTACAGCTGGTGATGAACTGTATGGATAGGGCTGCAAATAAAGCTTTTCTTAAAAAAAATTCAAATTTGAAGCAAGATGCAAGTATGCTATTTGTAGAGGTATTTGCCAGGAGCACATTTTGAGAAGTTACACTGTTATTTCAATTCCTGTGCAGACTAGACTCACTATTTAAAAGCAACCCTTAGATTTCCCACAGGGCTTGCTTCAGCACTTCGGGCACTAATAACATACAAAGTGAGATTCCAAGTGTCTTATATCTAAAAATCCCATTTCTGCTTGTAACTGATCTTCTCAGTAATTTCAGAAGTGCAAGTCATGCCAGAAACTTTGAGAAGTAGATCTGAAGTAGACTGACTACTATGAAATAATGGAGTACAGTCTGAAGGATCAGTTTCTAGGAGGCAAAGGAAGCAAAGTACTCCAATTAAGAGAATTTCCTAGTATTTCTTTCTCCTAAGTACTCTGACACAGTGTTAACCTGGAACCTTCTCAGATTCTTCAGAGAATAGTTAAAGGCACATTCCAACATTTAAGAGAATTAACGCTTTTAAATTAAGAATCAGCAAGAATACTATATCAAGCTCTCTACCTTACAAGAAAGTATTTCTGCATGTTTGTTCTTCCTCTTTGCTTAAGATATACAAAACAGGATCAGTTTGTGGTCAGCACTGCCCCATCACACAGGCTAATGCAGTAAGACAGCCTGATCTGGCTCACTAACAACACAGGACTCACATCCAGGCCAGAAGCACTGCACCCACCTCAGCAATACCAGTAATACCAGTGATGTCCTGCAGGCAATACTGTGCTGGGCACAGCTTTTAACAGCAGATGCTGTAACACAGTGCTCTTACAACACAACAGCAGTTTAAAACCAAGGATATGTTTGGCTGGGAGAAAAGTACCTGAGAACTTCTGATCCCACTCTTAGTTTATAAAAGTATATTTTAAATTTTGTAGTTTATTCTGAAGCAGGACAGCAACAAATTAAGTATCTGGATACATTTCATTTGTGAACTGCATCTGTGACAGGCAACAGTAACTCAATCTTCCTTCCACTTTCAACAGTTCTCATTCTTAAAGGGTATCTCCCTCTTGTTTTATAAGGAGTTAACATCACAATCAATTTTTCAGGGTTGCTAGCATTCCTTTGAAGTGGTTTGAAGTTGGGTGCTTCTTACTGGGGAAGGCCATATGAAAACAGGCAGGTAAGATCAGACTGGAATCCCAGTATGTGCTTGCACCTTTAATTATGATCCAATCAGTGTCAGGAGCAGTCTTACCTGAACATATGGTGTTACTGGGTTCATGACAGCTGGAGGCTGCACATACGTCTCCATACTCTGATTACCCCAGACACTCTGGAACTGTGGTGGAGGAGGACCAAGAACTATTTGTCTGGGATGCACACAGGAATCTTGTTTTGAAACAGATAGAAAATAGTATTAAGACATTACTACATCTATTTCATTAGGAATCTGAATTCAAGCTGAAAAAACCCGTAAGTTTTGACTCAAATTTAACTCAATATTAACTATGTTGTATTGTGCTACCAACCTCACTCTTATTAAAACAAGATCATACAAGTGAGGTCATAGAAGTCAGAACCCAGGTTTAACTGAAACATACATACTGCATTAGGTAAGTATTTGCAAGGATAATGATGTATAATTAAGAAAAAACCCTGTTATATTATAATACCTGCAATATGAACGAATTTATTTATATATACTTACTTAAGTTTTGTTGTTTTCTGATTGCTGGCCCCAGTTTCAGCTTTTTACCATGGAAGTTGATTTGTGACTGAAAGACAGGTTATTCTCTGTAAGCTGGGAATCAGCAAGGTGAGAGGTTTGTGGGATTTTAAAGAGACTGGACTCTGCTTCTACACCACAGTATATCAGCTCTCATAAAGGCTCAACAGCCTCCAGTCTCCTCTCTCAACACCATATGCCTTTTACCTCAGATTTCCTGCAGCGTGCTCAGCTATCTGCCTAATCACTGACCCTCCAAAATAACATCACTTGCCCTAATAGCAACATACACTACTCAAATTTCCAGCTATGTATCAGTGACTGTCAGCCCTGCAGTTTTATACACACAGGTTTTCGCTATTCCTGTCTCAGAGTACTAAAGGAGAGTGACCACAGTCTTGGGTTTCTAGTGAAAGTTTTGATTTAGCCCTATTAGCACAATTTTGGTACCAAGCATTAAGGTCACTATTGGATGCAGACAGTCTGTCTAGATTCTCTATCACATGCAATTCTACAGAAGTACCTGCTTCAGAAGAAAATATGTGGTTTTGCAATTTTCTCCCATTTCTGCTAAAGGAAGTGCTTTGAACAGACAACAGCAACTTTATTGTTGCCTGTAAAAATAAGCAGAAATAGAATGATAAAAAAATCTTGCTCGTTTTAATTTCTATCAGTATGAGAAAATGATTCTAGAGATATATATGGGGGTGAAAAAAGGCGCAATAATATGACTAGTGTGACAAGTGGACTTTTTTATTTTTATTTTTTTTCAGGGGAAGGTGTCTCAGTTGGTTGATTTTGGGCATTCTTAAATTCTGGAATCCTCTTGTGCCCAAATTCATGCAACTACCTTTTCCACCTCAACAATGAGAACTCCTGGGAGACAGGCCTCCCCTCTAAACAAAAGACAACTTTCCATTCTGAACTGCAAACAGATTCATGCTGGACCAGAGTGCAGTTACAAACCTAAAGCAGAAGAAAAACACTAAGGCTGAAAAAGGCTACAAAGCCTTGTTGAACAGGCAGATGAACACAGGCACCAAGAGTAATTTTGGCTACAGAGAGGCTCTATTGTGTTAATAATTTACAGAAAACACTGTGACCACTCAGTGCAGATAAGGCCTGAAGTTATTTAGTGCAGTAACCTTTGCTTACAATTTGAGCTCCACAACACCCATGTTAATTTCTTCCTTTCTTCCATCCCCTCCAAAAGCCAACAGGTTTTCTAAGATTATTTCTACCTGAACGTTCTTCCTGACATGGCAGGAATTTATACTGCCTGCAGACCTGCAATGTGCACCAAAAAGAAAATCCACCATATGCCTCTGGGTCTGCGAACACCTCTGGTACATAAACTCACATCAGTGAGTACTAGATTAATAGAGGGGCACTGCAGGCTCCAGTTTTGAAGAAGCACACACAGAAAATCAGTAACATACACGGCTCAAATGTCAATGCTACTCAAGAGGTCTCCACAGAAATTGTTACCTCAGAGCAAGCAAGCATTTCACACTGATGTAGCATAATAAATGCAATCCATAATAAAAAGAAAAAGGTGTTCTCAGATGAAGTCTATTGCTCAGTACAGCAGTCACTGTATATTTTTGTCATCATACCATCACATAACAGCAAGATTTTAAAATCTTTTGGTGAGAATCAAGGATCTCCTGCTGCGGTTTCATTACTCTCCACTTTATTCAAACATGTTCTCTTCCCACTTACGGAGCTGGATGGCCAGTAAACACATCTGCACATCACAGAACACTACATTTGTGCCTGGCACATCCATCTGGATTTGTCTTTCTGATCTACTTCCCTATCTAAGAGCTTCAGAAGCAAATGAGAGACTGTTCATCCTCCAGAGACACAGGAGTCTTCTAAGGCAAAGACTTCAAAGAGGCAAGTATTTCAATACATGTTATTTTCACAGTTACTGTATTCAGGCTGGGGAGAAAGAGGGAAAATAAAAAGCTTTGTCAGTGGTTTGAGCAGTGACCTGCTCAAGTCTATCAGAACCAAGTACCTGATTTGGTTATGAGTGCTGAGATTTAAAATTTCTCTGATACTGAACTCCCCAAATCAGAAGGGCTGTAACAGTTCTACCCCTTTATCTCCTGTGTTAGCTACAGAAAAACTATATGATGACAGTGTTGTGGTTTAACACAGTTTGGTTTTTAGTTCAGGAAAAAAAATCCACCTGCTACAGAAGTAGGACCCTGTAAGGACCTTGGCAGCTTTCTTTAGACCTGACAAAACCAATCATTTGGCTAGTTTTGATTAGTCATATCCTGTTAAAGCACTAAAGAAAGCTGAATATGCCTCTGTGAAATCAATTTAAAAACAAACAAACCCCAGGAAAAACTCTCTGGCTTCTGGCCTTTGAACGCTGGCTGGGCCAGGCCCTGCTCCACCACACAGCCAGGCTGGCTGAGATTCTGCTGCTGCCAAGCTCCAACCACAGCCTGGCCAGAGCCGAGCCCAGCCCCGCTCCGGCTGTGAGCTGCCGAGCCATCCTGCCAGCACTGCGGAGAAATCACGTGGCCAAGAACAGAGGTGGCCCTGCAGCCCCGCAGCTGGAATCAACTGCAGCAGAGGCCAGAAAGCACCCATGCAGCCAGAATAGCCACTGCCCAGCAGAGATCACGTGACCAACCACAGGCCCAGTCTCCATGGCAGGAGAGGCTCTGCTCCCTAAATGAACTGAAGAAAAGATTATTTTAAAAGTGGTAAACTGACTGAAAATACCAAATTTGTCTCTTTATGTTGTCAGTAAGGAAAGAAAGAAGAGCTGGGGGGAGGAAAAGTGTTCAGAAGGTTTATTTTGATTTCTTATTATTTTTCCTTTAGTCCTGCTAATAAAGTTTTCTCTATACCCTTTAAAGTTTTGAGCCTGCTTTGCTCTCCTCCTAATCCTTATCTCACAGCAGAAAATGAGTAAGTAGTTCTAGTGACTGCCTTGGTGTATGGCCAGCACTAGACCCACTGCACATGGGAACAGCCACAGCCCAATCTAAGAGGCTTAAAAAATACTTGCACTCCCAGGTAGCATCCAAATGTACAAATATTGCTAGAGAAACATATTTCAACTACTGAGACAGAAGTAAAAAAATAATACTGTCTTTCATGATACTGTTACTCCTACATCCTAGGTAATCCAAAATGTTATTGTATTTCATATATCTGTGCCCGAAATTGTTACTGTCTCTTAAGATCCTGGAGCCAGAAAACACAACCATGAGGCAGAGCGGAGCAAGTGCCCCAGCCTTTGAAAGGTGAAGCAAACAGAGCACTCTCTCTTGCCTCACAGTCTTTGCTCAAGGCAGAGGCTCTGCTCTGGAGTTCCCCCCCCCCCCCACCCCCCACCCTTTTATTTCTCTCTTGTATCTTGGACCAGCTCAAGGTGAATTCCACCCCTGCCTATCTGCAGCCACCATGGAGCAGCCCTGCAGAAGTGAAGGCAGAACTGCTCCGGCCCAGCTGCCTGGCCTTGCCTGGCTGTCTGCTGCCAAGGAAGGCAACTCCTTCTGTGACCACGTACCAGCTGCTGGAGAGTGCCAGATGCATTCATCAATGAAAACATAAGAAGGGGGAGGGATATCACAATTTTCCTCTCGTCTTTGGAACTACACCATTGGTCAGCTGCAGAGGCCACCATTTTGGGGGAGGTATCACTCCACCATTTTAAGTTCCTCTCAGTTCCCTGGGAGCCCAGGAGCTTTCAGCAACTTTGTAACTAGTGACTGTTACTGTTATTTTTTGCCTGTTGCTATTTCCTTCTTTATTAGCAAACTGTTATTTTTTCACTTACATCTATCCATATTTGTTTCTCCTTATTGGTGGAAAGGGATTGGTTAACCTAAAGGAGAGATTACTTATTTTAGAGTGTCCCATTTGAATTACTTTAAACCAAGACATCCCAGTAACTAAATGTCTATGCTTCTGCCATAAGCACAGGGGTTCTATGACAATCATCCACTACAAAAAGCAAGCAGCCAAACACATTCAAGGCTTTCAAGCACATAATAAACCAGAGCAATCAGAAACAAAATGACATGAGACCTTCAACCACACCAAGCTAAAACCTAATTGGCTGAAAACTAATTTTGCTTCTTATTTAAACAAATACATAAAGACTTTACAACCAGCACACATTTTAGAAAGTTTACTTTTTGGGCAGCCCTACACTTTCTGTATCCTAACTTACTCCACAGGGTACGTAACCTGGCTTCCACAAACTTGTCTCTAGCCTTCATACATCAACTTCTTCAAGTAATTTGGACAAAGAGCTTACCTCAACTATCTTCTGAACATCCACATTGTCCAGGAAAGACACAAATCCATACCTAAAAAGGGAGAACAGACTATTCAGTAATCAGTTTCATTTGACTGTTAGCCAAATTCTTTTGAACAAGACCAGTTAACAGTGTGTCAGGTACACTACATTGCACATCAAAATTATCAACTAGGACATTAGTTTATGATTTAGCCTAAAAGTGTATTTACTGCTAACTAGCAGTATCTATTATGGGACCAGATGAAAGAAGCTAAATGCCAGATCTTAAAATAATATGAAATAGAAATAAGGGGTATTTTTCCATTTTAACTACTCAAAATGAGTACTGCTGTTAGCATTAGCAACTCAAAGCTAAAAATTTAAATAAGATCTGACTTATCTTTAAATTTTGTCTTTACTACAGAGGTCTGGATGAAAGCAGGCATTATAGGAACAGTAACACCAGTGAGGGAAGCAATTTTTGAAGAGGTTTTTCAATTTTTTTCACTGCCTCCCTAGTTTATCTGGTCTATACAATTAAGATCATTTCAGAGCATTAGAGTAATGATTGTGTCCCATTAATGGAATACGTCAAATCATTATCAATACTTGTAACATGCACTGGCTAACTAAACAGCAGGGTTCACTTTGTGGACTAGCAAGGGTTATCAGAAAATGAATTTTATTTCCAGTTCTTCCATTGCAACATACACTGAAGGAAAATATGTGACATTTTAGGATCTAAGCATAGAATCTAACAAAAACTGGGCTGGAAGCAACCTCAAGAGGGTACAGTCTCCTTCTCATAAGAAAGGATAACCTCAAAACTGAGATGTCTTCCCCAGAACTCAAGAGGGTAAGGTCCTTCATCTTCTTATTTAAGGGTTTCACTACAGTAATCCAGAACTCTTCTATATATTCAAAGGGAACTTCCCTTGTTTCAATTTTGTTCACATACTTAGTTTCACTCTTCACCCAAACAAGTTTGAGCTGTTTTACTCTACAGCTTATTCCCAAGTGTCAGGAGGGGGCAGAGCCACTGCCCTGAATAAACCATCTTAATTCTCTTAATCATCCTGAACTGTCCCTAGATTTTTAACTACTCTAGCCAGCAGAAGAGTCCTACAAAAGAATTGGCTGTGTAAGCATCACACAAGTTAGGCTTTGTTTCCAACGGTTGAGTGACAGTGAGTGGGTTTTCCCTGAACAGAGACTGAAGACAGAAAATTCATGCTATTCTTTGTAAGATGACAGATGTTTAGTTGGGGACAGTATAGATTTAGTGGTTTCACAGCCTTAACTCACCACAACAGAAAACTGCAGCTAGTATTAAGGCTCAAGCATGTCAAGTGTGTTGCTAAGTATCTGCTCATATCACCTATTACACAATGCTGCCCACATAAGCAGCAACTTAAAACAACTACTCATATTCTACCCACCCCTTTGAAACACCCGTTCTGTCAGTGATGACCTTCACCTCCTTCACAGTACCATACTGTTCAAAGACACTCCGAATTTCTGCTTCGTTCATCTAAAAGAGAAGAAGGTCTTAAACATCTTCAAACACATTCAACTGCTTAGAACTAATTTAAAGCAGACAGTACCATTTTTTTAAACCCATTTTCCACTACCATAAGAACTAAAGGTTAGTTTTGGAAGACATGTTCCAGGGTTTTCCCACGACATTTAAACATCTTCAAGACTGGCAAACACACACACACAAAGAACAACAACAAAAAAAATCCCACCACCACAAACAAGTAAAAAAATCCACACTAAAACAGAAGCAAAATTTCCACTTATTTCCCACTGGTGTACCATACATTTTAAACAATTAGAAGTGTATATATACCCTTATGTCAATTCCACCAACAAAGACTGTGTTTGGCATGATTTTTCCTTCTGGTAAAACATAGCCCTGACTGACTGTTGCTGAATAGGCACTGCCCTCTGTGGCGCTTGAACGTTGGGTCTCCACATGCGCTGCCTAAAAAATTTAAACAGAAATACTTATTTTAGTCAACCAGATTACACTTTAAGACACCAGAATGCCTGCACCTTCCAACAGATATAGCAGGGGACAAGGAATTTCAATAGCACAAATGGACCATTCATTAGGGAAAAAGCTGAAGTAATTATTCCACGAAGTTTTAAAAAATTAAATCTAGACCTAGTCTAGACTACTTTAAGTAGCCCTGCCAGACTGTATCAAGCTTTGTGACCAATGTTGCTACTACCAGGATTTGCCCCCATCTCGTTTTTGCTACACCTCCTCTTGCACACGAAGTTCTAGCACTTCTCAGTTCAAGTTAAATTGGCTCTACAAAATCTGGCAGGAAGATTAACATGAAGTGAGCAGTTTTTCACCCACCTGGTATTCTGCTTTTGTTTGGCTGCATACCCAGCTAAAGGGCATTTGAACTGAAATCTGAGATGGCAACTCCTCAAGCTGACCTAACTGCTGCTTCTACTTCTTTCTTTCTGGATGTTTCAGTGAACCAAGCTAGAAGTGGTATTCACTTCGTTGTGCAAGTTCTCTGGCAGCCTAAAACAGGAAACGGCTCTCAGCAGAAGCACCCAGCAAGTGCCAGAACCAGCTCAAGGAAGCTGGTAACCACAGATACTGCTGGTACACCTGTCACACATGGCCTTGGCTGCCATGGAAGTGCAGTGTTCGTGTCTCACACTAGTGACGCAGAATTTTCAAAGAAAATTAACTTATTTAACACTCTCACACATTAAGTACCTGAAAGAAAGAATAAACAGACTACTTAGGCATTCTGGCAAGCTGGGCAACATCAAAAATAAGATTTATTAATAAACATACTTCCTATAACTTGAAAAGGATATAAAAAATGCAGTGGTAAAATTCTCCTAGAACAAAAAAAAAAACAAAGAAAATCTCCCTCCTAAGCCACTTTTCAAGTCTCCAGTATTATGATGGAAAACGTTTGCCAATTCAAAAAAATTACTGCCTTATCTAAACCCAAATAATTTTAGCAACATAGCACTACATAAATGACTGTTCTACCTACACTATGCACAAAGACCTCACACTGCTGCCAAAGTGTGTCCAAAGCCTAAACCACCTCAAGTTTTCAAGTGGGAAATGCTGCCTATGACGGATTATCTACACTGGAATTACAGCATGAGCTGAAGTGACTCACCCCTTTAAAATTACTCTAAAAGAAGTCTAATTTGTCTTATCTCATGAAGTAGCTTTGAAATCAAATTTCCCGATGTCACGAATATTAGGGTTTATTCAGTTTTCCAGCTTATCGGAATTAACAGGTTTTTTTCCTTCTCTCGTCAAAAGACAAAATTAGTCTCCTTGCTCTCTATTGTTCCTGCAAGCATGAAGTTTAAACTGATGAGGGGAAACTGGTATAAGGTACTCCTTACAGTAGTCGGGAGATTAGTTATAGACTTTTGGCAAAAGAAAAGGTGGAAAAGGACGATCGTTGGGCCAGGTGGAGAAAACACGCACCTACCCACCCAAGCGTGTTACAAACATCACTCAGTTTTATGCTCATCCAGGAGAGAAAAACCTTCACTTTTTTTTTGGGCCACACAAGCCCGCGACTTCTCTCCCCGGCCTCAGTACATTCTTTGTCTAAAGTAAGCATTAGTCTTTGGTTTTTTCTTAATTGAAACATTTAAACCCCGTGACCCACGGTCCCGCTGCGCGGACTCAGCGCAAGCTCCATGACAGTGCCGGTGCCTGAGGGAAGAACACGGCTGGCGCCGCAGCCTTCCCGCTGGGCACTAAGTGGAGCCCTCAGCCCAGCACTGCACGCTAGGTACTTACGAGGCATAACTTCTCCTGNGCCGCTCGTGGGGCCCCGCGCGCGGTGGGGGCCGCCGCCGCCGCCAACGGCCGCCATTTTACGTCCTCACACCTCGGGTGCCCAGCGCCGGCGGGGCGTGGGCAGGAAGGGTTGGCGCTCAAGACAATGGAAGCTGTTCGCAAACCCCACACAAGGGCTCCTGCCGGACCCTGCGTGCAGCGGGTACACTGCCACGGGCAGGCGGAGGAGCGCCCGTCCAGCCATGCATGAGGGCACCATTTTAGCGCCATCACAAAATGGCCGCTCATGGGTGTGAAGCGTGTTCCGTCGCCAAGCCTCCCCCACACCGTAACACCGACGGCTACGAGCCAGAGGTTCCCCTGCACAACCCCCTGGCCTTTCAATTGCGGTACTGCCTCCTTTACCTTAACCGCTCACCGCGTAAGGTTTTAAAACCTTTAAGATACTTAAAATGCTAGTAGCCCTCAGAGGTTCGGCCCCATCACCGCGTTACAAGGGGACACTACTCCAGCCAAGGGCATTCCCGTTTCTCACCCCAAGAACAACCCGAAGAAGTTACTACTCCACTCTCCGCTCCGCTGCCCGCTAGGGATTTCCCCCAAGGCACTACATCACCCAGCACAAGCCCACCCGGCTGCTCGGTGTTCAAGCACCCCCCACTGCCCCAGCATAGCTCCCCTTCCGCATTCACTCACCATCACTCACTGGAGCTGAGGCTGCGCTCACACACTTAAAAAAATAAAAGAGTTTTCAAACAAAACTAGTATGAACTTTTTTGAGAAAACTAAGCGCAGACAGTCGGTTTTCCTTGATGGCGAAGCAGAATTCCCGACCTCGATTTAACCAGTAGAGGCTAATCCCGTTCCCCTTAAATAGGCCCATTGGGGGATGGGACGGAAGAGGCCACACCCTCTCTGTTCTCTTCACACTCGTCGTGCCCCCCCCCCAACGCCGCGTCACATGGTGGCTGTCCCTTGGTGCCTCAGTTTTAGAAGACAAAGGATCGAGAGTATCATGGGTTTTCTCTTTTTTTTTTTTTTTTTTTTTTTTTTTT
>VZSE01002355.1:116454-183957 GCA_013398275.1 Promerops cafer | reverse complement strand
CTTGGTTTTCTTTTTTTTTTTTTTTTTTTTTTTTCCTCTGGTGGTGGGGGGGGATTAGGTTGCGACTATCATTTGTGGCCCTGTTGTGCAGGAAGTTGTTGTTGAGTGTATGTCATAGCAGCAGCAGTAGCTTCTGCCATTTTGACAAGAGCTTGCTCTTGGCTTGTGGAAGTTTTGAGAGCGGTGTATTGTTGAAGAGGCTTTCACTCACTTTGAGGCAAAAGCTGTAGTTCTCTTATTAATGTTGGCACAAACCGATGCTATATAGCTGTGCTAATCTGTCTCCATCTTGTGACCACCTGTGCTGAATAGCAACTTTCTGTCCTATCACCGGTGGCCCAAGGCCTTTCTAGAAGGAAACCTCTCTGGAAGCCCTCCTGGTTCTACAGTAATAAGATGGGATTTGGAAAATAGTTTTAAATAGCTGTTTGCCACTAGTATCAAATGTTTAGAACAGATACTGATTTCAGAAAGTGCCAGGGAGAGGGGAATCTTATGGACATCTCACCAAAATTAACCCAACCTCTGACTGGGCTAGGTTAGTAAGATGTTTGATTTATGTTGTTTTGTTTGTTTGTTTGCTTGTTTGTTTTTAATAGCAAAGACATACAAGTGATCCTTGTTAAGGATGAAAAGTGGAAGTAGAAAGTAAAACTGATGGAGTGTATTTAACATGTAAGATGGTTTTTCCAAACAAATTTTATGTCTTCTAATGATTAGATTTTTTTATCAGTTTACCAAGTTTTCTATATGTTATATTAATAATCTAAAGTAGACTGCCACACTGGATTTACATGGGTCCCAGAGCTGGTTTAGGTAATAGCAATAGCAAAGCCCTGATCACAACAGATGTATTTATGTTACCTATAGAAGAGATTTTGTTAAATCTGGTGGGGTTGCAATATTATCTAAAGGTAAGCATATGCCTGGGCTTTCATACAGCTAATGCCCACTTATATAAATGAAAGGCATGCTGTACAATACTTTATCAGATCTTATTTGAAGTGGCTGAGACTTTGAAAATGGGCCCCAACAATGAGGGGGAAATAACCCATAGTATTTCTTTGGTATAATGGATTCATATTTGACCTTAAGGGTGGCAACAAGCGAGGCTGTTCCAAGCTTTTTGTATTGGGTTTGGGTCAGGCTTGTGTCCTGTTTTCCTTAACTAGGTATTATCTTCTAAAATTGGAGAAGATCTGTTGCTTAAAACAAAGGAGAAAGTAATTTATTTTCTGCTGCCAATACACAAATTTCAAAAGGATTGGAGGAAGTGGAGTAGAAAATTATTGTCTTGGCTTGTTTTATCAATGTTGCTATTAGAATGGCTTTTGCTCAATAGATTTATTTGTTAAATGCACTAAGTAGCAGATGAAGAAACAAATTTTATATTCTGCTACACCGTGTAGTATTTACCACTTTAATACACTGATTTTTTTCATTTTCCCCTTTAATTAGGACATTGGTAAATCAATAATTTAGTAAATCAAAGTAATTCAGGGAGAGCCTCTGGCTTGGGATCTGATAGGCTGCAGTGGGTGAGCATTCTACAAAAAATGTGATGAAAAATTACCAGTGTGATTACAGATAGTAGAGGTTACATCTTGAAATTTAATACTCCTAAGTACAGGACTACATGCTTTAAAAGTCAGGTTAGATTTAGTCTTCCTAGAAGTAGACCTAAAAGTGGTTAACAAGAGTACCATATAGCATTTGAATTTTTGTAGCATTTCTCATAACTCTTCTGCAATTTTGGGATCTTTTCTTGTGAATAATATTCACTCCTTCTGTAAAGTTAAAGCAGCTAACTACTCTTAGGAGATACATAAACATGAAAAGGAGAATATAAAAGAGGTATTCAAGCTATTAGATTAAGAACAAGAGAAGAAGGCCCTGATATTTAGTCAGCAAGCTTGCCTAAGAAAAAGATGCTGGGTAACCAAAGATTTGAATGTCTGTTTCCTTAGTTTCCTACTTCCTACTGAAGAGGGAGTGCCACATACGTTTCACAGCAGCCTTTAAAGCCCTAAAGGGGACATTCTATATCTGGTTAAACTTTGGATGTTTCCTTTGCTGCTGTTTGCATCAGGGTAGCTATTTAAGAGGATATATCATAAAGTTCTGATGAACATCTGCCTTTAAAAAAAAAAATCTACACTGTTATAATTTGCACTGAAACCACTAAAGTTTTCATAAGCAAAACAATCTATAGCTTCACTAAAATCCTTCAAAATATAGTGAATCACTTGCTGAATGATTTTCCTTGTATTTTTCCCCCCTGACTCTAAGAAGTAATGGAACACAAATAACTTCTATTAAAAAAGGCACAACTAATTTCTGAATGTATAATGTTCCAATAAAATTACTTTTTTTGCCCCTTGATTTGGATGAAAACTGCAATATTATTTTCAACATTAATTCATTTATTTAATTTTCAGTAGTGGAATTTGGGAGCTTATGTTTTCTAGAAACTACATTCTTTTAGAACACTTTAATTAGTCTGATAATAAATTTAAGTCATACAGTCAATAACTAAGTGAAAACTTAGGAGATAAACCATACATAACTTGAGTTACATAGCTTCTCTGAGGAGAACTATCTCTTGATACAAATACCCAGCCCTCAGCGCCTCACATCAATGCTAATTGCCTCAATTGCATCTCACTACAGCAAGTGTGCTCCAACAGGTCTGGTGGAGTTCTGGAGTATGTTTTGTCTGTAACTCACTAAGCCAGAAGTGATTTACTGCCTGCTAAGTGCACTTGATTGGAGAGTAATTTTCCAAATCCTTCTCAATCTTCTCTCTACCAGGTGAAAATAATACATTTAAATAATGTAAGAACTACATAGGGTATTGACTCCATAAAGGTTATCATTGTGAGGTATTTCTCACAAAGCTAATGTGTAAGGGGTTATAAAAATAAAAGTGGAATTCTTTCCTTTTTTATCCTGCACAGGATCACAGTATCATTTGGTGGTCGGGCATTTGAAAAAGCATTCAAAAAAACTTCTCAAGCATTCAAAAATGTTTGACTCAAAGGAAACAAAGAGGAGGAATGGTAAACACTGAGAGTGGGCTATGTACAAATCTTACAAATAAACGTATAGTCAGTCTAGACAGATGTTAGGCAAAAGTATGAGCTGGTGATACTACTGTGTTTTCTGCAATACTAGTCTTATGGCCTGAGCTCTCTGGAACCTCTACAGGGACACTTTAATTTCCTTGCTTTCTCCTTCCTGACGACCCCATTCCATCCTTTGTGTCGAGACAAAGGCTGTGTTCGTGCATCTAAATATGTAAATAGCCATGTATTGACCAACAGTCATGTGGGGCTGCTGCTACGGCATCGAGTTCCTTTAATGCATCAGGCAGAGGAAAAGAGAGGTTCTATCTCTATCGTCTAATGTGTCTGTGTCTCCTCTTCTGATGTGTCTTTGCCACGCAACCGTTGTGGACTGTGAAAGAGTTCTGTTCCTCAAGGAAGATCAAATCGTTTATGAAGTGAGAGGGAGGCATGAAGTGAGGGAGACATTTACAAGGCCTGAAACCTAAAAGCCATTCTCCAGAAACTTAAGGTGCGTGTGTTTTTGCACAAGTATGTATTTTCTTTTTTTTTCCTGTATCTATTTTAGAAAGTACGAATATTATTATTTTTTTATCACAGTCTTAATTTAAGATGAGCTTAAAAGGAGATCCCTACAGATAGACCTCTGAATTTAGGAATTAAACCCTACTGATGGGGGTTTTTTTCATCCCATTTGGTCACAAGTAATTAAAATAGTGTAGGAATTATTCTGATTTATGGCATTTATGAGTGACTCATTCCTGAGCAAACCAGTTTGTTTTAACCAAAATGGAATGAGGCACTTCTGTATTAAGAATGGCCCATATGGAATTAATCAGGAACAGTTCCATGTGCATAAAAGCCTTAATTAACTTTTGAGTGAGTTTCATTTGCAGTGTCTTTGCTGGAATGTATACTTGGATCTAGATGTATATATAGGATACTAAACTACTTGTAAATCAGGCCATCTTTCATTTAGAGTTTTTACCAGAAGTTTTAATGATGATTTTATTTTTTTTTTTCTTTCAAAAATCTTATTATATATTGGTGGGAAAACAAAATTAGAACAAGAACTTGAAAAAAAAAAATTAGCCAGTATGCTGTACTTTTTGATTTTACATGACATGACTAGCCCTTTCCTATTTCTAAGTTTGGGTTCTTGATTTTATTTTAAAATTAAATAGCAGCTTAAACCTCTTACATTCTTTAATTAACAAAGTTACTGTAGGTAATATTGAATTTCCTGAAGTAAATTTTCTCACTGTCAACTTTCATTGCTACAATGAAATTTCTTTAGTGAGGTAGTTTTATAGATTAGTATGTCAATAGATGTTTTTAGATACATTGTTGGAGTTGTATGAGTGTCAGAGAACAAAGCAGGTAACCGATGCTTCTGAGTGCCTTTGTATATAAAATGTGCCCACATTTAATTATGTTTCTCTAAAGAAAGAAAGTCTCTATTTTATTGCCTGCTTTTGATATTTTCTTTCCTTCCTGAATAGGACTGATGTCAAGGATATTTCTATCACGCCTCGTGACTGGTGTCCCCTGTTGGTGTGGCAGTGGACTTAGCAAATGTTAAGAAATGCTTTTTGTCAGGGGAGAAAAGAAACAAAACCCTTATAATCTTGTTTCCAAAATGAATTGTTTATTTCCTTATTTGTGGAAGCATCAGTTACGGGCTCAGAAAACTCGTCTAAAACTTTTTAATCGTCTCAATTAAAGTTTACACCATTTCTTTTGTGTCCTCCACTGCACAGGCAATCCTTGACTTCTTAATTGGAATTATGTGAGTGATCTGCTTGAAATTAGGAACTTTCTGTAAGAATCTGAGTGTTCTTAGTTTTGTTGTGCTTAGTTTTTCAAAACATGGCTTCCCCTCGTGGCTGCCACAAAAGACTGAACAGAACTATACAGGTAAGTGGAGGTTAGCACAGTCACAGGTGCTGAGAAATAAAAACGCCTTGGGCAATGGACTTGAGTACTAGGGCGGCACCAGGCTGAGCTTACTCAAGTGTTTAGGCCTGATACCAACCATTCAGCATAACTAAACAGATTGTACTGTGCTTGACACCTTTTTCTTAAATAGCTCCTTGTAACATTTCAGCTGAACACTGAAAACTGTCCAGGCTGGTGAAAATAACATACTTCAACCTAAGTGGTGAAAAGCCACTGAATTGTGGATTTGACATTAAATCAAGTAAGGATGTCAGAATTTTACTCAGGCCTAGCTACAAAAGGTCATGAAACATGTCTTAGACACTTTTTTGACCTGTTCAAGGAAATGCTATGTATTCAAAGTTACTATGAAATTGTTTTAAGGAGGGGGGATGGGAGAGGGATTTAAAGAACTTGATATAGGTGGAATTGTCACCTGTCACGTGTATTCCTTCCTTACCTTTGAAAGAAGAAAAATAATGAAAAGCAATTAAATTTTAACAGGCATTTAACTTGCCATTTTTTGCTGTAGAGCTGATAGAAAGAGGTATGTGAATGTGAGCAATATAATAATCTCATCACACTTTGGAAAACTCCAGTTCTTTGCATACCTGAATGGTAGAGTTTCAGAATTGACGTAGTAGTACCTGAAAAATGTTGTTTACATCTTATCATTAGGTATTTGCTGATATGAATGTAATTACTCCAGATTCACACCGCAGCAGAGTAATGACAAAATTATCTATTCTGGGAGAAAATATGTTCCGTATTGTGTTATTGTTAACATCACTGGAATCTTCCCTTGCTTGCCCACTGTCTTCATTTAAGACAATTTATGGGGTGGAGACTCCAAGATAAACTACCTCCCCGGAGTTTTAACCTCTCCCCTCTACCAATAAGGAGAGACAAATGTGAAGAGATATAAGTGAAAGAATAACAGTTCACTAAGAGAAAACAGCCATAACCAAGAAGTACAAAGGCAAACGGTTCAACCCCCGCCCACGATTCCGGAGGAGATCCTGCTAATTGTCCGGGGAACACGGACACAGCGTGGGACCGTCCTCTCTCTGGGCCATGCAGCTGAGAGAGAGAGCAAAGGCAACAACCTGGTTCCAAGGAAAAAAAAACTCCCTCCCCTCAAAACAAACAAAACAGTGGGGAGCAGCGGAAAAACAAAACCTGGGAAAAACTGGTTTTGTCCAAAAGCACTCGGTGCTGCCGGGGCGCGGGTGCAGCTCAGCAGGCTTTCTCTCCACAGCGCACCCGTGAAAAAGCAGTGCACTGCGCTCTCCCCGGCAAATGGCAGGTGGCAGCAGTGAAGGGATTGGCCGCTCTGTTCCCTGTTTTTGAAGGGATACAGCACGCCTGCCCTGCCATCAGCTGGGATAAAACACAGAAGTTCTGATTCTGACTCCGGTCCTTAAAGAGACACTAAACTAACTTGCGTGGGTTGATGTAGGGAAGATATGAAATACATGATTTTGGGTCATCCCTAATGCTCAACTCCACCTCTTACCTCTGTAACTAGGACACCCACACGTGCTGTTGTCCATCCTCACAAATCTTCTGTTTATTTCCTTGAAAACAGGGCTGACATGCTTAAATTTTCTTATTGATGAGGTAGCTTTTCAGTCTTGATTAAAGGAAGATGGGAAAGGAAGTAATGGTTAATTGTGGAAGCAAGATTTTGGGAGGTTTGCTTTTTCTTTTCCCTTTTCATTCACTTAGTCACAGTGGAATCTTTTCTGTCAATTTTTAATTTATGTCTTCTAAAAAATTTTAATCTATGTCTTTTATGGAAAATTGTAACAGTTCTAAAGATGGTATCTAAAGACCCCTTTTGAATGATGCTTCAATCATGGATCCGATTGAGTTTCGTTCTGCACCCCTACATAACACAGATGTGTACAGATAGCTGAGTTAGTTCAAATCACATTATTTGCAGGAAGAGAAATGATCTAACCAAGTGGATGCAGAGCTTTAAATCATTACTGCTGCACTTGAAAGAGAGGAAATAGTGAAGTTAAGGACTATGATTTGCAGTTCAAAGGAGACTGTTCAAAGGAGGCTGAACTCTAGAACTCAAGGGTAAAGTTTAGTGATTTGGCAATGCTCCAGTATTTCCCGCTGCTTGGCAAGCTTATACATGAGCCTGTAGAAGTGGGGACTCTGCCATTCCATCAGTCATGGCTCTGACAGCCCCAGTAAACATTTCTGCATGCGTATGGTTTCCATACATCTACATAGTTATTTGTTGCTGAAGCTAAATTGCTTCTAGTTCCAAACTAAGCTGCTTACAGTTAGCTTGGTAACTTCTGACCCACTATGGCATCTGCAGTAAGTATCCTGAGAGATGTCACATGCAGTTACTGCTGGATTCTGACTTCTTGTCATCCAGAGAGTTCTGTCACTTTGATACTTGCATGTGACTGGGTGTTAGAAGCAATTCCTGATATCTTAGCAGTGATCCTGCGTCACATTTTTTATAATATTGTCATCTCAAGCATTCCAAAATTATAGTTTAGGTTAAAAATAGTAATTGTATGGCTTAAAAATTGGACACTTGAGAAAGATACACATTTCTAGTTGGTCTAGTCTGCTTCCTTGTCTTCCAGTTCTTTGGATTTGCATTTTTAAGCTTTTTTTAGCAACCAAAAATTAGAAAAGTTTTCTGCGAAAACCAAGTGTTCTAAAATAAGCCTCCAAAAATAATTGATTTTAGAAGTATGACATTTAATAAAAATACTTTGGCATAGATTTCTGGGTGGATGTCAAGCTTTTACTGTGCATGTACTTTATATTTTGGGGACCTAAATGGCTAATAATCAAACTGGAAAGTTAAAACAAGAAATTTAGCCTTCACATGGTTCAACTTGAATAACAATAAATGTACCACTTGTGATAAAAACTACATCTGTTACTTACTTTACTGCATTGCCTTGGTGTGTCTACTTAGTGTCTAGATTATGCACTCTACAGTAGAGCAAGGGGATCTGCAAATATCCATATAAAAACCTAGTGAGATGAAAGAGAATAAAAATAATGTTTGCACAGTAAATCATGTCCTTTTTGTATGTGAAAATACTATTTCTGTGGCAGAAATTAATATCTATCAACATGTAGTTGCTATACTTACTGTGATGATGAATATTCTAGAGCTTTCTATAATAAAATTACACTAGATTTTAATGTCAAATGGAAAGCAAAGGAATAGGTGGCAGATGCTCAGCATTAAGTATTGTTGACCCTTGCATTCTATGTAGTCCGTGGAAAAATTAAGTTTCTTTGGCTTTAATTAAAGTAGAAGTACAAGAATTTAATCTACCCTTAGTTCTTTAGTCGAGGACTTCTCTCTATTTGTGATTTACTGAAACAGAATGAATTTTTATTTCTGTTATCATTTAGGCATATTGAGCTGATTTTAAACTGCTAGATGTGTTTTATCACTGTTTTTAAATGATTAAGCTGAAGCACCTCGTTTTTATAACAGGTGTCTACTCTGGAGATTTGTGTCGTAACATCTGTTCCTCTCATTAAAAGAAAAAAAAAGCTATTCTTATTGTTATATTCTTTCATTCCTTCTGGGAATGATAGTTTTTATTAGAGTGGTACAAACTCAGTGTGTCTATGCTGGGAGTGGTTTGATTTCAATGACTGATACTCTAATACAGATTAACTGTAAATAGGATAGTTATTCTACTTTGAATTAATTTTCTGTCTAGAGTAGTTCATATTTAAACCATTAGGCTGAGTAAATTTCTTCATCTTCATTAAATTAAAAGTATGTTTTTAACCTGCATCATCTAAGTAGAGGAAGAATGATTTTTCTGAACTCCAGACTAATTCGCTAACAAGTTGAAAACTGGCAGGGAATCTAATTTCTACTTTGCTCCCTTTATGAGCAAAGTAACTCATTTTTCATTTCAAATTTTTCATATTTCACTTTATGAAAAAAAAAGGGAATTTAATGTCTTCAGTGGAACTTGAGTCCATCTTAATTACTATGCCAGTTCTAGATTACTAAAACTTGCTGTCACAATGTTTTGACAATCCCTAAACATGTCTGTCAGTGTTGTTTATGCAGGTGGTGTCCAGAAAGAAAGTGTTAGTGTCCTGCATTGTCATAAGGAGTGCAGCTATGCCAAATTGTTGGAGTGGTGGAATTCTTATGTTACAGGCTAGCACTTAGCCAAGTTAATTTAAGACTGTGAGGAAAATACAAATACTGTGTTGTATTTGGAACAACTCTTGCAGTTGCAATGAAACCCATACTATTTCAGTTTATTTGATTCTGAAATATGCAAATCAGCAACATAGATGGTTTATCTATTTTAACACCTATTAAAACACCAGAAAAATGGTGCTAATTACAAAATCTGGTCTTTTTTTTTAACTAGCACTTACAGAATTTTTACTTTAAATGGAGACTTGCTAAAATATATGCACAACTAAAAGTTCTGATACTGATATGGGCATAAACTGAATAAGAGGGTGTTCCACCTCAACATGAGGAACAATGTCTTTGCCCTGAGGGTGGCAGAGCACTGGAACACGCTGCCCAGAGAGACTGGGAAGTCTCCTTCTCTGGAGACATTCAGACCCACCTGGATGCTTTCCTGTAAAACCTGCTCTAGGTGACCCTGCCTTGACAAAGGGGTTGGACTGATGATCTCCAGAATTCCCTTCCAACATAACAATGCTATGATTCTGTGATGTTATGGTTCCTGAATAATCACAGCCTTCCTCAAATAAGAGGAAGCAGATTTTTGTCTCAATTTTATATTCAACTTTGTTGAGTATTTTCCCTGGTGGGTTCTGTGAAACTGGAATTTTACATGTGGAATCTGAGTTGGACTACAACAATCCTCTCTTGCACAGTTACCATGCCTGCTTTTTGTTCTTCATAATTAAGGAAGATTAAACAAAAGTGACAGTGGTTTTCTCTTCGTGTCTTCAGACATGGTTTATTTGTTAGATGTAGTTTTTGTCAGCTTTTCCGAATGTATTGAAGCTGTGATTCCACATATTTCCAACTGACTTAAATCCATTCACTCCTGTAACCCTGTATATGAGCTACTTTTCTAACTGTAAATCAAATCTGTGACAAATGAGCATTCTCAAATCAGATGCTATTTTCTGAAACTATTCAAGAAGAAAATTGATGGTCAAGGTCTAATTTTAAAGTAGCTCCATTTAGCATATGGAAGACAATCTCAGGGATTGTTTACAATGTAGTGTTTGCTAAGAACACAGGAATAGACTGTGTGTGAGTGAAAATAATGTTAAGATCTGATCATTAAAATTATTAGAGAGATGCCTCTTCTGGAGTTAAGGCACAAACGAGACAATATGCTGAAGTCAATAATATAGATTTTTATTTAATGTGAGGTAGAGAGAGGGGGGAAAAGAGAGAGAGAGAAAGAGAATGACAGAGAAACAGATTAAGTAGAAAAAATATCACCACTACAGAGATTCCAATGACATCTCATTGGTTCTCTTTTTCTGGCCTTCTCAGTGGTTGGAGTCTTGTCAAAGTGGTGGTTGCTGATGGTATTCCTTGAGTAGTGGGGGAAAGAATCCAGGAAACACCTGGTCCACGGGATTTGTGTTATGCTGAGCTAGGTGGAAACACCTTCCCTGGCTGATGAAATAGTGGATCATGGGACATTTCATGAGTCTTTGACACCTTCTAAGGTGTTGCAGCTGTCTCTTCTATCACTGTAAGAGACCAATTATGGCCCATTATGCCCCATGATGGTATTAAAGCATTATCCTTCATATAAGGTTATTTCATAGCATAAAATCTGAACTTTAACTTTTTCTCTGCCATCATGATTATGGGCCTGATTTTCTACACTTTAGCTGGGCTATTCTTTCCCTTAATTAATGGGAGAATTACCTGAGTTAGAAGTTAGGCAACTGGATACTGGAGTTACTCCTGTCAGTAGTTCAACACTTAAACCATTATAATTTCACCAGCTTCAGTGAAAGTAGATTGCTTTGACCAGTAATAGTGCAGCCAAGAAAGGGATCTGTATCTGTGTGGGTTTCACCATGTGATACTACAGGAATCAAAACAAAATAACATTGAATAAACAAATCCCCCTTCTTCTGTTTCATCATTTTTTTAACAAAATGCATGAACATGAAGGGTTGGGAGAGAAGTATTATGCAGTATAATAATTGAAACATTTATATTTTTCTAGCTCATGTATGCCTCATGGGAGAGATGAAGACTTTTAATCTGTTGTACCACTTACTCAATATTTGTGCTCTTTCAGCTGTTACAGTGTTAAGTGGTATTTTCATTTGCAATCAAAGTGTGCTTCAGCTAATTTGTCTTCTTTGTTCTGTATCATAAAATTCAAATAACTAGAAGTCACTGGATAGTTTTATGTGGGACTTTGCCTATGTAGGAGAGTTTTATTCATATTGTTGTCAATGTCTTTACATTGCAATGACCATATCAACTTGGGAATTAGGAAAAGATTTAAAAAGTTCTGGTGATGAAATATTTCACTAATAATATTTTTAGGCTTTTGCTAGACAGCAAAGGAGCTCTGAACCAAGCCATCACTTCTGGTAAGCTGATGACTTGGAGATCAGTAAGACTTTTGATATGAGAACTTGTTAAAAGCCAAGATCTCTTCTCAGGAAAAAAAGACTATCTGGATTCCAAAGGTTTAATAAATCATGGACTTGAAATAAGCACTCAGTGTTACAATATTGTCTTCAGTTGACTTCCTAGTACTAAAAATCCTCAACCTATTAACCTTGCAGGAGACTCCACAATTGGTAAATATTTATTTTTTAATTGCATTTGACTTAATTGTGATTAATAATTTTGCATACTTATATCTACAGTTGAGTTGCTTTTTTCAGGCTCAACTTGACATGATTATGTTGCATGGATGTTAGTCAATAATTCCTTTGAATATGATTCCTGCATGACAAAAATAAGGACTGTTAGAGGCCCAGTTTTGAACTTCTCCCAATATCAACAAATTAATAGTTTACCTCACTGACCCCAATTCTTGTAGCAGTCAGTCTGGTTCCTCTTCCTGCTGTGTCACTGTGACATTTGACATACCTGATTTTTAAAAGTTCCCATAGAAAACTATTTACAAAATGCTTGCAAATCAAGAGCTAGCCAGTATATGAAGTAAATGTCAAAGTGTTATCACAAAAAATATTAAAACATTAATCAAATACAAGCCAAATTTTCCAGCTACAAAGTAGCATATTTTCAATGCTACAATATTTAAGGTATCTTTGCAAACCTGTGGAAGTGTATAGAACAGACACAAATTTGTAATCGTGAGCATACTGACAAATCATTGCAAGATTTCATTTTATTTTCCTATATTTCACATCCCCTCAGCTCTCTCAGAGAATAAAATGTAATGTTATGTACATAAATTCTTTAAAGTCTCTCTCAGACTGTTGTAATAGTCCAAGTCAGCGATGCTTTATCATTTATTCTCAAAAGAAATAGCTATCATATTTCAGTTATTCACACTGTCAGGTGGGCAACATCAAGCATGTTTCTGTACTTCTCTCAGCTTCCTTGTAAAGAACCTTCCCAGCCTTTGTTCCTAGAGATCAGCATCACATTTTCCAGTGTAGAAGTATTTGTATATGTTCTGAGTAGCCAAAAAAAAGTGTATTGTATTCCACATCTTTTCTATGCCAACCTGCTTAAAATTATCACTTTAGGACCTGGGAACCTGAAGCAGAACCAGGGTGTTTTATCCCAGGTTCGTGGAGGAGGTTGGCCTGGGGTCCCAGTAAGAGACAGGCAACAGAAACATGGAATTCTTATTTCTCACTGTGCTGCCAAGAGAGTTGCCTGTGGTGAGGGCAAAGAGAGGCAAATGCCTTCTTTTCTTTCTCTCCATGGGAAGTTGCCTGGCACAGGTCTCCAAGAAACTGCATTCCACAATCCTAAACTGTTTTGGAGCAAATTTGGCAACAACTTTTTGGCCGTGGTTGCTGGGGGAAACCCTCATCTCTGGATCCAGAGTTGTCAGGGCCAGGCCTGTGAGTTTCAGTGCCCAGGAAATCCATTTTTCTTTCTGCTGCAAAGCAGAAGCAACCCAGAACTGCAGCACCAACACCGTGTCCAGCTGGCCCAAAAGAAGCAAAGGAAGAGATTGCAGGTTCAGAGCTGCCCCAGATAGAGCTGGCACCTCTCACCTGCTACCAGAACTGCTTTGTAAGCTCCTATCTTCCTGGTTTTTATTCCAGGGCAAAGGTTCAGCCACGTGGGGCTTCTCTGCCATTATTGTCTTTGTCATCTGATCCATGGTTGGCTATTGAAGCCACCATGCTGAGAAGGGGCTTTCTGCCTTCTTGTTTTAATTTTTCCGGGGAGTCCATGAGATTCAGCAATTGTATTTAGTGCTTATTATTATTATGTTGATTGTTGCTGTTTTGTTTTTAGTAAACTGATACTTTTTTACCTATATCTTCTCTCATTCTCCTTAGTAGTGAAAGGGAGTGGTTAAAAAGAGACTAACTAATTTTGCACTGTCCACCCTATATAATTGTCTTAAACCAAGACGGTGTATTTGCAAACGCTGCTACTGTCCACAAAATTAATGACTTTATGTTTTAGTGACTTTGTGAAATACAAGCTCTGTAATCATCCTGCTGCAACACCCCTTGCAAATGTACACCTTGCAACACCCAACTGCAAATGCAGTTGTCCCTTATATCTCTGAAAGCTCTAACAAATTACTACCATGATGCACAGTAGTTGACTGAACTGCCTGTGGGCTTCCAAAGTTGGACAAGCATCTAGAGAAATGGAGCAAGCAGTAGGCATAAAACTATATGTAGTAAACCATCAATATGTTTTGACTGTTGAAAGCTCTTGCAGAAATTAATTTCTTATCTCTGTGACTGTGCCAATAATGTCATGGCTATTAATGCCAAAATTTAGTGTTGTTTGCCCATAACAAAGTACTTGAAGGCAATCCACCCACTCAAACTCCACTGATACAGAATGTTTCTGAGCATCCCTATGGTTTACGTGCTGGCAGCAAAAGATCTAAAAAACACAATCTTTAGCAAATCTGGAGTGACATGAATGAAAACTGGCAGTTTGTGTGGATGACTATGCCTGAAGTAGCAAATAATCTTTGATTATGTTATGGTGGGGATTGGGAAAAAGTAAAGAAGTTTTTCTAAAGTCTACTCTCTGATTCAGTTTTCTGGTGGGGCAGTTAGTTTGTCACTAAGGTAGTGAATGCAACTGTATGGTTGTCAAGAACACATGGAAAGGGTAAAAAATAGTAATAAAAATATAAGCAATGCTTTGTGATTTCATAATGGTATTATAAACTATAGCCATTATTAAATAATTTTCAAGTTGGGTTAAGGATTAAGAATAAGCAATTTTAGATAGTAGCATAGAAAGAAAAAGTGGTACAGATAAAAAGGTATATAGAGAAAGAATTGAGATTAAACATGAAATATTTACTATGCCAGTGAGATGCTGTAATAATTAATTTTATTTCCTGCTTGGTGTCGTGTCGCCCCCCCCCCCCCCCCCAGTAATTATAGTTGATATTTGTATATATCACT
Source organism: Promerops cafer (assembly GCA_013398275.1). Lineage (NCBI taxonomy): Eukaryota > Metazoa > Chordata > Aves > Passeriformes > Nectariniidae > Promerops > Promerops cafer. Next base: position 169,366 of record VZSE01002355.1, on the reverse strand, counting down.
TAGTTGCATTAGTTAACACAATGAATAAGAAAGATCAAATGATGAAAACCAACAGGATGCCCACAGAGGTATTGGAAACCAAGGGATTGTGCTCAGGAGGTGAATACTGGTCCACATCTGGAATTGCATCTTTCAAATTAGAAAAGCTGAATGATGTTATAATGGTTAACATGTGTCCAAGTACATTCAACAGGAAAGGTCACAGAGTTAGGGACATGTTACCAGAAAGCAAAAAGGTAACGTAGCACAGTGGAGCAAACAGGAGTGAGATCTTCTTCTTGTCCATTTTAACAGTCAACAGGCTATGTCTACTTTGAGAGAATATTAAAATAGTTTTCTTTTCTAAAAGTATCATAAAATTGATCATTTTCAAAAGCAATGTGTATCTGGCATTGTCCTGGATCTGTTGTTAAAATTTGTGTCAACATTCATCCTGAACAGAGACTTCTCACTCTGTAGCATCTGCTACTGCAATTGTTGGTTTGGAGACAACATGAACCATTGGCTGGACACAGAAAGGGCATTTCTTGACCTCCTAATTACTAAATCCAGAAGAATGATGGGGGATCCTTTCCTGGGCTTAACAACAAGTGTGAGGGGGAGAGAACAGTAACACAATATGGGACAACTTCCGTCCTGGACATGTAATTTACATCACTTTAGACAGATGAGATCAGACCTTCACTGCCACTACAGCACTGCTCATTTGAGTTTGAATGATGTTAAAGGCATCTGATGTCTGCCAAAAGAAAGAGAAAATGTTATGACCATATATTGGAACAACTTTAGTGTTTTTACCCAGCACTATAGAGGCAAACAAAGTGAACATCTGTTATATTTAAACATTTGTTTTAAAAAAGAAAATTTCGCACAAACTCATACCATATACATGCATGTAAGAGTAAACTTCAAGTCTTTTAACTGAAGGGAATTCACAAGGGATTTTAACCCATATAGCAAATTTATACCAACAGCTCTGGTGGATTTCAGGTTTTGAATATTTCCTTCTGTACATCAAAAGGAAAAGATGGGTGAAACACATGCTCTTTTTCTCCTATCTTTGGGAAGTCCTTTGGAGCCTAGGAATTACACAACATACTATTTTTTCATAGGAGCCAGGAGTATGCAGAATGCTTTTTACTTGGCCCTGAGTAAAACAATGTCTAAGAAATCCCTTAAGGAAAAGATTATAGACTTCTTTCTGTTCTTTGGTATTATTCTGAAGAGGGTAAGTGTTGTTTTAAAAGTAAACATTCCATTCACCCAAAATATGTGTTTGATAATTTTGTAGTGTGTGGCTTTAGGGATTTTTTAAAAAGAAATTCTACTATTGTGTTGGTTGCAGATCACCTTTAATGCAGTGATTCAGACATCAAAATCTTTGTTTAAAAAGTATTGTTCGCATCAATGGGCCCAAATTATTTTTAACACTCAGCTCTGAGAGCACTAGCTGATGTCAGCATTGATATAAGCAGTTGTTATGCAGATCTCACCCCTTTTAGCTCTGCTACTTCATGAAACCTCATAGCTTCTTACCAGCTCCAATCCCAAAAAAAAACCCTTTTTTTTTCCTGGAATGCCTTTAAATATCAAACTTTTGTAAATGCCCCAAATCCACCATGTAATTTAGCAACAAGGAAGACAAGGAGAAGGAAAGTAAAACCAGGACTTTCAATATTTTGACAAACAAGTAACTGTTCAAACCTGGATGCTGTAGGCTATTACTTTTTCTCATATCTGCTCCTTCTTCCTCGCTTTGTGTTCATCTGAAAGGGAGAAAAATAGGTAATAGGCATAATTGACTCATTTGATTTTTCTTGCTATTGAGATTGACATTAAACTATTAACATTTCCTGCAATACATTATTGATGTATTTGTAAACAATTTATATTGCATTTTAGGGACTAAACAATGTCATTTTGATATGAACATATGGATTTTTAAAACAATTTTTAAAAACCGATCTAGCTGTTTTCTTTTTCTCCTCCATTTTAAAATTTATCCCAAAGGGAGGCAGAACAGATTAAAGGAAATTTAGAGTGGGAGATATTAAAAATTGGAGAATATGATCCAGCTTCACTAGACTGGTTCCCAACCATTATAGGCAGGTTTTGTTTGCAATGTCCCCAGTCTGCAATGCCTTCTCTCTTCTCTAGACTTCTTCCATGCTGCAGATCTGGGTAAGGGGATAGGGAAGAGGCAGAAGTGTAGGGTTATTGAGCAGAGTTTCTCCTCTGAGCTCCCTAGGCACACTTTACTACTGTCTGGAGGACAAAAGCAGTACTGAGGGCCTCAGTGACGGGTAAGAAGAGTCAGAGATCCAGCACTGCCTTCCTGTTCTCAGCCTGTGAACCTCCAGGATACTTTCATTAGGAGAAGACTAAAAGAGGCATCAAGAGCTACACTGTAAAGAAGAAATTGGCTTCATGGCCAAAGGGATTGTTGGTGATCTTGCTCTTAGAAATGGGTTTGACATTGTTCTATACTGCAAGCAAACAGTGGAGCAGAATGTAGAGACAGAGTGAAAAATTTCTCTTAAAGTTGAGTTACCAGTGTTTTGCTTCAAACTGAGAGGGAATTTTAAGTTAGGCTCCAGCAGAGTCTGTCCTAGGGTCATTTCTATTTCGTATTATAATTAAATACTTGGATAGTGGAGAAAAGAATGTGCTTACAAAATTTATGAGTAAGGGCAAGCTGAGAGAGAGGGCAAGTACTGTGAAGGGCAGAACTATCTTAACAAATTGGAATCATGGTCCACAATCAGCAGGATAAATTCACATAATAGATCTGGAAAGTCAAGGCTTAAGAAGTCAGAACTCAGATACACAGAAACAAAACAAGGAATGACCATCTGTCAGTTATACAGCAGAGGGAATCCAGAGCTTATGCTGGATAGCAAGATAAATACAAGACAGTGATAAAGTAGTGGCACAAAAGAGTGAAATAATGTAGTTTTGGGAAATACTTGCAGGGAGGTCATGAATGCGATAATGAAACAAATTATTCTGGTATGCTCAACACTGGTGAGACCTCACCTGGAATGCTATGTTTGTGTTTTGCATGACTCTAAAAAGATGTAGACAAATATAGGAGGTACAGAACAAATGGACTGGTTCAATCTGGGTGGAGCCCAAGGCCTCATCTACCCCTACATTTCCATGAAATAATAGCTGAAAGTTTTATCTTCTGTTTGCCAAATGTACTTTTATAACTTTACCATTTTCCCCATGATTGCATGATTTAAGAGCCCATTTTCCCATTGCAGGTGCATGAAACCAGAAGTCCTGATTCAGTAGAAGTCTGAGTTAAGTTTTAATACTGACTTCATTAGACCAGGATTTAGCCTGAAATGTTTGTCAAAATGTAACATGTACTTTTCAGTTTTATTTTATCTTGTATTTGTATTATTACATTTATGGTAAATATTAGCTGTGCATAAATGTAATTATTGTTATCAGCATGAAGGAGCAATTGGGTCTTGGTAAATAACAGTAGGGCTGAAATTTAGCAGACTCTTTGTTTGTAGTTTCAGTATGATTGCCTTTTTGCCCTAGCCATGTTCTCTGAGCCCTAAATTTTGTCTCTTTAAGAAACAATGATTTGTAGTTACTTTTTGAGGATTAATTCTGGTTTGTATGGATTTGAAGAAGAATTATGCTAAGCATTTTTTACGATCATGTAATCTGTTACATTTTTTATAACCATTCTTTATTTTTTTAAATGGATTAGAAGGTAAACTTGTGAGATTAGCTATGCACTCAGCTGTTCAACAGCATCTGATAGATTACAGCTATCAAGAAATTCTAATATGGTGATTTATATGACTGAAGAAATGGGCTGATAGGAGCCTCATGAAGTTCAGCGAGGGTAACTGCAAAGTTCTGCACCTGGAGAGAAACAACTCCAGGCACCCCCATGGTGGATTGATGCTGGCTGGATGTCAGGCACCCACCAAAGCCTCTCTATTGCTCCCCTCTGCAAGTGGACATGGAACAGAAAATACAATGAAAGTTCATGAGTTATGGATGGGGAGAGATCACTCACTAAGTACCATCACAGGCAAAACAGATTCAACTTAGGGATGCTAACTGAATTTATTACTAACAAAATCAGAGCAGGAGAATAAGGAGTAAAATAAATCTTAAAAGCACCTTACCCCCCTCTCCCTCCTTCCCAGCTCTACCTCCTCCCCATCAGCAGTACAGGGAGACAGGGAATGAGGGTTATGGTCATTTCATCACAACTTATTCCTGCTGCTGCTTGGGGAGAAAAGTCTTTTCTTTCTGAATATCAGGAAACACTTCTTACTGTGTGGGTGACTGAGCACTGGTAAGGTTGCCCAGAGACATTGTGGAGTCTTCATTCTTGAAGATACATATTCAGAAGCCATCTGGACATGGCCCAGGGCACCTTCTTCTAGGTGGCCCTGTTTGAGCATGGAGAATGGACCAGATGACTTCAAGCCATCCTTTCCAACCTCAACCATTCTGTGAATCCATGTTTATGTGAATACATTGGAAATAGAAGTAAACTTCATCTAAACACTGGTTGAAAGAATAGGTCACTACAGAGCAAAACAGTGAAAAATAGCAAGACCCATATAACTAAAAGAAAAACAAGTTGGTTTTTGTACTTCTGTGAACAAAGAATCCTGAGTGAAATTATTTCCTCGTAAGAATATTCATCTTATCAGTAATTTTGCTGGGACATGTCTAGGAATGTTTTAATCTCCTAGATGACCTTACTGTCCTAGCTTCTTTTACATAACATCCAGTTGAATCACTTGTCTTTTTTTTTTCTGAGCTTTACTCTGAAATTTATACTGTTCCTTTCCAAATATAATACCTTTCTTTTATATTTAAATTTAAATAAAGGAACTAATTGTGTCCTTTTCATAATGAGTTTTCATGCTGTACTATATTTGGAAAGATTAAATACTTAGTTATTTCTCTCTATTTATTTTGGCATACTCTTAAAGAAGGTTTTTATTTAATTTGATCAGTTGTCTCCTAAAAATAAGAGTGTATGTCCACCTTTGTAGCTGGTGTAACGTGGAATAAGGTTGGTTATAGATTTGTTTGTCATATGTAGTGTTGACTATAAGGCAGGCTATTCATTCCGTTAGAACTACCTGCCCTCTTGGAATGGTTAATTTAACATGTACCATAAGATTTTTAAAAATTATTATTATTTTTGAACAATTTAACCAATATCAATTTTTGATTAGGGATGTGTCTAAACTACTTCATCCTCCTTCTGTTGGAGGTGTTTCTATATCTTTGTACGGTTTTCTACTTAGAAATTCAAAGGTAGACAATTCTTCAAGGCTTAAAACTGTTTTACTGTGTGTTTTTCTGAATAGAAGTCCCAGTCCATAAATACAGTTGTCCTGGAGATTTTATTTTCCCTCTTCCACCACTTGAAGTTAACATTGTACACAAGGCTACATAGTGAGTTCATATTTTTAGCTCAGAGTAAATTTATCCTTTCTGTTTCTTTACAGACTCTTCCTTTCAAAGTTATCCTTAAGGGATCACTTAGTAGAGCTTTAATGTTACAAGCTTTGTTCCGAGCAGAATTTACACACCTGAAAAGCAAACTGTAAATGTAAAAGTTCTGTTAAGTCTGATGGGTAACTTCAGAGGTTAGAATAAGTGGAGCATTTAGAACATGAACTACAAATTAGCCTTTTATCATTCTCACTCATGCCACTCACAAGTTCTTCTCAGTCTTCTCAGGTACCTCCCTTAGAGACCCTTGGGTTTTTCTGAAGGCATATCTAGAGATCACAGAAACTTGTGAGTGCAGAAGATGTCAGCATTCCTAGATTAGTTGCCCATTGATCTCTGGTACAGAGCTGTATTTTGGATTTAGGATGAGAATAATGTTGGTAACACACTGATGTTGTCAAACTGTTGTTCAGCAGTGCTTAGTCCAAGTCAAAGGACTTTCCAATGTCTCGTGCTCTGCCAGTGTGGAGGTGCACAAGAAGCTGGTAGGGAGTACAGCCAGAACAGCTGATCCCAGCTGGCCAAAGGGACATTCCATACCACAGAACATCATGGCCAGTGTATAAACTGGGGTGAGTTGGCTGTGAGAGGCTGATCACTGCTTAGGGACAGGCTGGGCATCAGTCAACAGATGGTGAGCAATTGAATTGTGCATCACTTGTCTGTCTTGCGTTTTATTCCTCTCTTTTTTTTCATTTCCCTTTTAATCAACATCATCATCCTCATCCTCATCCTCATTATATTTAATTTCAATTATTAAACTGTTCTTATCTCAACCTACAATTTTTGTCTCTTTCTTCTCATTCTCCATTCTGTCACACTAGGGGAGGGAAGCAGGAAGTGAGCAAGCAACTGCAAGGTACTTAGGCACAGGATAGGGTTAAACCAGGGCAATGGTTGTCTTCTGTTCAATGAGGGAGAAGCCTGTGCTGCTGCAACTGCACTGCTATGGGTAATTCACCCCAGGCTACTGGTAAACATGACAGTCATATTCCTTTGCTGCTGTGCAGACCTGTCTTTTGTGCATACGTAGTTAACCACACTGTAAATCAAATGTTTCTACCTAAAAAAGAGGTGTTTAAAATAATTATGTATTTGGAATATGTGGCTATTTGGTATTTTCCATTTACTAAATAACTGCCCACAGTTGGGCATGTCCATGATCTGAAGGATTTGTCTGTTAACTGGGATATCATAAAATGAGGAAGCAGTAGAATGAAGTTAGTTTATATATGATACAAAAATAGCATTAAAGTATGCATTTTAATGTGTAGCATGATAAATGTTTTTTTTCCATAGCTGATAGAGATATATTAGTGAAATACATAGAATTTTAATGTTGAATTTGCAGTTCACTTCTTCAGATAAATGTAAAATCTTTGTATGGCAATGCTTCTTTACTTATCCTTTATGTGTGCAATTTGCTGCATTTTGAAACTCATATTTATCATAGAACTGGATGCATACTAAAATAGACCAGAATGTATCTGCATTCATTCATCACTGCAATATTTTCTTTGCAGCTCCACACATCCCTTTCTACCTCCAATGCCATAAGACCTTGCTTTACTGTTATTCACCCTTAGTATCTGTTCTTTCTCTCATCAATCATTTTGACAATGAGCTAAATCCAAAATATATTCTGTATTAACATGGAATTATGTTTTGTCTCTTGGGTGCTGTTAAAAAGTACATAAGAAAATACAGATTTTAATTTTGTCATTTGAATTGCTTTCTTCCCTGTGACCTTTCTCACGATGGCTCTTGCTTATTTTCCTAAATGGCTTATTATGATACCACTTGATTCCCAGTTTTATTTCTCTTGACTTGATCCAGCCAACTCCTCTTAGCTTTCTACATCAGTTCTAATTTTAATTTGCTCCTTAGTTCTTTCAGCCCTTCCCATGTCTTTCCTGGCTATTCATACTGACACTCATATTTTGACTTCCTTTAATTTGTGAATGTTAGCAAGTCACTTCATTTGAAAGAATTATATGTATTTCTTCATTGGCTCATGTATTCAAAACCAAAATGCTTCTCTTCACTCTTGACACCAACTCACATGCAGTTTGCCTAAAAATTTGTTTCAAAGCAAAAAAATAAAAGCTTCAAAAACCAAAGTTTTAATCATAGTGTATGTATAATTATAATCTGAACAACTGTTAACACAATGTTTTTCAACCCCTAGGAGTGAGTCTTCTTTCAAGCAATTTCTTTGACATAAATTAAAACAGGAATTTAATTCTTATTACAGTAATGATTTACTGCAAGGATTCAGACTGAGATTAAAAATGCTTCTGATGTTCTGAATGAATATAGATAATATACTCCTACAAAGAGCAGAATGTTCATATATATATCTCCGTGCTTGCATTTTGCATATTCTCTGCAGCAGCTGAGCTTCTGTACTTCTAATATAGAATTTGTTTGATTGCTGGGGCAAATTGCTTGCTCTTTCTCTCTTCACTTGTAAAATATAGATATCATTTCTATTTGCAATACTGTAAGAATTTATGTTAGTAAACCAAGGATAAATGTTTATCCATTGGCCTGATAATCATCTAATTTATACCAATAGGATTCCATTTAAAATTACTAGTTCCAATATTTGATAATTTTTTAATGCCTTGAAAAAACCCCCTATTTCTGTAATCCTTAGAAAATCCAACAGATTAAATTCATTAAGCTTTAGTAAGTAATTAAGAGTAATAGTGATTTATTGTATTTGCTTTTTCTGATGGTATCTATTAGTTTACTTATATTGCTGTAGTATCAGGAAAGCACCACTCTTTTGTAGTACAAATACATAGTAAAACTATGGTCTTTTGCAAAAAAGAGATCAAAATCTCAGCATCAGTTTAGAGTTTCAGCTACGGCTGTCAAAGCATAAAAATTTTAAAATACAATATGAAAATAAATCTGAAGCATCTGGTTTAAATTGTACAGTAATATCAGACAATATAGCCAAACTGCAGCACATCTGAAAATGTAAATAATTCTTATTAATCTCCTATAGTACTGGAAATTCCTAATGTTAGTCAGACCACAAATAGGTAACTGTTCACTATATCCCAAGTGACCTGTTGCTCCCTTTTGCTTAGGCAATCAAAGATTGATCTCTGCTTTGTTCAAGAAAATATAATTTGCATAATTATAACGCTTGGCATAACTGAATAACCTAAAACTCTATAATCTATTTCTCATCCTAATGGATATGTCCTGAAAGGTACTGAATTGTGTTGCTGTAGTTCAGCCTAATGTTATAACACTATTTTGTAATTCTTCAGTACCTTTCGTTGTCTTAAGCTTATAAAGCTTGCAAATATTGTTGAAAGAACATTACAAGTATTGCAAAGTTGAGAACAAAAAATTACACAAAGGTTTGCTCATGTTGTAACAGAGCAATTGCCTATAGCTACCTTATGTGTGTGCACTATGATATAATTTTTAATATTTTGGTTGTTAATTCAGCCCTCTCTTTTTACTGAGTGTACATCCATCTGTCAGTCAGTTTGCTTTTGAGGATCAGTTTGTAATCTAACTATGAACACAATGTTACACCTTTCAGAAATCCCAGCTGTGTCACATCAGGTTTGCAACTTGAAACCTTCCAGACGCCAAGTGTCAAAGAACAACCATGATGTTGACTGATACAGTGAAAAGGATACACACAACAAGTGGAAATAAGGCATCACAGACAGTCCTAATCCTGGTATTTTAAACACTGTACAATACCTTTTATTTGTATTGAAGACATTTCACTTTTTAAAAAAATGTTCCATTGTCTGTGGTTTTATGCATATTGAATAAAAAGAAATGTCATTGCTGACATCTACAGAGGCCATCAGCAAAGCAGTAACTTCTATGCTAATTGTAGAAACTTCTGCCAAGTCAAGCTGACAATCCTGAATTCAATCTGCTTGTCAGCAGAATACTGGTCATCCATTAGATTGGCCATTTCTAGCCTTGTTTCAAAAAGAGTTGATGGCCGCAGGGCAACAGAGACCTCAGCAGTTTTGTCTTGCCTTAAAATCCTCCTGGATTTTCCTTACGTTTTCTTCCTCAGTCCCAGACCTCACTGCCTGTCCTCTTGCAGGGATGATGCAGGGTGGATAACCTCCATTCTGTTCTTCAACTGTTGTGCTAAGTCAGCATCCCAGCTGCTTGCCTGAAATCCAATGAGTCATTTTCAGCATCACCATCTACTCCCTTTTCTTCTTCCAAATCTGCAGATATATTTATGCTGCACACCGCAGTGCAGTGGTTTCATAAATCACCTACTTATACGTGTGTATGCACAGGTATTGCAAATATCCCAGTGGCAGTAGCATGGAGCTCAGACAGCTTAATTTTTCTTACCAAGCTGGTCCTCTTCTGCTGCCTGGTTATACATTTGTCTGCACCTGTTTAAAGTATCCTGAAAGAATATGTGTATCCAGTGCTGTGATGACAACCACTGTCGATGATTTTGTACCTCACAGAGACTCTTTGATCTAGAAAGCAGTATATTTGTAGTTGGCAGCCAATACATTCTTTAAAACCAAATGCTTGTGTAATGAAGGGGAACACTGTGTGTGTCTTTTGATATTCTGTATCTGAAGTCATCACTGCTTACTGTACATGGCAGGTTTTGAAAAACAAAGCTGCTATGGCTTTTCTTTCTGTGCTATTGCCTACTGGGATTGCAGATATTATAAAGTTGTCCTTGGAGCAATTAGAGCAGTGGCACTAAAGCAAAAAGCCTTTGAATCTCTGCTTTATAATTCTGCACAAATATAGTCCATAATTTTACATAGAAGAGACTATATGGCTCCACTAAGCCACACTGATAATGACAAATATGAAAAGCCATGAGGAATTATTCTGAAAATTTCTGAAGTAAAAAAAATTCTGGAGGTAAAATAAGATCACAGAGAAACACTGCCCTTTCACAAGAAAACGTAAAACTGAAGATGGCATGTCCAGAAACTAAGTAAATGAAAATTTAAAAAATGCAAGAGGAGGAGGAGTGTTAAGAAAATACGAACTTTGATAGCTCTGAGGTAACGCAGTCTTTCAGTTTGGAAGTAAATACATCACTGTGACATAAGACTGACTTGCCCAGAGATTTCGACTGGAAAGAATAAGCAGCAGTATAAAAATTAATACATTGTTGTGATATCTGGATTTCCAAAACATGTTACAGAGATTTTTACAGCACTCTTGTACCAATCACAGCTCCTGTTTTTCTGAGGATGCTGATATTGATAGGAAAAGTGGGTGCTAATGTCTTTACAAACCATTCCATGGGTAAGGGTCTTTAGGAGTAATGGGTGTTAATGTCTTTGAAATCAGTGTTAATGTCTCTACCAACCTTAAGGCGAACAGGCTTGTTACAGAGCCCAGCCAGTTTGACTCCTGAACTTTAGGGTAATAGTCAAATGGGTCAGCACAAAGTCTATTGCAGGACCTACATAGCCTGAATTTCCAAATTTTGGAGAAAATGACATCTTCAAGAGGGCAATATGTGGCAGGTTCGGCAAAGCTGTACCTTTCTAGTACCTCAGCCAATAGGGTAAGGAAAGGGCAACATGTGAGCGGGAGTTCAGGATAAAATGAGGCTGCAGGGTCCTCCAAAACCTTGAGAAAGAAGCCCCTCGGGGGTACCCCCCAGTGGACCCTCTCCCTTTATTCGAATAAAGTTGCAGGACTCCTCTGTCTCCTTTGCGGACACTGGCTTTTCATAGAGTGATTTTCCACACAATATGTACATAGACCCGACATTAGTCTATGCCTAATGCAGGTCACACCACATATATTATCCCGTGATTTGCAGATTATTCTTCATCTTGAAATTATTAAGTTTTTTGTTGCCATTTCTCCCAATGAAAAGCTTTTCAGAGCCTCCAGAGATTATAAGTACTTTTCTGATTGCTAGGTTAAATGTGCTTGTAATCCATTTATACCATATTACATTTCATATAAAAACTGCTGTCCTCTAGGCTGGGTCTCTTCCTCCAAAACATCATTTACCATCTGATTGCTGTATGGTCATTTTCCCTTTATTTTTGCAGACTAAAGTAAACTGCACTCATTCAGTCACACTTCAGAGACGGGTTCTGCACTCTCTTTTGTCATCCAAGTAGCTGTGGTCCGATGTGAATTCATCTCTTCTGAAGAGTGCACAGAGGGTACACAGCATTTGAAATGAGAATTCATCATTTTTAAAATAGCAGAATTCAGGTATTTACCAGAAACACATCTCTTTTACATTCTTTGTGATACTTGCCTTTTTCACAGCTATGCACATTTTGCCTCATAGTTTGAGTGGCTGACAGTTTTCTGTGATTGTTTTTTTGGTGTTTTTTGTTTGTTTGTTTGTTTTTGGTTTTTTTTTGTATTTCCAGCTCAGCTCATTGGGAAGATTCTTCTTGATGCTTCCCAGCAGCATGACACAGCATTTGCACTAAAACGTTTCATTCCATTTTATTATTCCATTAACGGCATCCAAATTTTCCTAGTCTGTCTCCTGGTGTATCTCTGGGTTCAGTACCCGGTGAGTGCAGAAGCACATTCACAAATGGAGGAACATTCACCTTGTCCCCCTTCAGCACCCCTCGGGTGCTAAACACACAGTTTAGTGCACCATTTAAGTTCATCCAAGGCTGATTGGTGTATAAGCTCTGGTAGCAAGGAGACTTATCTTTGCTACTTCTTTAGCTACAATACACATCTTTACCAATTCCTGTCTTTAAAATTTAGAAAGAATATTTCCACATGGTAGAAATTTTCTTTATAAGCATAAAGGTAGAATTACTGATTCTGAAATTATTTTAAAATATTTCTGAAGAAAAACTGTGCAAAAGAAAATAGATTTAATGGAAATGTTTAAATTCCTATAATTGCGGAAAACACAGGGAACTTTTCTTTATCCTCCCAAGAAATCTGAATTTAAGCATATGATTAGGTGTCTGCAATAAAATGAAAAATTGCAGGATCAAAAGAGATATATTCTGTTTCATACCCCATCCAAGGATTATGATATTTTAGACCTGATCTAAAATAACAAAGGATGTAGCAATGAAGTATGATAAAAATTCAGTCAGGTCAGTGCTTGGTTATGCATTTGCATGTCACTGCATCTCTTTTTAATACAGGCAGCTTATTTCTTATTATCTAGAGATATGTTATGAAATCTTGAAATTGTAAAGTCTGTAAAATTCTTTTTCATGGCTGCCTTGGTGCATTATATGTGACATGAAGATAAAGGTCACCTTGTTTTCCAAGAAAAAATTTGAAACTGGCATGACCTGATCAGTGAAAAATATTTAACTAATGCTCTCTAGGTTTATTCTCTCCTAAAAGCTGAAAAATACTAAAGCTGATAAAAAACAAATATTTTTTTTCTCCTAGCAGCTGTTATACAGCACTCAAGCAATTCATAAAACCCCTTTGTTTAGAAGAGCTATCTCTTAATTCACTAAGCATTACCAATCATTTTAGCTTTATTTTCCCCCTTCACATTGTCAAAGATCTGTATGTCCTGGTAGTTATTGCCATGTTTATCGATAAAAAAATCTCTAAATAACATCTAAACATGATATAAACAACACATAGGGGAAGAACTTACAGTAATTGACACAACAGATGGACAGACAGCATTTTGATCTTCTAGCTACCTGCTGCCAAAGTCAATCCAAATAACATTACTCTAAACCACTATGAGGCATAAGGGAGTGAGAAAATAAGTTCATTTGTTAGCTGACCTAATGGAATCTCCTTTCCTGGTGATTTGTATTTCACATCTGTGTGGTCATGCACCTTTGTAATCCTCCATATCTCCTCTCACCTCCCCTTCATTGTCTCTCCCCTTCCTTTGCAGTCACTGGGGACATGGGATGACACATGGCTTGGCTGATCGTGATCTAACCAGACTCTGGACTCATGCTGAGTGGGGGCACTAATTAAGGTGCCCCTTTTTATTAGGCTCTTCTATCCAGCTGCTGGTTATCAGAAAATTTGCCAGAACTTACTATGTTTGAGATTTCTGTCCATCTGCCAGATTGGTCTGAAGTGGGCCACTGGTTTCCATCATTATCAGGAGTCAGTGAAGATACAGGGTAGCCACAGAAGCCTTGTTTCCTTAGGATAGCCACTTAAAAATCACCTGAAAATTAAGTTACTTAAATTAAACATTTTGTGTGTTTCAATTAAATAAATACATACCTGTGGGAATGGGTGTGGACTGGGACAGACAATTCCTCTCTAAAATTTTGACAAAACCAAGCAAAATAACCTGTTTTGGAAGTGGACATGGTAATTCCTAGTCCTGGACTTCTCTAATGAAAGCTTGGAGTTTGAAACCCCCCCCCCCCCTCTCTCCCCCACATCCCAAAACCCAGTAAACTTCTTGCATTTAGTCGGCCAGGACAGCTCATCAGATAATTATGCAGTCAATAACATTCATTGTAGTCCTTATAATTCATCTGTCTGTATTTACACTGGAAAAGTAGTTCTTTCTATCCATCCTATCCCTTGTAAACTTTCCTGCTTTTCCTGTAATATTTTCATTTTCCTTTACACCTGTTGTCTTCATCAACATATGCAGAACAGTCTTCCATCCACAAGGGAGCAGGCAGGGTCATGGTATTTACTAATCTTACAGAAAAACCTCAGTACTGCAATTTTCCTTCGTAGAATCAAGAAACATCTGGGGAAATCACTGTGGTGCTGCAGTTTGGGTGCTGGACAGAAGAGGGTGCCCTTCAGATGGCCTGAGACAAAAAGAGACCTTGGCTATGGGCGCTGGAAACAGCCGGAGGACGGCGAACTCCCGATGCCAGAGGAGAAGCTCCCCGGCGCAGCGAGGCTGTGGAAGCCCAGGCAGCCTGCACTCTACGGCCTGGAGCAGCGCTCGCTCGCACCCTCCAGGCTGCTTGGACACTTTAATTAAGGCTCCATGAACAGCACAAGTGGGAAATTACCTGTCCCTGGACTGAGTACAGCGTGCTGTGAACGAGCGATGCTGGTTTTATTTCTGCTGCGTTCAGAAAGTGGCTGCGAGCTTATAGATTTAATGTTGGAGATGTGTGCAGGAGTTCTGTTCAAATCAATGCTTTTGAAGGTTGTCACTTTATCAAGACTGAATCTCATAAACCACCTGAGGAAACAAATCCTGTGCTTGGCTGCCTGTATGCAAATGTGATTTTTGACTCATACTGCTGGCATCCCTGACCCCTATACTCCGACAGGGGGTAAGTTTGTTGGCTACACTGAACAAGCAGAAATGCTTCCACATTGTAAAACACTCCCAAAACAGTGATTCAGGTTTAATCAATTATGTGAGGTAGTTCGGAGAGCAGTTACAGCTGTGAGAAGCATTATTCAGAGTTAGAATTTGACTTCATGTGATAACCAGGCAATAAACTCTCAAGTCAGCTGTCAGTTTCTGTAGTAATGAGGCATTGTCAATGCCTAAAGATCTGTTTTGAATGTTTCTATCAAATAAATAATATCTTAGTGGGTATTTTCACCAATTTTTACCAGGAATAAAGAAAATGTGGTCCTTGGTTAGATCTAGAGAGGCTAAATAAAGTTGTGACTATTGCAAGATAACCATGTCTACACAGGCTTAATTTAAGTGTTCAAGGTGCAAAGTTGTTTTAAAATCTTGATTTGCACTGTGTTTTTCAAATTAACATAACCCTCACAGCCCTCAAGTGATGCTCATTGGATCATTTTGGTGTTTAAAACATATGCCATATATTTGAAATGGAATCTAATGTTTTTAAATGAAGTAATGATTAGTGTTTTTAATAAGCAGCCTGAAATCCAGCGTTAGCTGATGAGTCGTGAAACAAGGAGAACATTTACAGGATATATTGCAATATATCAGCTTAGTAGAATTGAAATTTCGGTTTTCAAAGGCCACTTCAGATAAAATTGTCTTTTCAGGGCAACATACTTTCTCCACTAGAACTGGACCAGGTTCAGTATAGACTGCTATAATTATGCAAGCCCCACCACTAAGCCCATTCCAAGTATTTCAATCTTCCTTAATTCTTCTATCACAACATGAAAAAATTATTCCAAACTATGTTCCATCTGTAAAACTGTTTAAAGCATGAAATCTAAAAGGTCCTGAACAAATATTGTGCAGCTCCATTTTGCATTGGTGAAAATCATAGTTAAAAGTGACCAGACTTTAAAATGATGTGCTACTTTACCTTTCCTGCATGAGATAGAAATATCTGGAGATAGTGTTTTGTACCCACATTTACCCAAATACTTGAGGTCAGCCATTATGGGCTCTTCAAGAACAGTTATAGAAGCCAAGGAAGAAGTGCTTCATCCATGGAGAGGAAATACTGACTTGCACAGGAGTAATAGGAAGAGTGACACCCCATCTTTTGGCCATAAATTCAGATTCCATTGGATCATGTTCTTTTGCCCATTATTGTACAGCTAACAGTGAAAAGACTTAGAGAAGTGTGAAGTAGTATTATTTTCTTTATATGTGTCATAGAAGACAAATCAGGAGATTAAAAATGTGATGTTTGACTTCTTGTTTGGCTAATTTTTATCTTCCCTGAATACTCTGAACATGTAGAAGTACTGTCTTCTACTATGGAAGCATTTGAACAAGTTGGGTAAGTCTTGGCTGCTGTTTCAGAAGAGTAATATAAAGGTGCTTGTTTAGTCTGTGTTGCTGAGCAGAAATTGCATGGCATCCTGACAGCAAAAAGGACTAATAATCATAACAAATTTAATTTATCTCTGCTATGCTTTGAGATGGACTGAAGTTTCTCTGAAAGACAAGAAAATAACTCACAAATGTATAATTCTGGATGAATTAGAGACAAAATCAATATACTTTGTTCATGATGCACATCAGTGAGCTGTCATAACACTGATTATGAATTCTCCATCAGTAGTGAGGGCTGGATGCTCAAGCTGCTCCAATAGTTTTTCTTGCTTGACAAAACAAGCGTGAGTCGGTACCAGCTGATCCCAGCTAGATTCTTAGTTGAGAAGCTGACAGTCTACACTATAGACTTTGTTGCTCATTTACCATTGACAAAAGTTAAGGTGTTCTGTTAATGGATTTCTTCAGTAAATGGCCACAGTTTGAATAGCCTCTGTCTCAGGTCCATCTGCTTTGGTCATGACTTTCCATTTACTCATTTCAGCAGAGAAAGAAGCTCAGAAAACTACACACCATCAGAGATTTGGAGGCAAGGTGGAGATGGGGAGGTAATGTGTGTTGGGAGCTCAGGCTTTTACTATAAGTGAGCTCTTGTAGACACAGCAAGGGCAGCTCTGCTGCTTCCTGAGTGAAGGATGGACTGGGTGGAGGAGAGTAATTGCAGCATATGAGGATCCATAATAGACCAGGATTCACTGATTCCACTGCTTGTTGAATGACAAAGTACCAAATTACGCAGAAGCCGTGGTAATGGCGAGACAGGTCTGAGGCCAAGCCGCAAATTCAAATCAGAAAGCAATCACAGGATTAGCAAAGAAAATAGCCAGGCACTGCCATATTTATAATGAAACACAGGCAAAGATTGATAGCAGGGGCCTGAGCTCAAATGCAGCCCCTGAGGCAAGGGCAGAGGCCCCAGACAACATCTCTTACAGCTCTTTCTCACACTGTACTTTTAGAAGCAGTCTGATTCAAAGAGCTCCACTGTATGGAAGCTGACATGAAGAGTGGTAGCCAAACCCCTGGGTAGGGGATGAATGGGAAAGAGACTGTAGTGTGTATGTGCACTTGGGGCCTGACATTACACGAGGGAGTAGCTTTAAAGACACAGGGATGTTGGTTTGGGATTTTTTTTTTTTAAACATTGAACTTGCACTCCTGTATCTGATGTTTCTGGAGAAAAGATTTACAAAAGGCTGAATTCTCTTATTCAAGCAATGAGTGGTCCCCATCTGTGGTTTCTCACCTGCAGATAAAGCTGGCTCATATCCTAGTAAGACTTTCGGGATGTTCAGCAATCACCCACCATACCTAGCTTTGTGTCTGCAGCTCCTCAGGTGTTGGCCCACTGTTTGCAAGACAAAGATCATCTGGTTATCAGACAATCTAGCTAAAGCCACACCAGAAAAAACCAGAATGTGTTGCCTACACCAAAAGCAAGCTATTATGGGGCAACCTGAAGGAGCTTTTTGAAGTAAATATGGTACTTGGTGCAGATGCTTGGAAAGAAGCAGGGCTGTATGAGTGCCCTTGAGCAGACAAACTGCGAGTTATATATTCATTTTCATTGAAGTGTCCGTCATTGAACGTTCCTGGAGAGAAAGGTCATTATGTAGAAAATTGAGTTTTAACACGTGTAGGCTCCAAGCATTTTAATTAGAAAAAGACCTAGTTTACTACCTAAATATTTTTTTCCTGAGCTTCATGCTTTGATCCTGCAATGCTGTCGGGGAGGAATGTCTTGGCAATAGGGGACAGTTTGTTGCATTCCGTCCCTGATAAGAGGCTATTACTGCTCAAGTGAGGACTAGAAGACATACAAGAAGGTGTCACAAGATTTGAATTGTTCTGGAAAAGGATTAGATATCTGAAAGATACTACAAAATTTTTGTCTTTTCTGACCTCTACTAACCCAACCTAATTGAACATTTGTTTGAAGGTTGGAAAAAACCATTATTTTTACAAAAAACCCCATTATCTGCAACTTCACAGCAGCTCAGCAACCATAAACTGTAACACACATTTTTATTTATTACTCTGAATATATTCAAGCTGCTGGAAGAAATTAAGAACATGCTGGATAGTTATATTAAAGTCAATAGGAATCTTCAGTTTCACTGTCATTGTGATTTAAACTGTCAGTAAAGTGGAGCAGTTATATTGAATGTGAAGAGAGGTTTATGAGAATGCATGTCTGTGCCTTGTGTTATACTTCCTGGTTTGTGTTTCTCTCACTGTCTTAGGTCACTCCACCCTCTCACCTCTTGTGTATCAGCAATAATATGATTAGCATATCAGCAGAGGGAATTTTCAGAGAAACACAGCATGTCCTTGTTTTGAATAGTGATAGAAGTTTTCTCAGACTGTGGAGGCATTCTTAGCTTATTTAGTGTCATACATAGCTAATAATATTTTATAGAAGACAGATGCAAACCTACATGGTTAGGTATTTGGTTTCTGGGACTTCAGTGGTGGGTGTTCATCTTCATTCTGTCACAAACTGTTACCCTGTGCCCATCACTCCACGTTACTTTTAGAAGGAACTCAATAATGTCAAACCAGATACAGTTACAATGAATATATAATTTTGCATGAGTAATTAATTCTGCCTTTACCGTGTTTATCTTGCTTTGGTTTGAATTTTTCCAGCTACATTTTCCATTAGTTTACTCTCTACTTCTGCTCGATGACAGATGGGATAGCATGATACCAAGCTTGTCCCTGCACTGTGGATTTGTAGGGGGCTACAGTAGGGTGTATCTGCCGTAGTTTTCTGCTTCATTCCTGGGTCTCTGTCAGCTGTGCACACTGCTCACACGCTGCTTCATACCCAGCTTCTCTTTTGGATCAAAGCAGTTGGTTCCCTGTGGGAAAAAACTCGGGTGTGCCTGGAGGCTCCACCTCAGTTACTGTTCTAGATGGCAGTAGAGACTGCACTAAATTTGGCTCCTTGCTCTCTCCTCAGCCCTCCATTGCTGTCCCCTCTCAACCCCTACATGCCCTCATGGTGCACAGCACATGCCCTCAGCATCATGTTACAATAACACTGTCCTCACTTGGTTTTTTTTTGGTCACTTGGAATGGAAAAAGACAAGGGTTAAAAAAATGTTTTAGGATGGCAAGGACAACAGGGGAGGCCTGAAATGGGATCTGTGTGCATGAGCACAGCCACCTCTGTTTTCTGGAGCCTGTATGTGAGTGGCTAGGAGGCTGCCTGGGCACCACACGCTTAGAGGATTGCATGTTGCCTTTGAGACAAATTCCCTTCTGTGACAACCAAACATTTCTAGTGATGTGAATGGTCTGCTTTAAATGCATTTGGAGATTGATGTGGCCACAATGTAGTCAGTGGAGGAAAGGGATTTTTGCAGTTATGCTGTCACAGTGAGCTGGGACACGCACAGGGCCATGAGGGCTGTGCAGGTGAAGATACATCTTGCCCTGACCTTCTCTCTGGCTGCCTTTTTTTAATGCTGTTTGGATCAGCAAAAATGAAGTTTTACATTCTATCTTTCATTTAGTTGTGGTTAGCAGTGAACAAAGAGTTCTTTTAGAAAAGGTAATTGCATTTTCCTGCCTATCATTCCTTCTCCCTGTTGAGTGAACAGAAGAGTGACAGGGACATACCTTGTGGGACAAACATTGATCTCTGGAGGCAGAATGGGCAGTTCTCTGTTTCTAATTAATGACATTCTTCTTCTTACAAGTTTTGAAAAGTAAGTCCTTGGCAAACTGAATTTTTGCAATTATGTTTAAATTTGTGAATAATGTCTCCACTATTGAAAAATTATGGCTACGCTTACCATCTGTAAGGCTGTTTAACCAGAAAAGCATGCCACGTCAGGTGGAGATGAATGCCATTATTACTTTTATAAGATAATAGAGCCCTGAGTTTTTCTAGCTCTGTGCATTAGCCTGAAATGAACTTTCTTGCTCAGTGGTTTCATTTGTATCATCATTTTCAGTCACTAAACCATAAAAAATACACATTCCAATTCCCCAATCAGTTTTGAGCACTTCCTGAATTAGAAAAAGACTTCATCTTTCATTTCTCAACTATTATATGCCTTCATTTAAAGTACTGGCTTATTTTATGTATTAGCTATTAAGACTTTAGTCAGTTTTGATGCTTTTTGATATATTTTCAGTCTTTTCTCCCGTGACTGTTTTGCCTTTCTCTGATATCTGCAGGGACACTCTCAGCCCTGGCAAATTGCTGCCCCTGTTAGGGCTTGATCAACATGTAGTTATATCAACATGAGAAGAACGTGAGGTGGTTGGGTTGCAATTTCTTTTCCAGTGGAGCTACGTTGTGCAGTTCCCCACATGCACCCTTTGTAGACAGACTGACTGCTACCACTTATCCTGCTGTTCTGTGAGGGAATAAACTCTTCGAAGGCGAGCACCAGAGACGGCTCGAGCTACTCACACTTTCCTGACTTCTGCAGAGTAATATTGTGTAGTTTTGGTGTGTAAACACGCTGCCCTAAGCCAAAAGCTTAAAACCTGATCCTGTGTCGTTGTGTTTCTCCGCTGCTTTCCTTCACCCCTCTTTCAGGCCACGTGTACAAAGTGCGTAGATCACAGCATGCCGCGTATCGGGTGTCTCCGACAGCTGGCGACACGCTTGCAGTGCACGCATAGCACCAGCATTTTCAAATGCAAGAGGGAGCCCGGAGACTTCAAAGGTTTCATGAGGTTTGCTCATAAATTCTGTTTTGCTCCAGGTGGCGTTTCCACGTGTTTAAAAGTCTGTAAAAAGTAATCCTTGTTTTCAAAGTGAATAGATGATCAACCCTGAAAAGCAGGCGCTGCACTGACCACATACCAGTGCTTTTTGAAGTCGTGAAGAGCATTCTGGGGGCTACTGCCTTTTTTTTCCCCCCAACATATATAAATATAGTTTCTCTTTTAATTTTATATATAATTTGTTGTGCTGTTTATGAAGACTTTTTTTTTAATTGGAAAATCTCTGTGAGAAGAGTTAACTGGAACAAAAGCAAGTAAACCTGGCATGATAAATTCTGGAAACTATACACTTCCCATTCCTTTTTTTTTTTTTAAATAATACCTGTTCTTTCTTGTATTTCACTATGGTATAATAATGTGTTTCTTCATATTGCAACTTATTTTTCCATATTTTCAACTATTGTTTTATGTATCTTTTAAAAATAACATCGTTTCAGCTATTTATATGATGATTTCTGTGATGGCAGTAAATGGAAATCCCAGCTGAGTTTCTGTCTTCGATATGCTAATTACGAGACAAAGTAAAATCAGATGGTTTTATCTTACAGTGTACTGTCTACTTCAACTATTTCATATGCTTCCTCTAAAAGCATTTTCAACTTACTGAACAAATTGTACCTTGATTTGGGGGAGTTGTTGCAACATACAAATAACGTATATTCTATTATTGTTCCTAAATATTCAATATTTAATATTTCCTATAATTTCAAAAGTCTCTTGCTTTAACTGTAGCTATCTGAAATTCAAACTGTGGAAAAATAAAATTTAGATTAAGTGAGATAGAAGGTTTTGGATAATAATCAAGTGTTTAGTTTTGTTATTCAATGAGGGCATGACAGGCATATACATTTATTGATGTAATACTGCTGACTAGAAGAGTCAATGCATACAGGAAGACCACTGGAAGCAGCAGTTGCACTGTAAACAGATTAAAATCAAGGAACAATTTTTAGTGTTTCTATTAATTGACTAGTAATCACTTTGCTTAGAAGGATTTTAATTACACTTAGTATCCTTATTATGCACTTACGCAGACTAAATGTTCATGATCTGGCAGTAGAATATGGTTAGAGACAAAAGAAAATGAGAGAATAGCAGAAAAGGCATTCCGAAAGAGTGGTAAGTAACCTAAAGACATGATGATTGTGTAATTCTCACAATAAAATTTTGAATGTGATGTACGACTAACTAGATTTTCACTACAGAATTTCTGGGAGGTTTGTTGAGGTTTTTTGTACAAAATAATATCAGCCAATATATACACAGAGGTTATCTTGATTTTAGTCAAGTATGCTACACCCAAAAGATCAAGTTAAAGTTGCGTGTCCATAATCAGCTCTATTGCTCTATAGAACATCTTCTGCTCTGAGCAAGAAAGTATTTGACTATGCCTAGGTTACACAGTCAATTATCAGGCTGTTAAGCCTTGCATCCTGGTGCTTGTCTTTTACTGAAAGCTATAGTATTTCTGTAGATCATGCTCCTTGAAAGAGTTGTTTTAATAATTTGTTTCAGAACAAAAAAAGCAAAAATTAATTTAAAAAACCACACACTGAGTGAAATCTATTTCTATTTATTCCATGGTTTTAATTGAACTCTGGGACAAAAGAAAAACACATATTAAGAAAATATACTAATGAATGAATATAAATCAGTATGAGAGAGAGCAACTCTTGTGACTGATCTAAGGCAGAAGACCCATTTTACAACTAGGAATGGGGGACAGAGATCCTATTAAAAAAGCCCAAATTTTGACTAGGACACCACAGGGAGAGACATTTCCATCAGACAAGAAAATGAGTCTTGCAGGCAGTTCCAAACCATGCACAATCCAGATGATACAGCAGAGAATAACCCTTCCTAGAACTCCTGGAGTGCAGGGCAGCCTAACCCGAGCAGACTGTCATTCTCCAAGCAAATAGAAAGTGCTTTGTTAATTTTAAGTAGGAGTTGAGTGCACCCATCGCTGCTGCAGCCGCAACAGCGCCTTATCCTGGAGACAAAAGTCAGGATCGGCAGAGGGTAAATGGGAGAACCTTGAGTCTTATTTTTGAAGGTGAGACTAGGCAAAGGTGAAGAGGGCATGTGCTTGCCTTTTCTCACAGCTGCCCTGGAAGGAGCTGTCTTACTGCAGAAGTGTGAAATCTGGAGTGCAGCACTTGCGAATAGTAGTTGATACTAAAAAGTGAAAGCCTGTAGGCACAGCAGGGTCGTGGGCTTTGGCAGACATCTGCAGGCAGAAAAGGCCTTTTGTTTTTCTGTGTGAGATGTTAGCATTAGGCAGAGCTGGTCATAAGCTGCTCATGTCAAAAAGGTATTGCCAAAAACCTCTCTAAGGATGCAGGGGACATTTTCATCCACAAGTAAACTTTTACAAGCAGACTGCATCTCCAGAATGAACTTCAGTGGTGGCAAGCATGCTGTCTTCAGCACTGCATACCAGATCAGTGTAATAAACTGCTTTATACATATATTAACCTACAAAGAAAAACCAACCAAGTAAACCTGGCTGAACATAGATGAAATGTGAAGTTTGATTAAGTTATTTGAGAAGTCCTAAAGATATTATCATAGAATGACCAGAAGACTGTTATCCAGCTCAAACTTCACAATGAAAGAGTCAGGTTGCAATTTTATCTGCATTTTGAAAGTAAAAGGACAGAGATTCATGAGGTGGTTCACTAAAAAACAGGAAAGTAAATACATGAAGCAGAGACAAGTAAATGAGTCCAAGGTGGTAGCAGGGAAATTTCTGGGCTCTTAAAACAAAACAGGTATGGATTTGTTAAGACAGGCTGCAAAAATATCCAACTCCATTTGCTGCATACCAGCAGCAGACTGCTGCTGTTCAGCAGTCTGTCTAGAAAATTAAAGGAAGATTTTCAGTCCACCCACCAGCTGGTTTTTAAAAGGAAAACAGCAAGGGAATCTCTGGTGAAGCTTGATATAGATACTCCTCCATAAGGATGAATAGCAGTTCCACCTTGCTGCACCACTTCAAAGCAAAAACAGGGATGGACTGACCTACTGTGTCACCTGAGTTGTGAACTGATTTTCAGCAGCTCAAGGGTACATCAAATTAACTTCTGCCTACTCTAGATGAGAAAACTGTGGGTAAGTGAGATTTGATCAGACCCTATTCTTCTTGTACATCTGGATTCTTCTGTTTTTTGCATCCTGCAGCACTGTCTGGATTATATTAGGGCCAGGACCTTCTTTTCCATTTTCTCTTTTCCATTTCAAACCCGTCAGTCACTCTTCACACCTGAAGGGAAAAGCTGTTCCTTGGGGATTGAAGCACCAGGAGTGGGGCCCTGGTCTCCTCCTGGAGCCAGCAGTACAGGCAGGGGGGCAGCTACTGTCAGCCTGAAGTCCCCATAATATTTTTTCTGGGACACACGGACAACTTCAATCCACAGGATCAGGATTGTGGCCCAGATAAATGGTCCATGCCAGGCACAGATCAAGGCAATAAACACTTTTTTTGCTACAAGGTCAGATTTTCCCTAGTCTTCGCTTGCCAACTTATGTGGGCAGGTGGTTCTTTGAGTTTCCAGTACTACATGAATAACAATGCTTTATGCTGAAATTATAATGTGTATTTACAGCTTAGATTGCTGATAACTCTGAGGAAATTCTGGCTACAAATTAAGAACATTCTGGTTTGCCACCGGCTACACTTTTTTGGACATGAATTTAAGTAGTTTGCAGAGGAGTAGAGTTGAGCTGTACAAATATTGGATACCCTGACTGTCAATCTTACAGTTTACTGGGATTGTCAAAATAAGAAACAAACTGTTAATGATTTGTAAACTTAAACTCCGAATCATATTTAGGGTTGCCAAGTTAAAGAAAAGAACATGTGAAACCAGCATTTTCTGTACTTACTATTCATTCAACCTTTGGATTCATAAGCCAAGTACGATCATATTGTTTGAAACTGATGTCAGAAATGCAGGTGAATCACAGAAAGATGAAGCAAACCACTAGAGTTATTACATGGGTAGATGGAGGAAACCACTAGAGTGACTTGGCTCTTGGAGCATCCCATTTCCTTGTGAAAGTGATACTGTCCATAACTACTGTAGAAAATCATGTTTGAAAAAGCTCTACTACCACAAGAATCAGTCAATTAGTCACGATTACTTTTTCTTTTTACGTCAGAAGGATGCAGATTGTGGAGGAATAGTGCTTTATTTAAATACCAGGAAGGAGGGAGATAAGGGCTTTGATTCAAGTATTTTGAATGAGAAAGTCTCAGGCAGCAGAGCACAGAATGGAGCAGCCTTAACAGCGAGATAACTACTCTTGAATGCAGCAGCAGTGGAATTATTGCCACCCGACAAAGCTGGTGTTGATACTTCAAGGCAGCATCTGTAGGCTCAGGCAGCATTTCAAAGCAACTCAAATACCATCAGCTAATACATCCACCAGGATGTGAAATTCTGAATTATGTTAATGTTGTTGGCTAGCATGGCTGTGTTTGGGAAAGGAAGTTATAAGTAATTGCCTCCCAAAGGGGTTTTCCTATAAACCCCTGGGGTTTGCTATAAACCCCTTTTGTGTAAACCCCTCAGGAGCACATTTTATTCTGAATTTCACATGGAGGACTGGAACTTAAACTATGAAAGAACAGATCTCTTTCATTTGCTCTTTCTTTAAATCATCATAACCTATCCTGTACAAAGAAAAGTCTAGGCAAAATGGGATTTAGAGTCTTATACTCTCTATGTAATTGAAATGCTTTTGAAAATCCTGCTTATTTTAAAATTTGTTTATTAATGGGTATCAGAAAGCTTCATAAAATGAACAGGCCTTAAAATAACAGCTTTGGGGAAAATCTCAGTAACTTGTGTTTTGCACAGAAGGAGGTATCTGTTGGGTCAGAGAGAACAACTCTGCTGAGGTGACAGCCTCCACAGCAGTGGAAGGTCACATTCTTGCATCCATTCTCTTCCACTATAGACATACATGAGTCTTTGTAGAAGATTGACATCTGTCTGCAGGCTGAGAATAGGTACCAATTTACAGCTTCTTTCAGTAGTTTTTAAAACAGGCTTTCCTCCAGATAACTAGGCTACTACACTTACTATGCCATGAAAAAATTTTTAACAGTACAGTTCATGAATGCAGGTGGAAATACTGTATTACTTGGAATTTCAGTGCTGTGAAATGAGAGATTAGAGGTATAGGTGGTAGATGATGCAGTTCTTTATGTCTGTTAAAAATGACTTCCATGTAATGTATTTTGCACTATAAAAATACTAATGGGTGCAGGTAAAAACATGATTACCAATTACAAATAATATTTTCAAAATCAAATAAAACCCTCATCTATTAAATCAATAAGCAGTGACTTGAATTATCTGATTCTGAGGATTAATGCTGTAAGCCAGCTTACTGTTCTGATCTGTAGAGAAAAAGGAAACTCAAATGCTGTATTAAGATATGTTCCTCTCTGAGCAATAAACTTGAGTGCGTCAGAAAATCAAGTTTGACCTGAGGTTTTTAAAGCTTGATCTGTTAGATTATACTGATGGCAAAAATTTCCTATTTAATTTAGGAAGCAAATTCTACATGTTCCAGTAATTCTTTAATTGAAATATAAGCGAGTACAAAATGTGAATTTATTTGAGTAGAAGGAAAATTAACCAAAAGCCTTCTTGGCATATGAATAGGAACAACCTTTATCAGTAAAGATATTTCCTTTAAATTATGGGATAACATTTGCAATTATTATATGAGTTTGGCCAGATGTTTGTTTTGAAAAGGGCTATTTGTTCTTAAACTGAGATGTGAGACCAGCTTTGTTAGAAAATAGCCTTTGAGTGAATGAGGTGAGTTATTTCAGCAGAGAGTAGATGCACTGCAGATGAAATCATTGCCCTGCATAAAAACTAAGGAATGTTATGATATGTAGCACATTGTCCTGAGACTTGTACAGTGTGAGGGAGCTCTTGCATTACTTGTAACTTCTCAGGTTTTGTCCACGCTGGATGTAGACTGATGAATAGTTTCCTACCAGAAAGACTTAGATTAAAAAAAAAATTGAGATGACAAAATATCTAACTTGGGACAAGCATTTATAGTACTGAAATCGAACATGTAAATATGCATTTATGTATTCCAAAGTACATTTGCATATTGTTTTGGTTATATTTAAAGGGAAAATATAATGCAAATATAATGCAAATTCTATATTTCTTTCAAATGCCTAGAGAGTCCTTAGCAGTGAAGTGTTGTATTCTAGCAGCGACTTCTGCTCAGTGAAATCTGTTTCCTGTTGTCTTTCTGCCACTGTGATGGCTCTTCTACGTGCTGCCAAGGCTTTGTGTTCAATCAAGATATCTGAGTCTTGAAAATTGTCTTGATATTTTCTGTTCAATAAATAACTGAAGGTAAGTCAATAATAGGTTGATTAGCTTTCTCTGGAGATGTATCTTTTTAGTGTCTATTGATTTCTTCTTCTAGCAACAGCACAATAAAATAAAACAACAGAAATAATATACCTAATTTGGTGATTCTCACTTAAGCAGCATACAAAAATGGGAATTAATTTTTCCTCTGGTTTAACAGGGATGATTAAATTTTAGAATGTTTTACCTGCCCTGAAGCCTTTCACTTTCATTTTGCTGTGTATTCATTTTATCTCTGGGCAATATGGGGAGGAAATATCAACCCACTTAAAAACTTTTTTCATACAGTCCCATTATTTCAGTTTTATCTTGCTGATCAGGTCTGCACTTGGTTGGTTGTTGTGTAGAGACTCTCTATGCTTCTCCCATTATATTGTCATCATATTAAAAGTGAAGAAAACCAAACCCCAAAAGGGAAACTCAGAAAAAAAGAGGTGCCTTGCATCTCTTTGAAGCCTTTACTTAGTCCACCAAGTAACTTCTTTTCCTGTAGCAGCTGAAAGATATTTTTGTGGCTTCTGTGTTTTTCTGTATCACCCTAAGAAATAGCAACCTAGTCCAGAGAAGAGCTTTTCCTGCAGTCACTCACTCACACTGACAATCCCAGTTCCTGGCTGTAGGGGACATCTATAAGAAGTTGGGTTTTTCCTGACCTCTCCTGGGAAGGTTCTTGTGGACAAGAGCTGCTGACTGAGCACTGGCTGCCATGTGAGGCCCTTGCTTGGCTTACCCTCCTGTGTGTCCTTCCAGCATCTTTCAGGTGTCTCCAGCAGCAGCCAGACCTGTGGGAAGGCTTGCTGGGGAACACCATGTAGGAAGTGTGGGGAGGAAAATGGGAAGATTCGAACCCTGCTGAGCTGTGTCTTTAGTGGCCCACCATCATAATTTCTGTTGTATGTTGTTGTACTAATATATTTGTTTTCCCCTTTCCATCCCAGCCCGAAGCACTGTCAATGTGCTGATTTTCCTCCAAATAGTTTTCCAATGATTTTGCTTATATGAAGTCCCTTCTGTGCTCATCCACGTTCACTTCAGAGAAAGGGAATTGGTGTGCTATAAATGCTCTCAAACACTTCCTGAACAAGTGGCAACATCTTATTTCTCAACCTGTGTTCTTTTTAAACTTCTCTCTTTCTCTGTTTATGATGAAAACTACATTTGTGGCTTTTCCTTTGTTCCCAGAAATCCCAGACTTTCCTTTCTTTTCCTTTTCTCCTTATTGATGCAACTTTTAAACTGGTTTAGGACTTCTGGCTGAAGTCAATCCTATCCAGATTTATTCCAGCATAAGGAACATCAAAGTCAGACCTTGCTGCTCACTTGCCGTGTGATTGTTATACTTCTGTTCATGATTTTATCTTCCTCACCTTTTTTAAAAAAAAATTATTATCAATAACCAACAGTAGATTCAAGTTCTTTGAAGCAAAAAGCATTTCCTTAGATGTCTTTGTACAATCTCTAGCATAAATTTAGGCTGTCTTACGATCTCTGTTAATGCCTACAGTACTATGTAATATGATGTAAAAACAATAAAAATACAATAAAAAGAATACAACTGGTGGTGATTACAATTGGCTGCCCTAGAGAGAGAAAGTTTTCATTCAATATCTGAACAAGGTTTTGGGGAGTCTTGTTTTGATCTCCCTTCTCTGACCTAGGTAAAGATATATATTCATCTGTAAAACTTGGTCAGCAGACCTTGTACCTAGGCAGCCAGGGAGGCTCCAGTTTTACCTGTCACACCTACCTCATCTCATCCCTTTTGGCACAGTTTCAGTGTCATCTGCCCTCTATCTCTGCTCAGTATATATCTATATCTATATCTATACCCATACCCAGAAAACATTCCTCAACTATTGTTTGCCCTCTTCTCTTGGAGCATTTAATGTAAAAACTTGCCCAAATTACCTCACAAAAAGCAAACAGTAGGAAGGTGGAGAAATATAAATCATAGACTCAGTTATCGTGCATTTTTATATTGTCTGAACTGAGGTGAGGGAAATTCTGCAGTGGATCAAGGTGGGATTTGATAGTAGGGGTTGTAACTTCTCTTACACTGCTCAGAGGTTTACTTGGAGCTGTCGGCTTTGATTTGTCCCATGAAGAGTTTCCAAACTTTTCAAAAAATATTATTCTCTTCTGTCTTCCTCAGCCTGAGTTTAGCTTAGTTCTTTCACAGAATTATTCCTCCTTACAGTTTTGTAGTTGTTGTTTGGGTTATTTTGTTCTTTTTTAAAGCAAACAGAAAGCTGGGTAGAGAGTTTTTCATAAAGTAAGTGAAATTGATGTGTTTTTTTTCCCTCCCAGACAGTTTCTACCTATGCTAAATCAGATTTTCACCAAAACCATAATATTAACCTGCTTATGTTTTTTCAAAGACTTTCCATTTATAGGGATAAAGGATCATGTCACACCTGGCATGTCAAACAAGCCATGTCCTTCTGTTTCAAAAGGATTAAATCTTTTCTTCTTTTGTCTGTGCCTGTGGCTTATAGTGAGCATGGCTGTCTGTGCATAGATCCACTCTGTAAACAGCGACCTTCAAAATACATCGTCCGTATGCACTTCCATCATTTACTCTCCTTCCTCTCTTCCAGGGTCTCTTTAATCTCTTGGGATTGTGTAAGCGAGCAGGCATAATGCTGTATACCTGTGCTCAGTGTGGCAGGAGGGAGGATGTGTGTACATCCATCCTAAAGCTGTTGCTGACTGAGGAGTCTTTGATCTTGAATATCTATGGCAATGTGCTCAAGGATGGCACGTCTGGAAGAATTCCAGCTACCTTTTTTTCTCTTGAATCACACCACACAAATATTACTCCTCAAAGTTTGCACCAGCCATATATTTTGAAATGTCAACTTTCAGCTGTATTTTGTCTTTTTTAGCAGATGCACAGATGCAGCACAATAGAATGAGAAGGATTTCAGAAACACCAAACAACCACAAAACCATAATCTTCCCACTTGTGCAGGCATTTCTCAGGCATTGAGAATAATTATAGATGAAATTAGTTCAAGTATTAACCAAGAGCCATTTAACCCTGGAATGTGCTTCATCTTCAGCTGCTGGAAGAACCAGTGGTATTCCATCCCTTGTAGTTTCAGATTACCATATTCCTAAAATTAGAACTATAAAAACCAAACCGTAACCAGAGAACCACGCAAGTAAAAATGGTTTTTAATTGAAAGGGCGCTTGGAAATCCCTGTGCTGAAAAGAACTGAAATCATTTATGGGTGTCTTGGAGGAGAGGGGAGGAGGAACTATTTCCAAGAAGAGTGGACTGTTTTTCCAATAATAAAATATAATCAAAACTACTGTTTAACATCTAGAATTTACAAGCTGGCAGCAGCCTGCTACGAGCCATATAGATGGTAATGAAAATAATTGGTCACGCTCTTTAATGCTGTACAGCCACTTTGTGCTATAAAACAGTGGCAGTAGCTGCCCCCCTGACCAAGTAAGTGGCGAATAAACGGGGAGGATTGCTTCATTTTGTGTGCTCTAGAGACCATCTAGCAACATTCTTACTTCCCTTTCCTGGTGGTTGGTATATCAAAGCAAAAGAAAAGGGCTGAAGGACAGGAATTCTCTGACAGGGTTTATTTAAAGTGTTTTCCAGTGTTTGTAACCTACAAGAAGCCTCTTCTTGTTAAAGGGGACAATCCTGAGCAACCAGCAGCTGGGGCAGTCACGAGTACAGGTGATGGGCAGGTTTCATCTTCAAGGTCTCTCCTAACTGTAGAATTGGAAGCACTGAAAAATAGCAGAGGGTTAATCCCTGGTTACTCTTACAGACATATTCCTAAGAAGCTGAGCTTAACATCTCTCCATAATGAAGGCAGTTTGGATAAGACCCCTTCAGCAATTGTTAGGAAAAAATGCAGAATTTACTTTCATTGAGAGTTAACAACTTCAACCTTAATATGATATTACTGGACTCTATAATCACTGTTCTTCTTTTTAATTTTTTAGATTTGGTTTTAGCCTGCTTGCTGATCATGAATCATAACTTTGTTCCAAGAGGAAGGGAAGATCCCACACTTTTTGCTTTTCAGAGACTTTTTCAGTGACTCTCAGACTAAGAGCCCTCAGGACTTACTGAATCTCATAAATATAGTCTTGCTTTGAAGTCTAGACTAGAGAAGTTAAGTGTAAGCCCAAGTGAAATGCTCACTTTTTTTCCCTTGAATATGAAACTTTATACTATATCTAGGAATACTGCTGCTTTATTGGAGAATTGAAGCAATTGCTGCTGTAATTAATTCTTTCAAAGAAGCAGCAGAGAGCTAGGCCAGATATGGCTTCTGTCACCTCAGAAAAATCTAGCAGAGAATTAAACCTCTGAGTCAAAGGTTAAATATGTCAGCTGTAAAGTGGGCATTCTTAGGAGGAAAAAAGAGAAGCTTAACCTTGGGGTTTAGAGACCTGGGACACTGGAAATAAATTATGACCAAAATTATGTACAAATTTCTAAGCAGAACTGCCCAAAAGAGCAGTTATCACCTAAAAGATCTTTGATATTTACAAGAAACAAGAATTGACAGATGAATGAGGAAATGGGGGAAAACCAAGATATTCAGAGAAAATTACCACTAGTTCTCTGAGGATTTTAACCTGGCCAACACACTAATTAAAATCTCTATTGTGATTTAAATTCGAAACACTGCAGAACATGAAACTGTATTGAATAGGGTTTTCAGGTGTACCTTTGAGAGGTAGTGATTTCTATGGAGGGGGAAATGTCGTTCCTTATTGTACAATGACAGTGGACCTGTAAATATTTTGTCTCGAAAGAACTGTCTCTCAATAACTGTGTACTCCTGGAGGAGTTTGGGGTAGATTGGTTACCTGTATTTGACATTGGATTAGTTACAAATAAACGAGGCAGAGACACATTGAGGATAAATGATGCTATGATACTTCAACTTCTAAATGGCAGAAAGCAAGACAGAAATTTAAGATCTGCTAGGACTAAGGAGAAAGAAGCATTGAATATAAAGGACATAGACATTGATGGTGAAACAGTATCTAGGAAGTGAGATAGGAAATGGAGATTGTTTCCTTGCCCAGAAATATGAGAACTAAACCATTTTCTGGCAGCAAAAAGAGCCAGAGTACAGAGCAGAAACTGGATGGGCTTCAAGAGCTTGAATGAATAGCGGGAGGGATAATAGAAGAAGATTGCAGGGTACGCAGCATGTGCAGAAAGGGTTCTGAGGCACAGGGGACAGGGAGAGGCTCTGAGAAGGGAGCAGAGATGCAGGCAGACTTTTATGGTATTTTGGATACTGTATGGAGGCGGGGAACAATGAACAGCACAGAAGGAATTATTTCATAGGTCCTGGATGGGATGTCCAAAGAAAGAACGAAGAAAACAAAAATACTGCAAAAAAGGTGGAAAAGATGGAGGTGGGAGGGAGGGGGAGCAGGAGGGCCAGGAAATGCGGGAGGTATTTAAAAATAAGTGAAGGAGTGGGAAAGGCAAATAAGGACAGTAAGAAGAGATGGAAGGAGAAATTTTATTATAATCTGTAAGTATGCATCCACTGGAAAAAGTGATTTATCTAAAATAAACCCAAAATGAATACAGTATCAATATACAATACTATATACAGTTCATTACATCTTTTATCAGATAGTCCCTAAGCTATTTGCAAAGCTAGAATAAATAGGATTTGAATTCTCTGCATAATTTGTCTTAGAACGCCAGTCAATAAATTCACTGTTTAAACAATATTCCCAATCTATTAAGTCAAATCCCAGTTTATGGATTTTGGGAGGTACAGTATTTTGTTGCAATATCTGTGCAGATAGACTCCACTCTGATAAAACGAACTACATCTCTTTGTGGCCTGTGGTAAATTTCAAAGTTATGCTACAATTTATTACTATATTTTAAAATTATGTAATAAAGAAAAAGAAATCAAACACAATCTGTCAGCTGATGGACCCCACAGGGGAGGAAATGCGTCACACGGCTCCTATGTCTCCGGTGGTATGAATTATTTCAGCCTGCTGGAGAAGAAGAAAAGAGTAGGGAAAGAGCACTAAAACTAAAGAGTGAAAAACAGGCATCTTTGTTGGCCACAACCCGAGCAAACTCTCTGGGCTTGATGCATAGATGGTTGTGTTGTGTTCTCTGGCCTGTCATGCATGTGGTCAGACCAGACAGTCTCTACCAACATATTCAGCAAAAGATAACATGGAAGATAAGAAGCTATCAGTGAGAACTGGGATACAAGAGAGAGAGAGTAACAAAGATGAAAACAAATCTTAGTACTTATCTGTTAAAAACCTTTTCATTAATAGATTTAAAGTAACTTTTCCAGTAAACTAGTGAAAACTTTCATTATTCCCTTTACAAATGGGAAAACTATGCTTAATATTTCAATATGTTATAAATTACTGGCTAATACCATATCCAGTGATATCAGGGATACTCTTCAGCAAGTTACAGAAGCACAAGGTGTCACTTGATTACCATCAATGTAGCTTTTGATAGCTTGATTCCTTCTAGTCTTTAATGGTGACATCTCCAGCCATACGTTTGTTGGCCTGTTTATGTATGGATACATCCACTGAGGATTAAAGAATTATTAACATATTTTCTTGAACAGATTATATTTGTTCTTGGCATCTGTTTGAATACTGGCTGGGATGGTTTCCTGATTGGCTTTGGAGCACAAACTGCTTGGGCAGATAGGGGGTAGATTTCTCATGACTGTTTTGTCCTCAGAATGCCTCACAATACAAGAATTTCCAAACCATCAGACATAAATCTCTCTCTCTTCCTTTACCAGCAATGTTAATACATTTTGAAATAATACAGGTTCAAAAGTTCACTAGGAAAATATTGGTTTCATTACTCATAGAAAAAGCTTTTATTTGTATGTAGCTGTAATTTAACATCATGTTAACGTCAGCAGAGTACATAACACAGTAAATGTTCACGTGTTTTCACTAAAACTCCAGCTAATTCTAATCTAATTAGTAAAACACATTGATGATTTCTACAGCCTTCTGCATCATGTCCTTGCTGGTTTGCTCAGGCTTCTCCAAGCCATTTTTGTTTGAACTGGATGCTGGTAGTTTTCCTTGAAATACAGATGTCTTGAGTGACTGCACTAGCTTATTGGTACAGCAAAGATTCTCATGTTCTTGGCACCATAATTTCAGAAAACGCACGTGGAAATTTTCATGGTCCTATAAACAAATAAAGAAGAGTTTAAATAAGTTATTTTTTAAAAGGTTTGGGACTTGCTACTGGAGTTTAGGCTTCTGATTTTAAAGCTGAGAGGGAGTATAATTACCTGCTAGAGTAAGAGAAAGATCTGGCATATATGTTTGTAAAAATCATATTAGATTTCCCGACTAAAATACAAATTCTGAGCAGGCTTACTTCCCAAAGAGACGCTGTCCCTTGCAAGAGCCTTCTGCTAAGCTGTGATTTTGCTCTCTGACTGGAAATAATCCTTCCCTTGTTTTTATAACCTGGATTCTTTGTCTGCTGTGCTGTTCCACTCTCTGCTTCATTTCTTGTCACAAGGAGGCCAGCAGTTGTGACATTTAGGGGAAAACTGCTCTTGTATAGAGTATATTGCTCCATTTCTCTACCTCCAGTCCTGCTTCTCACTACAGTGTGGCAGTGCATGGTGCCAGGCTCCCTATAGCTGACGGAACACATCCAGTTTAAACCTCTTGCTGCAGCTGCAGGGAGCAGAAACATCCCCTGAGACAGGAGGATAGGCTTTGCTGTCCTTGGGGTGGTCTGGCTGTGGTTGGGACAGCCTTACCATGGCTGTGCCTGAAATGCACAGGAGTGCTGTGGGCTCCTGGGAGTGTGCTCACCACGAAGAGGGAGGTTTTGAGAGGGTGGCAGGGGTCTGCTTCTTCCTAAAAATCCTAAAAAGGGGATGGAGTGAACAGAGGAAGAACACTGTACTTACTAGAAAGAGGTGGGGTTTTTTCCTTGCCTTCACTCATCATTTTCTTTCTCACAGTGCAATGCTTGGCAGCCCTCCTGCTGCTGCAGCCTTCCTGAGACCTCTGTCTGTGTCCCTGCTGTTTTGCCTCCGGTGCTGTGGCTTCCCTGCTCATCACCAGCATCCCGTAGCTGGAAAGAAGCCTTTGGGGAAGGCAGCGAGGCCTCCAGGGCGTTTGCTGGCAGAAATCATCCCTGCAGGCTGTGCCAGCCTCCAGCTGGCAGCTGTGTGCTCCCGGGAGCGTTTGGTGAAACTGCCAAAATACAGATGCTGCAGAGCCATCGGGCTGGAAATTTCCCACAGGAGCTGACCACACTGTTGCTCTTTTACCCAGCTAGGCAAGCCTGCCCACGATGTCTAAATTAGTGCCTTCTGGAGACTTTACATTTTCCCCAATATAGCAGAAATCTAGATTATAACCAG
The DNA here is from genome assembly GCA_013398275.1 of Promerops cafer. NCBI lineage: Eukaryota > Metazoa > Chordata > Aves > Passeriformes > Nectariniidae > Promerops > Promerops cafer. The sequence continues at coordinate 133,600 of VZSE01002355.1, read as the reverse complement.
CAGCCAAAAAATTACCAATCTTTGTATGAGTACAGTGCTCAAACCAACTTCTGTATTAATCCACTAGGAAAAGACTAATGTACAACAAGAGCTCTCAATGTTTTTAAGCTTTTTCTATGCCCCGGTTTCTGCTAAAATACCCTGTTTGTCCTTCTACCTTGTTTTTCAGGGCTGTGGACAGGGGTGAGTGATATCTGAAGTTTTCTCACAGAGCCTGAAAAAGCAGTGGAGAACCTAGATAAGTGCAGAAGGAGCAGTGATGGGCAGTGGACAAGATAGGATGATGAAGCTGGTAGACACATTATAGGCTACAGGTGCTAAGGCTGGGAGAGACCAGTATGAACTGCAGCACTGGTATGTATGGTTGGAGCTATCACCACCGTAAGAGACAGTTTGAGTCCAAGATAAAGTGTGTCAGTGTGAATGGTGAGGCACTGTAATTAATGTTAGGCTGAAAGGGCCAGAATAATTTATGAGACTGAGAAGATACAGGGTTGAGAAGCATACTATTAATTAATGTTGCAATGGTAGGCATGCAGGACTGAGGATAAGGCATCCAGATTTAGCCACTTGGAACTGAGGGAAAAAGATAAGTCTTTTGTGTGACCAAACAGGTCTGTGCAAGTGTATGTAATTTATGTGAGTTTTAGGCTATTTGTCACATTGCAAAACATTGCCTGTTTTGAAATGCTAATGACATCTTGCATCACTGGGCCAAATTCTGCTTCAGATACACTGGTGTACTGACAAATTCACCACGACTGCTCAGACAAGACAGTAAAATGTAAGCAATTGACTTTTTAATTTTCAGAGTCTTATTGCATAGCAATCAGCAATTGACAGCATGTTAAAACCATCTACATTGCAGTTATTAAATCAGATTTTTTTTTCTAAGCGGCAGAAAACTTGCGAAAAATCCTAATGTCTGACTGAAATCACTTACATCCATTTCTCACTGACAAAGAACTACAGACGCCCATAAAATTAGTGCAGAATTATATTGATAAAGGGGAACTGTTTTCTCTAGAACCACAGAGTGCAAAATCAAAAGCAAAGGAGCTTTAGGCTCTATTTAGTAACCACAGGTAAATCAGAAGGATGTTTGAATCCCTTCTACATGGATGTAGATGGAGAGAGGCACTGCACAAGGCTGAGAAGAGAAGCGTGCATACTTTCCCCAGCTGTCTCTAGGACCCATCTCGCAAAGGCTGCTGCAGAAAGAGGAAACACAGTGGTGCTGCAGGGATTGGGCAATGGCTACTGGCTGCTGCTCCCAAAGCCATCAGCAAAGATCTGTCTAGGACCTGTCTTCTAGGGCAGCATATGGTTTGCTAAACGGTTTTGCAACTGGGGGATGGCACACATCCAGGTGGCTTTCATTCCCTGCCAGAATTTTAAAGAGATGTTAACAATGTTTACACTTTTCAGTTTTGACAGTCTCTAAAAATTACCTATTTAAACCTTCTCTCCCTCTCTGACAACACAAAATCCAGCTCCTCTTTCAGATGCAAAGTGTCCCGGTGCTTTCCGAGTTCTCATTGCAGGACTCGGAGGAGACAAATCTGGTTGGCAGTGCCACCGCTGCCCCTCTGCCCCACCACTGCAGCCTCAGTCAGTGCTGCAGCTCTGAGTGCCCTGTGCCCGGGCCATCCACAGCTACGAGGTGGGAAAACTTCTGTGCTCAACAAATTCAGTGCCTCAAAGCTGTTTGGGGGAGTAGCAGTGGGATTGTAACAGCTGCTTTTTTCTATTGTTCAGCCTTTCACTAGAAAAAAAGAAGGGGTGATTGCTTTCAGGAGATCCATTAATAAAACAGGTGCAAATGAGAATCTTGCTTGCTTGTCCAGTGTGTTAGTCTTGATAGTCAGCTATCTTCAAAGATAAAGTATTCCCCCTCATTACTAGGTCAGGCATTTTCCTCTCGCCCTTTTCCAAATAACTCTACTGTCAAAATGATGAAGGCTGATTTGTACAATGTTACCAACAGAGTAATAAAAGCCATGGAAAGTAACTCTCTCACTAAGTTTGGAAAAGGAAGATAATGAGGTTTCTGGGAGATGCTGTTGGTGGAATACTGCAGCACATCAGGGGATGTTAAAATTAAATGTAAGGACGGGCACTTTTTGCAAGGCTAAGGACAAACACCATAGCCAGAATGTTTGGTTTATAAATGGACATCTGGCAAATATTGATCTACAATTGTATTTATTGTGTAATGGAAAGTACAGGTTGTTACATGAGCAATCAATATTTTTTTAGATGATTGATCCTTACAGTGGCTATTGATTGGATTTTAGGAGATAGCACAGTCTAGTTTTTCATTTAGCTTAGCTTAAAGTAATTGGATTGCAAGCTGTGTGCCTGTATATGTGGAAAGGGACTCAATATGCAAATATTGTTTCTCATCATTGACAACATACCAAAAAAATTACTCACTTTTAAATATGTTTTTTCTTCCCCGTTATATAGTAGGACTAGTCAAATATAATTTTAATAAGATGAAAAATGAAGTTGGCTTCAGAAGAGTGCAGAGGCCACCATCTCCCCTTTGCTGTGTGACTAGAACATTTTTATAAAAACTTTCTATGAATAAAGTCAACTGTTAGAATGAACACATAAAGGATGTAACTGATTTCTCTAGACATGTCATCTTATCACTCACTCTCATCCCAACTGATATAGTTGTTTGCTTTCTTCTCCAGAGAAAACATGCTGTTGCCTACTGCTTGGGGACTTCATAGAAGTCTCAGCAAGTACTCTTGAGTGTACTGGATTTTATGAACTGTAAAATAAGATGATAATAATTTTTGTTCAGTTAAAACAAGCTCTGTGTGGGGAAGGACTGGCATACAAGAAATGTCAGTAAACTACGAGCCAGGTCATGCCTTGAGGTGTTAGTTCTTGTGATTGCTATTTATATTTCAGTGCAGACTGGAGTCTTTCTTTTGACCAAGGCATAATATTCCCACTACAGGCACTCGCCAGCTAACACTCCAGCCTTCCTGTAAATAAGTTAATCCTATGTTTGCATTTGGTTCCTCCTGCAGGAGCTAGAAACAGAACTGAGGTGTTTATAGTACAGACTCAATGCTCATTTCTGCTGACTTTCAGAGTAAATAAAGAGTCAAATGTATGCATAGAGCAATGCTATTTATGTTATCGAGACAAGCTGAGAATTCATCATTTTGCTGTACTGTGTTTTCCTGGATCCAAGAAAGTAAACCACAAATCTTTCTGCTGTTATCTAGCAAGTAACTCTATACCACTACTAAATCAACAACAGCAGGGAATGGAACTATTTTTCAGGTGTCATATATATCCCAATGCTCTGTCTGTCCTGAAGGTCATGTGTCAAATCATTCTGGGAACAGATTTTTATCTAGTCTGAAAACATTAATCAATTACAATTTAACATTTAAGCCAAGCAAACAAAACCCAGTCTAAGAGAAATGTAACAAAAATGGAAGTTTTCCGTGTAAATTTAAATAAAAACTGTCTTAGAAAATGATGTAATTTGACCACTGCAGAATCAAAAAAATAGGCCGATGACTATTCTGAGATTTCACCCTTTACATGGTTTTGAAATATATTTGTGTAATACACCTGTGGGGGCTATTCTCTGGTACCAGTGCATACCTTTGCATTTAAGAATTACGGATTAAGAATTCAGTACATTTCATGTTCTGGTAGGATTACATGGGTTATTTTTTTACAATTAACGATTACCCCCTTGTTTTGGGAGTGAAAAATCTGCAAAAGCCTTCAGTTTCTTATCTTAGTGTTACAGAAAGGTGAATTTGACCTAAAGGTGACCTTTATGTGACCTACAATGTGAAATTTGAAACGGAATCAAAACTACAGAAAACAATCTAGAGTTACTTTGGTCAGGATCTAGAGTCAGACCTTTCTTAAATGCATTTTGATTGCAGATGAAGGGCTGCAAACCATCCCTCCCTCTTAGTGATTATTTAAGTTAAGAGAAGGTGTGGGGTTTGGTTTGATCTGGGCCCATCTTTAATAACTACTATCAAAACCAAAGATTTTTTGGTAAATGGCTAAACTTTCTTGAGTTTTATTGACATCAAACCAGGAAACAAAACAGGAAAAAAGAGCTTTGTCATACAGGCAGCATTTTAGTCTTTAGGACACTGAAAGTACTTTAACTTGATGTCTCTTGCTGCCTCATTAGTCTTGCTTTGATTGTAGATAAAGGTTTATGCAAGTGGCTGTAGAACCTAAAAGGCTGTTAATTGTTTGAAATACCAACTGAAGCAGCTTTCTTTTAGTGTGTGGTCTATTTTAGCATTATAAATTCATTTTGGATGGGAGCTCCTCTATTAGAGAAGTGGTTTGTTTTTTTTTCAATCTCTGCCTTTCTATGAAGAAAAACCCCAGCATTTTAAGCATTTAAATGACTTCTGGGCAGTAGCTATTTATCTCACAAGACAGTATTTCAGGACATCTTTATTTTCTTTGAGAAACTCTGTAAAAATACAGTGTAATGTCATTTATTGCTGGATGTGCATGCAGAGCAATATTGTTCTGTTGCCTGGTAACCAGTGAGAGGGAGGCACTTTGGAAACACTGATAGAAAAAGAGAAAGAGAAAGCTCAACTGCACACACTTGAGTAGAAGACTTATGAAACTGGTATTTGTTCCAGGTAGATTCGAAGAGGAGTTTCGGTCAAGGTTCTCATAGGGTTTTGTACATTTTTTTCACATCAAAAAGCCCAGCAGGATATTTTCTTGTGTTGGAATTTAATGACCAAGTTTATTTTTTCAAGCCATGTTTACAACTTGTGTACTTCAGAAAGAGAAATGTTCCTTTTTCCTTCACATGCATTCTTGAATACTTTTTGAAGGTGTGTTCTCCTTAGAATAGCACACTGATAGTGTTGTAACAAAACAAATATGCAGAAGTGTTTTGAACTGATATTCTTATGAACCGTGAATGATCATGGACATATTTTCAAAGCCAAAATGCTCTGATAGTTTCTGAATTAGCAAACTCCTAGGTGTCATAATACAAACAACTAACAGACAGTAGATTTGCTGAGTCAAACAAATAATCACAAAACAAACCCAGAAAATATCTTCGCTGGAGTTCAGTCTGGCCGTTGCTTCCTGTTTTACAAGCAATAGAAAGTCAGCATAAAATCAAGGCAGAAGAGACGAGCTCAGAGGAGCTAGTTTAACCTTTGGCCAAGCCCAGACAAAGTGCTGGTGAGGGTTTCAAGACTCTGGGTTATTGTGTTGTTCCCTGGTGCCTCCCTGGCTTCCTGCTTCTGACCAGCGTCGGGGCAGACGGTCTTCGCGCGGCCCTTCCTCGCCGCAGAGCGAGCAGGAAGCGCTGCCAGGCCGTTTATTGCTGCAAGATTTACAACAGAGCTTCGAGAAGCAAAAAGGGTTGTGTAGCCCAAGTGTGACTGGGGACGGCCTTCAAATTTCAAGGTGTTCTTTTGGATAGAATTGAATGTAACTTTTAGTTTTTTCTGGCAGCTACTTAAACTCAGAAGCTTTGTAAACGTCTTTGGCTTTACCTGTGGAGTAGGGTTTTACTTCACGTGAACATCAGAATTCTAAGAAGGAGGAGTTGCACACCTCTGGATGTTGATCACTTCTCTGATTACTAGCTACTGGAAAAATTAAGGTCAGAGATTAACTCCTCCCTTATAACCTTCTGTGGCATTCTGCTGATGGCAGAGAGCTCATGGACAGTATGATGAAAGCATAAAGAAGAAGATATCCTTCATATTGGTGTGTTAGTTTTTCACATTTCCTCTTCTAGAACAATTTGAATATCATAAAAAATACAAATAGACAAGCAGTAGAAAATTTTTTATTAGGATCTCACCAGTTAATATTTCCTGTTTACTTATATAAGTACTGTATACATTTCAGGACCATGAAGAAGTTTAGCTCTAATAGAAAGCCTTGGAATTTTTTTCTAAAGTTAATCTAAGTTATTTGACAGAAGTCTGGAGGAAGCTATAAGATAAACTCTGTTGTTCTGACTCTGTGATCATGTCCCTTTTAAAATAATTATTTCCTCCTAGTAGAGTGGTTCACTGAGATCTCAAAGCCTTGCTCTCAGTATGTCCCAGCAGAAACCATTTACAGACCCGTCCCTATTTTGGCGAGGCCTGTAAGTGCCACACAGAGCTGTTTCCTGTGAAACATCATAAAAGGTGTATTCTCTTTCTTTTCCATGCTTGGTGCCTCCAAGAAAGTGATGACAAAATCTCATATTTTGTGAATTTCTGTTAATGATGCTACTTAGGAAATATACATTGGTAATGAGGGCAGACAGCCATTCAGTCTCTACAAAGGAAGAAAAAAAACAAAGTCTGAGATATGTCTTACGTCATTAAAAAATGGACTTGCTGGATTATATATATATGTTTATATATAAACATTCAGCTTCCATGCTGCAGTACTAGTTTATGACTGGAGAGGCAACATAGTGCCAGGGTATCTTCATGTTATTTTTCCTTCCAAAATGCTGGCAGTTTTGAGGTCTGGTCATTTGCCTTGTTTTACAAAACCCACTCCCTCACAGAGATGCAGGAACTACCCTTGCTGTAAGTGTTTGCCAGAGAGCAAATGAGGGGTGACAGAGACTTGGCCATGCTCTGTGGGGCAGGTTTGGGGTCACACTCAGACCCTAGTATGGCCTATCCTTGCAATCTCAACACACGAAAACACTGCAGGAAAACAAAACGTCAATTAGAAACACCTTATATTTACTGCAAGTAATTGTGTACCTTTTACATGGGGTTGGATTGAAATTTGATACATTAATTATTCACCGAATACAAACTTGCATATTTCAAATAATCTGGAAGGCAATTATTATCACATAAAATATTTGTGTAATAATAGTAATTGCATATGATCTTGCAAGGGGTTCAATCATTCAAAGTGTTGAATAGTCTGTGTCCATCGAATAGAATATTTCAGGACAGGTTTAGCTTTACACAAGTAAGTAGTCCAATTGACCTCACTAAGGCCACTCATCTACTTAAATGTCAATATGTATCTAAGTGCTTTCCTGGATTAGGGCCAGAACGTTTTGTCTTTTGTAAGACAAGGTCCTGAGAAGACCTGTTGCAAATGGCTGTAGTCTGCAGAGTCCTGGAAAGGCAAAGCAAAATAAAAAAGGACAGTATCACATTATAACTTAGCTGTTCATTTATTTAATGATTAGCATTATTGCAGACAGGATTATTGCTATTTAAAGGCAGTAATAGTAGGAAATATGATCAAGTATTTGAAACATGGAATAGGCCTGAAAAGCAAAAGGGACTGTGACAGAGATAGTGAATATCTTATCAGTGACTCAGAGTTATGGGGTTCTCTGGAAATTATTTTGCATCATTATTTCCATGAGTAGTAGGGGACTATTTTGTGCATTACTGATTCTGGAGTCCCAGTAATAGACCTTCAAAACCAGCTTTCCTGAGGATGGAGTACACTCCCTCTGGATCCTTATCTCTCTGGAGAGTCCAAAGTCCATGTACTGCTGTCCACAAAGGTAAATTGTAGAGGATTGCTCTTAACCCCATTAAAAAAATGAAAAAATTTAAATTCAAGTGATTGTCTCTTCCTTGATGAAAGTGAATATAAGGTAAGCCCAAGCATGTCACTGTGAATGAAATAGAATTCCCTTCAGGGTAGCTAATGTAGCTGTGGTTTTGCAGGTCATACTCTCAGTTGGTGTGGCCGACCTAACTTCATGCTCACATTAATAACTGAGAGTGTGGCAAATTTCTCAACTGCTGCCTTTGTACAAGAAAAAAAATGTCCTGTATGTAATTCTTCTTATTTTCAAAGCAAAACACAGATATTCAGACAATCTTGGTAGTTTTAATTAAGTCACCGCTCACAAGATGTAGAATATGTCATGTCAAGCTGCTGCCCAGCATTTTTTGTCTCTCTGGGGATAACTGTCCTGTTTGTCTTATAACAGCTTTTTGCCAGTGTGAGAACCAAGAAATGAGTATATCATCTGTACCTAACTATATGTACTTCCACACACAGCTAGCATGACTCTTTATGCTCAGGTAGAGCAGAGAGGAGGCTTCAGCTAATTATAATCTGCATTTGAAAGGAAAACAGCTCTGTATGTAGAATGGTATGTTTTAATACTTGGTGGATTTGTAATGGTCAAACTGTTGTTTTGAAGTGTACAACCAAGATGGAAGCTGGGCTTTGCCTGCCAGGTATTTCAAGGAAATTTGTGCTAGTGAACTGAAAGGTCAGTTTTTAGCTACATGCAAAAGGAAGAATTACTATGGAGTATATCTGTGTATCTTACACTAGCCCTATCTAAATTTAAAAATATACTAGACAACTTCAGGAAAACTAGTTCACATATAACAAAACAATTGTAATGCCTTAGGGTAAAGATTTTTCTTCCACTGAATTTATAAGTCATTCATACATCAAAATCTTAGGTTGATTTCAAAACACAGAAATTCAAATAAAGTACCTATTAAAAGTACCTACTGTTTTTCTGGCCAATTTTTCTCTTTTCCTTGGACAACTCATGTTTACACTTACAACCAGTATTTGTGAGGTGTTTTCCATACTTGGTACTGGGGAACAGTGCAGTACATTGTTCTTTAGCTTCATTCACTCCTTTCACATAGTTTGTCTTGCTGGAAACATCTATTCCGTCTGCTTCATGTAACTTCACCTATTTTTTTTTTTTTCCCACAGCACAGCTTTGTATTTTATTGGGAAAACCAAGAATACTCAGAATGTGAAAACAAAGAAAATAGTTGTGAATGTGTGTGTGTGTCTGTGTGCGCAGAGTCATAATCCAGAAATCATGCTGATAAACAACGTGAAACAAAGAATTATTAGTCATTCAAGAAGCTCAGCATCAGGAAAAAAAGTAAAAGAAATTGTTTTTTTTCCCCCAGATGAACAATATTTAAGTAATTTAAGTGGTGCGTCTTCAGTCAGAAGAAATTACTGAAATCAGCAGAATTGAGAGTTCTGAGATAATTGGTCAGAAAAAGAGCTGAACTTAGTTTTGAGGAGTGGGTTAAACACACCTGCACTTCTAAATGCTCAGGGAACCTTTGTGAAGCTTTAAAAGATAGGAAGTTAAGTAACTTACTACTTAAGTAATTCATTGTCTGAATTTTGTTGCCTATCTTATGTTAAAATGCTGCACTTAATGAAGATTAATCAAGATAATTTTCCTTTCTTTGACACCATCACCCTTTGCACCCTTATTATAGTGCCTTTTAGTTGAGACTTCAAATAAGATTTAAGTGTCTGAGGTGCCTTAAAATAATTTAAACAAATGAAAAAATAAAGATGCAGACTGGTAGAAATCTGGTAGTGGGTATGCACTGGTGAATCTTTTTGGCATACACAGTGCCTCAGTTGTTCACTGCTCTTTATCCTAAATTCCTTCTAGGCACACATATATCATGCAGAAAACATTTTTCTAGAGAAAGATGACCAAGTGCTCAGGAAGACGGCCAGAAATTTTGGAGGTCCCAATTTCTAAATTACCCAGAGAATGTCTGTGTGGTCCTTGGGGAGCAGATGCAAGATCACACTGTTTGTGTTCCAAACTGGATGGCTAGGTGCCAGCTCTGACCTGGATCCATACCTTTATATGGTGTCAACAGCACTGAGCAGCAAGCCGAAGCTGACTGGGGCTTTTAGGCTTCTCTGTAACACAGGTACAAATATAACTAATTTTAAAAAGATTAAAATCAGTAATTTGATCTTATTCTTCATTGACAGGTGAGTTGTTTCTTGCTTAGGAAAAGCTTAGGAACTTAAGGGGAAAAAAGAAAGAATTTTAAATAGAGCAAAACTGCAGCATCTCTTTCCACAGAAAGTGACTTTATTAAGTACTGAAATGAGCAATGTCAAATGGTCAAGCATGCATTTAGGCCTCAGCTGCTGCTGCTGGACAAAACACATGGAACAGATCAGTGTTGGCAATGTAATCTGCAAGAGAAAATCCCTTCTTCAGCTTGCGTTTGTTGCCTCCTCATTGCATCTGAATGTGAGGAGCTCTTGCATTCATAATCATTCCATGTGATCAGTCTAGTTTCCTTCTTCCCCTGTGCAGTCATAACCCTTGGCAGCTAAGTTAAGTTATTTGAGTTTTATTTTAATATTATATTTTAAGGCTTTCTTTACAATAATATATTTTTCTTCCATCTTATCAATCTTATTTAATTTCCTTCTGTCTTCTTCTGTCTTCAACTTTGTTTTTCAATTCTAACGACTAACAGTTCTTTTTCTCTTTCTGCTACCATGGTTCCTTGGCTTTATCTCCCTCTCTAATTTTGACTTGCTCTTTCGCTCAGTGTTCACTCTTTTCTTTTTCCCTGTCTCTATATTAGTGCTATGGAATATGATAACAGTAATCCTGAAACTTGCTATAAGTAAAGGTTAATATTTTTACCATTATGTCCTATTGTCCTTCTCTGCTGTCCCTTTTCATAAATTTTCTTCATTCATGCTCTTCCCCTACTATTTTCCTAACTTTTCTGGAGTTTCTTCTGTCCTTGAGCAGTGACTCAAGAATGCTCAGAGGATTGAACTTCATTGCAGCTTCTTATCTTGGACAGAGGAGGAGAAAGCAATTTGTGCAATGAATTCAAGAAAAATGTATAAATCCCTAAAGAAAGGGGAAGTCAGATGAGAAAAGGAAGGATAGAAGGGCTTTTTCTGTACAAAAAGGAGTTAGAGGAGTGCCAGCTGCAACAACTTTGTTTTCACAGCCTCCTGATACATGAAATCAAAATGGGAGAGAACTAAAAAATCTTCAAATACTGCTTAGTTTTACTGTTATCCCAACAGAGATTCTCCCTCCTGGTGACTCTTCTTCCAGGAGTAGGTTGCCATAGCAAAGAACAGAACAGAAGCTGGGAATTTCCTTCTGGTTTTTGGCAGAAGAAAAGTGGTACTTTCCCTTTACTTCAGCTGCTGTTTACACAGAATGTGAGTATATTAACTGTATTAAGGCTGTATATTAACAGAGAGATTTTGTACATAAATATATTTTTCTGAAAATCCAGAGAGTATAGGAAAAGTTACATTAGTGGTCAGGACCCTGAATTTCATGTCTAGTTTATGCAAAATATAAATGTTTCAGAGAAGTTAGGAAGACTGTTAGCTGTCTACTGACTCCTGTCAGTTTGTGATAGTTGTACAATAGATGTTCTGTTAAGGTCTTCTGACCTGAAGTTTCAACCATAAACCTATTTCTAGTAAACGAGTTTTGAATATACATGTGAAACCATCTATAAATACTGTACATTTTTAGCATTTTTAGGACTAAAAATAGAGAAAACAAATATGACTGTAGACTTATGCTTTAGAAATTGGAATACTGGATAAAAAATTAAATGGTGGAATTGACTTCTCTTAAGAACTGTGCTGGTTAGTGCAACATAGCCAAATCTACCATCCCTAAGGGACAGGAACTCATGTTAATTGCTAATGTGAGCAATAAAAACATTAATGGGATTAAGGAGCTCCATTACAAGCTTTAGGATAGGATACAATCTCACTGGCTGTTGTCTTGCAGTCTACCAGTGTCCTTGTCAAACATGAAAAACTATGTTCCCCATGTGTTACCAAACATTTTTAAACCTGTTTCAAATAATTTGTGTTGTGTGATTTTTCTCACATGACTGAAAAGAAATGCCTTTATGTCTTGCAGTATAACAAGTTTAATCAACTTCTCTCTCAACCCCTGTTGTGGGCATATAATAAGAATAAAATGTGATTTCTTGTAATTCAGAAAAGTTGCTAGGTAAAGTAAATTATGTGGATTTTGACTGCCATTCAATAAAAGCAGTTCATTCCTCTTTTATACATATATATTCCTCTTTCTGTGGTATTGTGTTGCAAGATTTCTAACAAGACAAGCTGACACCAGCACACAGTTAATTGTTTATCAGCAGAAGTGTGTATGTGTTAAGTCTCCCATTAAAGCCTCAAAGGTGAAGACATAACACACTGCAACTCCTACTTAGCACATGCAGACCCAGTGTTTACCCTCAGGGACATGATAAAATGAAGACAATTATAGAAGGAACTCAGGCTGTCAAAAAAATTCAACTGATTTTATTTACTTACTCACCTATAATGCAGTTTTTGTCAAAAGAGTGAAAGTGTTTAATAGGGTTTAATGTTCTGCTATTATGAGAATTTGCCAAGCATATAATGCTGAAATTTTGAATTAAAAGTTTTATGTTTTATATTTTTATTTTTCTTTGTGCAAATTTAATGAAAGCTTTTGATCGCTATTAATGCTTTTGTTAGTTTGAAAAAGTTTGGGTTTGAAGAAGTTATAAAAGCTCATTGTGGGCTATTTTATTGGCAAGCTCCTGTAATAATAGAGTCAGATGCTTCAAATGACAAAAACAGATGGACTTAGGAAATGCCTGTTATCTCACAAGTCAAATGCTTCTGTATATACCCAGGACTTACTAACAAAAGTAAGGAGGGAAAAAATGAAATCCAATCCTTTGCAGAATCCTGGTTCTTGTCTGGTTTTTGTAACTCTATAACTTCTCCTTAGAGGGCAGAGTACAATGCCAGGAGATGGGAAACACTGTCTTTTTAATGATGCATCAGAACCACTTCAAGAATAGGTTTGTTTTCCTGGTCTCTCTGATAAAATGTATGAGCCTGTGCTGAAATGGGCACAATGCAAGCCTTTTCCAGGGTGCCTGCCTTTCCTAGTAGAAGAAAATGCAAATTTTGCTCCACTGAAACTTTATCCAAAAATACCTCAAATAGTATTGCTACAAAATAAATTTTCCAAATGTGGATATTAAAGACAAAGAAAGAATTGATTTTCAGCCTTTTCAAGAATGGCAAACTAACAACATGCTATTAAAATACAATAAGCTGTAATTTCCTGTTAAGATAACTCCAGGATTCCCAAAAGAGTTACTCAGATTTAGTACTTATGTCAAAACTTTTTAAAAAGACTTAATTTCTAGTTTGCAAACTGAGGCCTTAAGGGAGGCCTCTGATATCCAGAAAGTCCTTCCTGTCTGCTCTTTAACGTTCCCTTAAAGACTTCTCTTTTAATGGTCAGGAAGGGAATACTCTCTTTCAGTTTTTAAAAACCTTGACCTTTTTTAAAACATCTATACAAAGAGTCTCATTTTCATAGCAATGTGATTTAAAGCTATGTTGCAACCAACTAACCACGGCAGCATGATAGTCTTAAAAACAGAGTTTACAGAAGAACTGTTGAATGATCTTGATTCAGAAAAGCACTCCTGGATTCAAGAGTCTGTAGGGGAAGAGTAGATTTACTGTTAAGCTCTTGTTAATTCTCAGCCATCACATTGAGGAGGCTCGTAGCCAAACTAAAAGGCATTATAGGTAGGATAGAGAGCAAATATTCCTTAAGCTGTATTTAATAGGCTAAAATGGTTGAGCTGCTTGATTAAAAAAAAATCCTCATACTTAGAGTTATAGAATCATAGCACATTGTAAGTTGGAAAGGGCCAACAAGGATCATCAAAGTCCAACCCCTGGCTTACTCCTAGAGTCACTGCTAGTATAATGAACTTTCCAAAATTGCAAAAAAAATTATTTTCATGTACACAATGTTAATAATTGCTCTGCAGTAGACAAATCTGTCAATTTATGTTTTTCTACCTCTTTTTGCCACCTTTAGTGCACATTGTACCATCTGCACATTTTATGTGCATATAACACACCTGCACTTTACAGATGTTGTATACAATAATGCATTATTTATAGATAAGCTTTGCTTTGGATTAATTATGAATCAGATTCTGACTGTAATGGGACTGCTTAAACATGTATACTTAAATATAAACAAGTATAACAAACAAGTATGTGCTAGACTGTGACCTGAACAATCAAGTCAAGCAATTTAAATTATCACCAGAATTGTAGAGATACTTACAATAATGAAAAAAAAACATATTTCAAGCAGAGGTGTCAGAAAAGCAACATTTAAACAAGATAATTGCTAATTAAAGTTTTTTCATGTTTGGAATAAAAAGTATTTAGTGTATTAGTTATAATCTGGTATTTGGCTCCTTTAAAAACTAGTGATTTAGTCACTGGTTAGGGGTTTAAACATATCCTGTTTCTTGGCATGTTTCTACTGCCACACTATTTGAGTTAGAAAAGTTCAATGGGTAATGTTAGCTTAGCTGTGGAACTCTGATATTTAATAGGATTTTATGAAAATAGCTAATATGTGCACATGGCAGCAAGTTCTCAGAGTTAAATATTGTCATAGAAGGGTCTTTCAATTCCATTATAATCCTTATTTCATTTAACAATTAAACAAACAGAGCCTGCTGAGGCCGCTGTTGAATAATGATAATGGAAAAGTTTCTTCACCCCTTGATCTTCAAAAAGTTCTGGCAAAGAAAGTATACAGTTCACATTAGTATCACATGAACTACTTTGGAAACCTGAGCTCACAGGGATAAACAAGGTCTCTATGAAGTAGCTCAGTCTTGGTGACCATTTCTGGGATTTGGTTTATCAGAAATGCTTCCTTTTGTATATGGAAATATTTTTCAACTTTAAGCATTCAAAGTGCATCTGAATAAACACTGTGCTAATTTAAAGACGTCCTGTAAAACAGAATGGCACAATAAGAAAAATCAGTGAATGGTCATCAGAAGAAATCTTAGATTTGGAGAATTAATTATTTAATACTTCACCTTGCTAGCACAACCTTTCTAGTTTAGTGCCTGATACAATGTTTTTATCAGTAATTAAATTTCAATATTTGGAATAAGCATAACACAGGTACTATTGGATTGATTCGTGTGCATGTTCATCAGAAGCTTTACTATTTCCTTTGTATTGAATCATCACCTTCACAGTCAAAAGTCTGGCCATGTCTGCAGGTCTTGATATCATTCATTACAGAACTGCCAAGGCTAAAGTTAAATGATTTCTTTTCCAGCTTTGTTATCTTGTTTCTATACAGGTTGGACAGATAAGCAGAGCTGAAAAGGGGTTTTTTAAATCCTTTTTTTCTCTGAGACAGGGCTGATCAAATTTTGCTAAAGGCCTTAAAACTGGTATTCTACTATGTGCATCTTAAGCAGCAAGATGACAGAAAGCACACATCTTACCAGTTTACTGGCAACGCTCTGTGACAAATGATTCTAATAACATTTTGTACCTGTTGCGTATAAATTTCATCCTTCAGAAGAAACAGTGATGCTCCCAATAACAAAGTGTCTCCCGTAGGGATGGTTTGTGATGTCCACATCTGTAGATACAATACTGGATCATATTTAATATTCAAGGCTGACTTTTCCTAGTTAAATGGCAAGGCAAGATGTTCAGGCAAGAGATGTTCACATAAGGGCAAATGGTAAAATCACTGTATTACCAACTAATGAAAAACACAAACTTTGGCTATTTCAGATCTTAAGTTTAATATTAATGTCCCTAGTGTTTACAGTCTAAATCCTGCAAATGTGCAGGTTTTCATTTAACCGTAAGCTTTGTTAATAGTTTGCTTAAATTGGGACTATATATGAGTCATGTAGCAGTGTCAGGTTCTGAACCTCCTTGACCCACTAGAAATGATACTAAATAAGTAATATTCTCCAAAGAGCTTCATACTTTCCTCCAATCTGCATCACACCTTATGGTTCCTTTTCTGCTGCAGTGACAAGCACCATTGTCCAGATTGCAGACAGAATATTGAAGAAAACGCTCTCACCAGCACCAGTCTGTAAGTTGGTGGATGTTTAATGACTGTGGGGACACAGATGTGAATCTCCTCAGGAAGAGGAGAGACTGAAATGAGGGCTCTCATGCTCCAAGTGATGTAAACAGTAAAAACAGACAGCAGACATCATCCCTGTGGCTCTGTGTTTTGGAGGAGTGAGCTGTCCCTTCGTGTTCTGAAGAAGATGGAGGTGCCTTCCTTTTGGAGACAGCTCAGGGCAGCGGGTCACAAAGGTACGGTGGCACTACCCTGCAGTCTGTGGTGAAGCCCTGGAGCTGGGGAACAGGACTGAAAATGTACCCTTCAATCCAGTGTTTTCGCCACCAGTATGCTGAAGGGGGATATTTATGCTGCCTTATTCAAGCTATCTAGGATAGGCATCTGATCTCTGTGCCAGTGGTTCCAGGCACAGTCAGTGATCTCCTAAGGGCAACTGGGGGAACCTAAATTAAAAGTGTAGTGCTTTCATTCGACTATAATCTGAGTCAAGCTCCTGCATTAAGCACTTCGGCCAAATGCTGAAGGTCAGATGGTGTGGGCAGTCTTAGGTGTCTCTTTGCTCAGTGTGACTCTTTGCACTCTTATTTCTGCGATTTCCAATTTTGCTCATGTTCTCAAAGTATTGTCTCCCCAGCTGACTCAATTTCTGCATTTCAAGCAAAGGGCCAAGTGCCTCAACTATGGCATTTCATTTCCCTTTATTCAACTTAATCGTGAAATATCAAGCTCTTGCAACATGCAGCTGTGTTAAGAGGTAAAAATAAATACGTGGCTCTCTGAATTACTGCTCTTCCACTAAGTCCCTCCTGTTTGTCTCATAGCAAACCTATGTGTGTGTGGGGTATGTGAGGACACTCCGGCCGAGCACGCTGCGTTGCGGACACGCTTGAGGGTAACCATCAAGTTGCAGTTTCGGTTAAGCTTTTAATATTCCAACACTACATCACATTCGTTCCTTTAATAATTAAAGGCTCTAATTGGACTAATTGGGCTCTCATTGGGTTGTCAGCGCCCGGTAGGGCCCGGGAACAGCCGCTCCACCGCCGCCCACCGCCCTTCCTGCGCGCCAGGGGGGCCGCAACCCCTCGGGTGGGCAGGGCGGGTGAAGGGCTCGGGGCCCCGACGGGAGGGGCGGCAGGAGCCGCCGTCCGGGGCGGAGGGGAGCGGGGAGCAGAGGATGCGGCCGGGCGCAGGGGGCCGGGGAGCGGGTTCTTTTGTGTGAGCCCGGAGCCCGGCCGAGAGGCGCGGGGCGGCAGCGTGCGGAGGAATCCTGCGGTGAGCGCGGGGCGCGGGAAGGGGCGGGCGCGGGTCCTGCCCTCGGGCGGAGCGCCCCCGAGCCGCCGCAGGGGGGTGCTGGCGGCGGGGCCGCCAATCCGCGCGGGGCCGGCCCTGTGACTGGCGGCC
>VZSE01002355.1:0-115829 GCA_013398275.1 Promerops cafer | reverse complement strand
GGCGGGGACCCCGGCCAGCCCCTCTCCTCCCACGCGTGTCCGTGTGTGCGCGCAGGGCAGCGCGCCGCGATGCGACGCTCCCCCGCCTCGTGTGAGGACCGGTTGTCACGTTTCGTCTCCTTTTCCCTCCCCAGGTGCTGCGGGACTGGTGCTCGCCGAGCCGCCACCGACACGTTTCGTCCGTCCCCCCCTCCCCTCTTGGAGCTACGCGGCCTCGGCTGCCAAATGCGCGGGGGGGTGAGACTTAAGCTCAAAATCTTCCGATCGTAAATAGAGAGAAAGCGGAAGGAGAGCCACCGCCGAGCGGCCGCGGGAGGAGGGAAAGGGGGCAGCGGTGGTGCTTCTGCCGTAGCCAGGGAGGCTGATGGCGGAGTTTGGCAGCGGTGGCGGCACCGGCGGCGGGGGGCTGCCCTCCTCCCCGGGGCCGGTCCAAGGGAAGGTGGCGTTCAAGGCAGGAGATGGAGAAGGAGGAGGAGGCGGCGGCGGGAGATCCCGCTTTGACAGTGCGGGCAGCCGGGTCTCCAACGGGGACTGTGCCCAGCCGGGAGCCGGTGAGGAGCCGGGAACAGCTCCTCCTGCAAGCCCGGAGAGCAGCAGCAAAGAAAAAGGATTTTCCACCAGTCAACAACGAGAAGGCAAACCCGGCATCCCTCGGAGGAGCAGCATAATTAAGGTAAGAGCTCTTGCTCCTCCCCATCGGGGTAGTTTTCTCTGTGACAGAGGCAGGGAGATGCGGGCGATACATTGGGTTCACAGAGCCTTGGCTCTAGATGAAAGGACAGGCAGCTTTTTTTCTTTCTCTTCTCCCCCCCCACCCCACCCCACGGCGAGGGGACTTGATTTTTCCTTTGTCAGAAGTGGACAACAGTGAGAGGATGGCTTTGTATACATCCACGCTTGGGGGTAGCAGGGCATCACGTTTTGAGGTTTGTTAAAGTAGAAGGCTCTAACTCCTGTTAGGGAAGGTGGGAGAAACTAGCTGGCTTGTGACAGGAAAACATGGGCACCAGCCTGGCAGGGAAAGACATGAATTGCACAGTATGCTTGTTATTTGGGATGCACCTGTGCAGAGCAATTTTGTGGCTCCATTGGCTTATGTGTGTGACAGGCACACAGCAGGTGATGAGAGATTCAGGATCTCATTGGGCTGGGGGTGGGGGAAGGTATAATAGGGAACATTCTTGTTAAAAATGACAGCTCATTTAGCAGTAGGCTGAGTTGTACTTCACCTATAGAAACATCTTTATATGTAGCTCTGCATATTCTGAACCCTTATGTTTCAGCTTGAAAAGTAGGGGGAGCATCAGTGGTAGAATGTAGCTTGGGCAAAAAGGATTTTTTTTTTTTTTAAATACAATTATTTATACAAATATGCTTGCTTTTATTTCTTAAATCCACAGTTCCTGATGTATGTGTTGGGTTAGCTTTCCCAGCTCCAGTGAAAAGGTTGAGAGAAAATAGAGAAATTGCTCCAATGGTATAACAGCTGTGAAATGAGGCACAACTTCAAGTACTTAAGATCTCAGTTTAATCAAGATCAGCTAGATCTAAATTAAGCTAGATGTGTTGTCTTTTTAGATATTTATATGCTTCCAAAATCAGCTGTGATGGGCTGACCTTGGCTGGATTCCAGACACCTACCAAAGACACTCTATCAGTCCCCTCCTCAGCTGGACAGGGAAGAGAAGATAGAATGAAAGGCTGAAATGCTCAGGGGTTGAGATAAGGACAGGGAGAGGTCTCTCAGAAATTACTGTCAAGGAGAAAACATGACAGTGATTTGTTAATTACAGTTAATTCGGTGAAATTAGTTTATTACTAATCAAATCAGTATAGGATAATAAGAAATCTTAAAGGCACCTTCCCTCCATTCTGCCCCTTTCCTGTGGTGCAGGGAGGTACAGAATGGGAGTTGTGGTCAGTTCATCACATGTTTCTGCTGTTCCTTCCTCCTCAGGGGGAGGACTCCTCACACTTTTACCCTGCTCCAGCGTTGGGTCTCCTCCCATGGGAGCGACCATGAACTTCCATGAACTTCTCCAGCCTGAGTCTTACCCGCAGGGTGCAGTTCTTTGTGAACTGCTCCAGTTCCCACATCGGGTCACAAATCCTTCCCGGAGCCCTCTCCAGTGTGGGTTTCCCACAGGGTTGCAGCCTTCTTCAGGCATCCACCTCCTCTGCCATGGAGTCCACCACAGGCTGCTAGGGGACAGCCTGTGTCACCATGGTCTTCTCTGTGGGCTGCAGGGAAGTCTCAGCTCCGGCACCTGGAGCACCTCCTCCCACCCTTTCACTGACTCTGGTGTCTGCAGTGCTGTCACTTGTCTGTTGTTCCCCTCTTTCTCTGTCTGCAATTGCTTCCTATCAGTTTTTTTCCCTACCCTGTTAAGTCTGTTATCCCAGGGGCACTGCCACAGTCACTGGTACCAGCCAGCTTGGCCTTCTTGGAGCTGGCTGGCATTGGCTATGTCCAAGGTGAGGCTACTGGCAGCTTCTCACAGAAGCCACCCTTGTAGCCCCCCTGCTACCAAAATCTTGTCGTGCAAACCCAAGAGACATTCCACCCCCTATCATTAAAATCCACATCCATCCTATGATCTTTGCAAATTTCAGTCACGTGAACAAAAAAGAATTCCCCACACCAAAATCAAAAACAACACCAGACAAAACACACACAGTTGGCCACAGTTAGAACATATATTTCACACAATCAGTCCGTGTTTTGCCCATTATCTCTGTTGTTCTCTTGATTAAATGATAGAAAAACACGTAGAATATCAAGACTAGTAGTGTACTGAAAGTTGTGTTACGATCTCCTGGGCCTTGTTGTAAAAACCAAGGGGAGAGCAAGGGCAGTGAGCAGTGGAACACATTTGACAGGCTGTACCCACCCTTCCTGTTTGAGCAGTGATGCTGGGCGTGTGTGTGTGTGTGTGTGGGGTAAAGAAATCATAACAATGGACGTGGGCAGCTGAGCTTGGTATTGGAATAACTTCATATTTGCTGGATTTGCCAGTGATTTTTTTTTTTTTTACAGGTCTGATGCTCTTTAACCGTTTCTTGTTTCTTCTGTTGTAGCCCAAGAAAGACAGTAGTGTTGTTTGCAGTGTGTACCATGCTGTTCTACTACTTTGTAGTGTGATTTAATTATGCAGCAACCTTCTGCCTCTCTGGAGACCAAGCAAGGTCACAGGACCTAGGGATTTGTGATATATTAAGATCAAGAAGCATGAGATAAGGAAATAGGTTTTGAATTACATTTCATGGACACCTGAGTCAAGGTTCTTAGTTTCTACAGCAATGATAGCACTTTGGAATACAAAATTATTCAACTTTCTGCTATTATTGCTGCTGAATACCATTTTGCAGATGGGAACAGTAATCTGTGCAGCAGCCAAGAACTGATTACTAAAACTTTGTCTTATTATTTGAATAATTATCTCGAGTGGAAAAATGTGACAACACTGCATTTAAAGTTACGTGGTCCATATTTATTTTAGATATGACTTTTTTAATACTTTTGGGAAAAATCACTTGTCTAAATATATTCTGAATATGATTCTGCCTGCTTAGTTCAGCAGTTCAGGTGGTTTGAGTCCAGATGTGTTGGTGCCTGGTTTTCACTGTGAAACCTTTTAGAACATCTGGCATGGGTAGTAAGCCTTAAGATGCTTCTTGCCTGCTCTTGCAGAGCAAAAGTCTGTAAAGAGTGGAAAAAGTAAGATATAATATGCTTTTGGAAAGTGTTCCTGGAGTTTAAAAGCTTATATCACTAAAACTGCTCTTAAAGAAGATACAAAGTAACCTCAAGGAACAGGTCTGTTCCAGGCAGATGTAGATTTCATACATTCATGCAAAACAGGGCTTTGTAGTTGATCTGTAAAATGTGCGTTTATGGAATATTTAATACTTAAATGTTGTGTCTGCCAATTACTGTGTAGGTGTTCGGGTCACAAATGGAAAATTGACATTTGAATAATAGTTCTAGTTCAGATTAAATTCTTTAGAGCCACGTTTGTGCATGAAAATCAGGAGCACAGATCCGTGTTTTATTTTGGTTTCAGTCTGTGCTTCCATTGGCTGTCTATTTTCATAACTCTGAGAAGAGCAGTTGCTGCCTTTTTCCCCTTCCTTTCTTACTTGCAGTCTCTGTTCCCTTTTTCCAGTAGCTCCATATTTTTTCTGTCTTATTTATTTTGTGCACCTGCTAATTTTGACTTTTGCTTTCTCGTTTGGTGTAAGATGATGCACTCTTCGAGGCTGAGGTATCACCTAGGATGATGACAGGTGGTACAGCTGCTATTACTGGAAAAAGTAACGCAGTCTATACATAGTAGTTTACTTGGCCTTTCACTCTCATGTATCAGCTGTGTT
Source organism: Promerops cafer (assembly GCA_013398275.1). Lineage (NCBI taxonomy): Eukaryota > Metazoa > Chordata > Aves > Passeriformes > Nectariniidae > Promerops > Promerops cafer. The sequence goes on along the minus strand of VZSE01002355.1, from coordinate 111,455 downwards.
TAGGCTGAAAGGATTAAAGATTGTACTCTTCATTTGTAGCAATTCTTATGGAATCACCTACTTTCTTGCTTGCCTTTGTTGAACCAAATTTGAGGGCCTGGGACTATGTACATGTGTTTATAGAGACTTTTTAACTTCCTATTTCTTATTCTCTGTATTTATGAGATTCTGATTTTTTCAAGAGGCCATAGTGATGATACACTGTGCATCCATGGGATTAAGGTTCTTGGATACCTGATTTGTGAATTAATTTATATGCCACTTGTTTGTATGTAGTGGGTTTTGGGGTGACTTTTATTTTTCCATAATATTTTCCTTGGTGCAGCTAGCTGTTGTTTCCTATTATGTAATTTCCTACAACATTTCCTGTAATATTCTGTGAAACAAATTTACATCTTGCAGTTCAAAGTGGGTTTAAGCATCCTGTGAACTTTTCTTAGCTTCTCTGACAGTTGGCAGTGAGCTTGCTTTATTTTTGTGTGAGGTTCCTCCACGCCTTTCTTAAAGAGACTTCGAGGTGGTAGGCGTTTGAGAATCCTTAAGGCAGCAAGTGACTTGTGGTGTATGGGTATGTTTCCTCAGAGCTGCTTGCTTCCAGGGGTGTCCAATAAATGCTTACAAAACCTCATGGTTTCCCAAAGCTGTAGACCTAGACAGAAGGAGATCCACGGGGATAAATATGTCTTTATTAGGAGACAGGTTGCAGTAATAAAATGAGAAGAGATACACTTAGGAGAGACTGCAGTTATTTAGGAAGGTAGCAGTGAGAAACACGTGGAAAAAGGTGGCTTTAGCATTCTGTGAGCAGGAGTGTTTTTATCAACATGTGTGTGGAAGCAAAGTCCAGGGTGGTTTTTTTGCATATACCAATACTGATCTCAGTGTCAATAAATTTCTTGGCTGATAATTTAAACAAATTTGCATCTTTCTTTTTTCTTATGTGTCTAAACTCAAGCTTTCATTCTGTAAAGTCATGTACTTGCTGAGCATTGTAAACTCATAACTTTCAAAGCCTGTAAGAAGAGAGGAACCAAATTTAGCAGGTAGATACTCTAGGGTATAATTTTCAGCAGAGCTTTGCTTTTGAAACTAAACATATCCGTGTCTTTCTATGACAGGGGATTTAGACTGCAGATACATCAAGATCTTCTTTCTTGTTAGAGTGGCAGTATATGTTGCTAACTTGTTCAGTCTTCTGTGATCTCTAGTTCATACTGTAGACTCATTTGGATCAGGTGTAAAAAATATGAAATATGGAAAATGTTGGACAGTGTTTTCTACAACTATGATTGCTTAAAGGCTTTAATATAGGCTTTAATAAAGGCTTTTGCGTTCATGGTAAAGTCTAATGTACGTTTTCAGTGGACTTAGGTTCTCTGCAGTCCTAAATTATCTTAGCCACAATGTTTGCAAGTCTTCATGGAGGCCCAGGAATAGGTCATACATACTTGACTTCCATCTGAAAGAATATCAAGGAAATTAGGTTTCTGGACTCCGTTTAAAGTATACGAAATAAGCTGATTTTCAGTCATTTTTCATGTTGCAAAGAAACCTGTGTAATGATGCAAGTAAACTTGATTGAGCAGCCTTTGTCCCAAAGATGCTAAGGTTCCTTAAGTTCAAAGAAAACAGCCATGGAGAGGAAAGAAGGGGAAAACTTGCTTGGTTTACTTGTGCCCTTCCCCTTGGAAACAACATGGGACAGTGTCAGCTGAAGTCCTTCTGGTGACAGAAGATCTTTGGAAGAAGGACGTGGATGTCGCAGCAGTAAAAGATACTTTGCCTAGAGCACATGTGCTAATTGACACCAAAACTGACAGCACAAAAAAGGCATGTATTTAGGAAAGAAGGCTGTGATAGGTGGGCTTCCCCTACATCTTACCCTGGACAGCCATTCAACTACACTGCCAAAGCGCAGGTTTTTCTGAGAGGGTGGATTTGTTTTTGTTTGTTTCTTAGTTTTTTCTTTTTTGTTTTAATGCAGATATGTGTTATCTCTCTTGTTTGTCAGTATGAGAGACCTGAATAGCTAATTGCAGCTCCGTGGATCCTGGAGCTTTCTTTTAGAGGATGCTGTCTCTGTGATTTGTTGGACTCTCAGTTAGATTATAGAAGGTTACCAGCACCTATCCATATTTGTATTCCTTCTCCATCCTCTACTACTGATTACGTACTGGCTTCCTAATTTTTTAAAAATAGAATTTTTTTAAAAGAATGTTTAACACCATAAAGATCATATCCTCTGTGATACAAAAGCTGTATATTTAAAGTATTTGCGTAGAATATCATATATATACATTAGACCTATGTATCAGGCAGTTTCCTACTTGTTAACCGTGACACTGTGTGTCACAGCCACTGAGTGGGTATGTTGTGCATTGCATTTGGTATGAATTTTATTTGCATGAGTAGTTTCTGTAGACCACAGTAATCAAAATTTTATTTGAAGATATGCAACACACACAAAAAAGTTGTTTGTAGAAATGTATACGTGAGGATACTGCCTTTATGTGATTTAGTTACTTTATGTACTACAGCTCACAAAAAGAAGTACTTTTCCAAAAGCTGACTTGGAGCAGGAGCTTAATTTGGATGAATTTAGCTTCTCTGACTTCTCTTCTGGAAGAACTTATCTGTCTATTTCTCTTGACTGAATAAAGAGCTTGGCTAGTGTGAATAATAGCAACTCCTTCACCCCCTCTGCCCACAAGACCTTAGACTATCCACAAAACATGTTCAGTCTGTTTAGTGCTGAAAAATTAATTAATGGAATTAAAAATCATTATGAATACCCGATGAGATTTTTACTTATGCCTATTATCAGGCTTGATCAGTGACTAGTTTAGCCTATTTTTAAACTAGGAATTAGAGCAGTGGTGTCCTGCCCACGGCTCACAAATAATACACTGTGCTCCCATGAGTTGATTGCATTCGTGGAAGATTAAAAGAATTTAAACAGAGACTGACAGGACAAGTTAATTGTGTAGTTTTCCAGCCTTTGCTGGTCTGTGGGTGATATTACTATCAATCCTTGTATTATTTGCACTGACTCTATTAGGAAAAACCCTTATATAGAATTTATCAATTGTCAATCTCTAAGGGCCAAATTAAGTTGGAACACATAATATTAGTACATGGATTCTAAATTATTTATCTTTTCACACAAATGTGGGATTGTGATCAAAATTTAAAGTGTAAATACAAACAGACTAGCACGTTGATTTTGGGGGAGGAAAGGTATATAATAATTTATGTGTAATATACACAGAGAAGAGGAAATTATAAAAATGTGATAAAAATCAGCAATGTATATGTATTGGAGAAGGTTTAAAAATAGGGCTGGAAGAGACCTCAAGAGGTCAGTCTACTCTGCTCCACTGCTCTGCTACAGGATCAACTGTTAATAAATTTCAGTATGATGCTTTTGTCTTTTAATCACCTTTTCATTGTGATCCTTCTATGCAGACTGCTGCCTGATTGTTCCTCTTTGTAATGGGCAAAAGCAATCATCTGCAAAAAGCTTGTACTTGTCCTACTAACTGCATTCTAATTATTTCAGTTTATACCTTCAATTTGCCAGGTTCTTCCTGGTTTTAACTTAACTTCTAACATGCAGGTAAACATCCTGTTTTAACTGTGCTCTCATGTTATCATACGTGGTATGTGATTTGTTTTTTTTGTTGTTGTTAAGTGACTGTGTATTTTGGTACAAGGTCAAATTATATATTCCATAGTCAAAATAAAAACTGGTTGTTTGTATTCTTTACCACCTTTAAATACAGCAATATGATGTTGCAGAATCTAGTTAAAAAATACAATTTATGAGAAAATATTGTTCCCTCTAAATATATTAAAATAATTGTTGGTAGTTACAAATTGATATTATTATTAATTGATATTATAATTATTAATTAATATTATTATTAATATAACAGGATTGCAGCATTGGCACAAAAAGGGCCCTTTGGAAGGGGCTGGTTTGTTTGTCTTTAAGGAGAGTAAGTAGCAAGTGACCTCTTTCCCTGTTTTGCAGCTGTGTTTATGAAGACTTCTGTTACTGTTTTACAGTCGCTCTTCACATCTGGCGTGCCTTTTAAACAAGGGGCAGTGCCATCACTGCTCTTACTTTTCCCTCTTGTGGAAGACTCTGCATGAAGCAGTCCTTTGAAAGGATTATTGCCCATCCTCTTGACTGCTGTGCATCTCTTGATATCTACTTAAATAGCTTCTTTCCCAGAGCTGACTCATCTGTCTCTTGTTTCTGAAGAGGAACATCCCTGAGTTCACTCACCTGTTCCCTCCTAGACTGTGACCTCACAAAACATGAATGTTCAAAACAGTGAAGAGTGCACTATAGTGAGTGACTGGAAGTCGGCAGTACTGATGCTCACAGTGTTAACTGGTGCAGCCTTAGGAAAGTAAAATAGCTGTGATTCATTTCTGCCTCTCCTGGGATTCCTCTTAATGTCATTTGGCCTTTTGGAGTAAGTAATAAAATATTCCTGAGTACTTCAGATTGTATACCATGCTCAGGGATCTCTTCAGATATCAAATATTCACATTCTGGAAATAAGTGCAGGCAGACAGGAAGTATCTTTAAACAAACAAACCAACTCCTTTTCAGAATAGCAGCTGACAGTTTTATGAAATGAACAATAAAAAATAGCAAGATACTAAGCTGGATTTCAAAATTAGCTATAAAAATCTTTAACAAAAGAAACTTATTTAGGTGTTTCATTTTTATATAAGAAATGAGCACCTTACAGGTATATAGCAGATAGTTGATGTTATGCCTTTTAGTGTAATAACTATCCTAATGCCTTTGCTGGAATTGATTAAAATGGTTTGATATTTCCTTTAAATGATGAGATGATCAGTATTGCAGAAGGAAAAGAACTGCTGCTTTTTTTGTAAAAAACACATCCACAGAATTTTCAAGATCTTTTTGTGGCTGAGTTTCTGTGATTATAACTTTTCCCCTCCATTTTCATATATTTGTTTTCTTCTTCTTACCAGCATTATTATTTTGCTTACAGTAAAAAAAGGCAGAGCATTATACAGTTCTGTGTGTGCTTTGTTGTTTTAGCATCTGTGAACATATCCCCATCCTTTACTGCCCTTTTTAGTGTAGGATAGAAGAGGAAGAATGGTTGTGAAATTCTGCAGCAGCAGACTGGTCTGCATGGGTTTTGTTTTGTGAAGTACCTCTTATGATGGAAAATCCAGGATGCTTTATATATTTCATTACCTAGTTCCCTGTGATAAAAGCATTTGACCTTGTCAACTGTTTGCTCTAGCTGCATTCCAAAAAATAAAATGTAAATGACTGCTTATTTAAAAAAATATGGTTTCATTGCTTTGTATTACCAAAGTGTGGTTTGGACTAAAAGGACAGTAATTCAGCTAGTGTTGAAGCTTTTGTTAAGAATGTTTTCTTTCCTGTTGTTGGGGGTTTTAGGATAGGCAGTTATTTATTGATGTTAAGTAACTCCTGTGAACAGTACAGGAACACAGAAAAAAAGGCAAGACAGTGACTTTGTATACTCTACCATGCTTTTTTGTTTAGTAAATTTAAAGCAGAATGAATCTTTAATGTACTTATTGTAGCAAATGCTAGTTTCTGAATTGCTGAAATAATACTTAGATCATTGCAATATTCACATGTTTACAATGTAAATGTATTTTTGCTACATAAGGCAGGAAAAACTCAATAATAGTTGGAAATAAATCACTTCAGGAAATGGCTTGAATCACTGAAATGTATTTTGTTGTTAGCAGAGAATGGTCCCTAAATAATTTTTTTTGAGATATGTTGATGGCAGTTTGTTACAAGAAGCCAGTGTAAATTCTAGAGTTCAAGTCTAATATTTATGTGAAATGAGAATGTGTTTTGTCATGGCACATTACTACCACATAGTGGAGAAAGCTAGATCAGACATGAGTAGTTTGAGTCCCTGTAGTAATAGTTTTCCTTGGTTTTGAAGAACCCCCCAAGACCTTTACATGGCTTATTTGGATGTACTTCATTTGTTAAACCCAAGTGTCCTCTAGTTTCTCGTTGTTCTTCCCAGTTGCAGTAGTTGCAGAGATGTGTTTCACAAGCATTGTTTGAGGTTAACACTTCTCAGCTTAAATAACTTGTTCCGTGTGCCTCATGCTTGGTCCTCTTCAGTGAGCAGCCAGCCTGCTCTGGAATCTGCTCTGAGAGAGGTGGTGTAGTGTGAAGGCACCGAATGCTTTCAGTTTTCAGAATTATCTTGTGGTATTTTGTAGATCTAGAAGGATGCTGTGGAATTGGTAGTGTTGGTCTTTCACTAGCCTGCTTGGCCTGGATTCGGTTCGTGTCTGTCCCCTCATCTGTTGTGTCACCCTGCCTGCGTGTCCCTCCTTTTCTTGGCTCTCTCTGCAACCTTCATACAGCTTGGCCTTCCTGCTTCAGCAGTAGCAGCCTGGCCACACTCTGCTTTTTGTCTGGAGCAGCTGGTGGAGAACCTTTTATTCCCAGCAAAGGGCTGGAGCAGAGCAGAACTGGCTGTGCTCTGTGCAGTACTTGGTGTCTGCTTGTGAATCCCCAGAAAAGCAGCGGTGAGAAGGGGGTGCGGATTCCGGTGCAAGGCGCTCCACCTTCACCGTGGGTTGAAGTCCCACAGCCTTTGGGGCTTGAACCTGTCTGTGATGAAGGCTGACTGCACTGCTTGGGGTAAATTCATCTGTTTCCCCCAGTCTTCAAAAGCTCCCAGCCCTTGTGACTTTTAAGGGTGGCTGCTGGGGTCAGGCTGAAAAGTCCATTTGGCTCATGTTGCCTCCAACAGGAAGAACAGAAAAACCTCCTTTCCTGACATCTGCTTCCAGCCTTAAGTGATCTGGAGCTATGATGCATTTAATCCTTATGGGTGGTTTTTCCCCCCCATTAATTGTCAAAGGCCAGTTTGACTTTTGGAAGCTTTTAACATCCTATGGCAGTTTAACTAAGTGTTGTGAGAAGAAGTCCTTTTTTTCCCCTCTTTTTTTTTCCTTTGCATGGTTTTACCAGGCAGCTATTTACTTGTTTACCTGGTATCCCCTGGTTCTTATGTTAGAACAACACTTTCGCTTTTCCACAAATGAGCTGAGAGGTGTTCCTCACATTTGCTTTATGTAAATTTTTTCTCTGGGCTAAAAAGTCTTGATATTTTAGTTGATCCACCTGTTGAAGCTTTTCCAAGCTTTTTTTATGCTGATGCTCTTTTATATTCTTTTTCCTTCCATTTTATTAATTTTTTGCAGTGCAGGAGTAAAATGGTATTCCAAATGTGTGCCAGTCAAATGTGTAAATCCACTATAACATAATGAAGGTTTAGCAATATTGTGATACTAAATTGGACTGTAATTTATTTATTTTTAGTGTTGTCATCATCAAATATTTAAATGATATCACTGCTGCTAATTGGTAGTGGGAGAGTGCTGTTAAAGCCTTTTGCTAAATATTTAAAACCATCTTTTTAAAGAACTGTGTATGAAGGGCAATGCTGCTGATGATGCTTGTGTTGAAAGTGGCTGCCATTAACAATTTTGCAGGAGACAGCTGTTCTGTTAGAAGTCTTTTAACCTGTTCCAAAGTCTTCTCATGGTGCTGGGGACACCCTTGCTGATCTTCACATCGAGCTTCTAGCTGTGGTTGACTTTTAAGGTTCTTGTCCAGCACTCGTGTTAATGGATTTTTTTATTCAAGCTTTTATTTCTTTTGCTTTATAATGTCTGAGGCTCTTCAGAATGCTTGTGTCTGAGTCCAGAAGAGTCAAGAAGGCATTTTTATTCTTTAGAAAACTCACGCAACAGATAACAGTGAGAACAGATAGCTTCCTGGAAATAGAACATGTAAAGTTTCACTTCAGAGAATTATTCAACTGAGGATTAAAAATATTGTTAAATACAGTAAGCAAAGAAGGACAAAGATAACTAGAATTTTCTATGTCCCACAAGATTGATACAACAACATTATCTTGGAAGGAAATCCCAACACTGTTGCTTGTCTTTCTCCTTTGAGGAGGAAAACTAGTTTGTTTTCTTTCCCTTCTTCATTACTTTTTCACTACTGAGAAGGAAAGTAATCACTATTAGCCTGTTCCTGCTCAGTTGGGCTGCTGGGTTGAGATGTACCTTGGTTATTCCTGAATTCCTGAGGATTTTTGAATCCTCATGATTTTGTGTGCCCATTTTGTGACAAGAGTCCAGTGCCTGACTCATAATTTCTGAGCATCACTGTCAGCAGCATTATCTTTATGCAATTAAGTCTCAAAGCTTCAGGTAATTCTCCTGCTTGTTCTAAAATGTCTAATTATGTGTTATTTTTCTTCTGTGTGTAAGTGACATACACTCGGTTGGAGTAGCAAGAATAGAACATGACATGGATTTTAATTGTTTTACATGTGGAAATGACTATTTCTGTCCATAAGTATTGAACTGAACCTCCAAAAATAGTAGTTTAGGAGCTTTTGCCTTGCTGGGAGAAAATTCACCTTTTTTTTGTCCTGATAATTGCTGATTAATTTTTATATTAGTTGGAAATCATAGCTCAAGTATATACTTTCAGTGGGTTCAGCTGCAGAAAATATGTTCTTTTCTTCTACATCTAATCCCAAATTCAACTCAGTCCTTAGTGGATACATAAAATTTACTCTAATCATTTGAATGCCTTGTGATTAAAGCTTTGGCCACTAATAATGATTTACAAGATTAACCACTTGCCATATACCTAAGAATCTTGAATTAATTTTATTAAAAAAATAAGATTCTAAAGTTTAGATTTATAACACAGTCTGCCAACAGTTTCTTCATGTATTGGAAGTATTCTGAAGTGAATTTATTGAATTACTGAATTCATTTCAGGTCTTTCTCACTTTTTCTGATGAATTTAGTGAAATTACATGATGGGATGCCATCAACTACATGCATCCTTTGCTTGGAAAAGCCTGTCACCTGGTGATTTAACCTCGTGCCTGATTATCCACCATGGCACAGGCTTTTTGTACATCTGCTCAGTGTACTTCATCAAATGGTACTTTTGGCTGAGGTGATGGAGAAAGAAGATTTTTCTGATGCGTTCTGTTAAAATACAGCTTAGCTGATAAATGTTTAGAAAGCTTTTGTGTGAAATAAATACAAATAAATTTTTTTTAGTAGATAAGACAAATGCAGAGCACTGTTAGGTTTTTTCTGTTTGGTTCAGAGCCTTACTCCTATCTGCCATGTCACTGAGTTTTGCAAGATTCAAAATGAATCATGGTGAAAGCTACTCCCTAGCTTTTTTTCCTTACTATTTAAAATATTTAGAATACAGTTCTGTATTTTAGAAATGTGCACCTTATAACCCTTTCTTACTTTAAACATCTCATCTGCACTGCTTACTCCAGTTGATGGGAATAAGTCATGGGCTTCTGCTGCAAACTTCTGTTGGCTGCTTTTATCATAAGCCAGGTGGGCTTTTGTGTTTGCTTCTCTATTCCAGGATTTTTCAAAAATATAATACAGACTGAACTCTTGGTCCAAGAAATCTTATGTAATTGTTAACAGTGGAGTTGTATAAACCTTCCTCTTTTTACTTGCTTAGGAGACTTTGGTAACAAACTTCTGGGAGTCCTCGCGGGACAATGTAAACTGTATTGGTCTTGCACTGATCAGGTGATTATGCAGTTAAAGATTTTTAAAATGCTGTTGTTGACAGACAAAACTTCAGAAAAAAGAGCAAGGCCTCAATCCAAAGCTCTCAATTTGTTATACTAGAAAGGATGAAAAAAAGTTCTGTATTATTTCAGGCCAACAACTTGGCAGGAATTTAAATCTTGAGTCCAAGGTTCCTGAAACCAGAGGCAGGAGAATGCAAGCAGGTTGCGGGGGAAATACGATGATTTCACAGACAGCTGAGATATAAATCATAGTCACAATGCTTAAAGGAGTTACTTGGAAAATGTAATATTCTCTATGATAACAAACAGAAAGAGGTATGTTAGGTGTGGAATATGTTCCTTGTTGCTAAGTAGTATGGCAGTTTTTGAAAGCTGGTGGAAAAAATAATGGATTTTTGGTTGTAGGTCAGGATGAGTTTTATGCAAAGAATAACATGACTGGAGGAGGCAAAATATTTTTGAGTCCTTTTCCTACAACTTTGGTAGCTCGTAGTTTTCACAGATTTCAGCACCATACAGCACTGTGAAAAGCTTACATTTACTAGTATTTTGCAGTAGTGTGGTTTTTATTTGTTTGTTTGGTTTGGTTTTCTTTTTGTGGAATATCAGTTAGTTTCTTGATGGAAAGTGTCATGGGATATCTTATTGTGAAAGGTATTGTTGAGCAGCAGCAAAATCCCTCTGGCTTGTCAAATCATCTTGCAACGCTACAGTGTATGAAATGAATGTGACATTTCTTAACCCTCTTTCTGAAAAAATGGTTATTTTAATGATGGTTCTTAGTTTATAAGATTTCTTTTTTCATATAGACAGAATAAAATTTGTGTCTAATGTTTTTGCTTTGTTACTACCCTGTTTTTAAAAAAGTCTTGGTCATCTCAGAGAGCAGGCTTCTTCCAGTGGGAAAACAAATCAGGACTGCCATTCTTGCAGCTGCTATGTTGAGGGAAAGGGAGAGAGGCAACACTTTAGAGAAAATAAAAAATATTTGAACTTGTGTCTTGCATTATACCACTGCTAAGAAATGTTCTCATCCAGCTGTGTTCGGATGATACAGGAGAACTCTCTTCACTATGTCTGTGGTCATTCTGTGCCTTACATTAGCTGCAGTTCTGTGAGGCAGAAATTGTGCTGCTTTAAACTTCATTTCCATCTCTGTTGTCTTTGTAGCTAGCCAAACTCATTACTTGTCTTAAATAAGCAATGAAAAGCCATTTCTTCTTGCCTCCAGGAAATCTTTGTTTTAAGTAATTTGTTACTGTAAAACACAGTAAGAAATGTGCTAAAGCTCTAGGAGACTTTGAACCGAATGGCTACTGAAAAATGCACTCATTTCACATTATACTTTTTCTTTCAGTATTTACAATAGATGCCTGGGAGAAGGTGACACCTGCTAGAATTTTGTAACACTGTTTTGCTTACATGTAAAAATTCAGAACCACCTCCTCCTTCCCTCACAAAAAACAAACCCCACATTTTAAGCTGTAACTTGAAAAATTTCAGTGTTTACGGGCACCTTTTCTCCAGTTCCTTGCCCAAATTATTTTGGGATTCTTTACTGAAGATAGTTGTTATACTTAGCTGTCATAACCTGTTTTCCTTCAGTTATTGGGAAGCTTATCAGGTCTGAGACATTTGTTTTTCACTTGTATATCATAGAGAAACAAGATCTCAGAAATCTATGTAAGCTCAAAGGGCAGAAGTGTCATTAAGAAAATCTTTCTTAACAAATACTTCAGCAAGAAATGTGGCAGTTTTCCAAACAGAGGAAATAAGTAAATGATGCAGAAAGCTGACTTTTGAGGTGGCATAATATAAATCCTTCACTTTTAATTCTGTCCATGTTACCCTTTTGTTTGTGATTTTGTGGTTTCATATTTTTGGGGGTTTTTTGTGTGTGTGAGACTGGGAGGTCTCTTGTCTGGCCTGAGTGTCCTGTGAGTTCTAGTAGTTGACCTGTGTTGGTAGCTAATAACACCAAAAAGAATAGAGTAATTTTATTTTTCTCTACTATAGCATTATTTTATTATATGTGGTTCTTGATTTTGTAGCATGTATATTCACTGTGTATCACCCCATGTTTTTGAAACATTTTCTTTTTTCTTTAAAGATAGTTGCATAAGGTATTGTTATTTTCTTGGGTCAAACTTGTAAGCTTATTCCATTTAGTTTGATGTGCGGGGTTAATTGAATAGACTAGTTTCAGTTTAATGGATATATATTTATATATATATAAAGGGGAAGATGAATTTACCAGGAAGATATAATACTCAGTTTAATATGAGTGAACCAGAATTGTAGTTTTCATTATATCTGTTCCTGATTCCTAGCAATGTTCCTGCTTCATAGAGTTCATTGGAAGAGCCAGATGTGGGAATAAAACAGAATTCCACTTGCATTTAAAATTGTCAATATAAGCTTAAAAGCAGAGATATTTAAACTATTCCTTATTTAATTTGAGACTAATTAAAAATAGTTACTTTTGGGGTTTATTTCGTGGCTTGGAGGTTATTAAGTACATGGGAAGAGAATATTGTATTGCTGTGGTGTTCCTAATGGGCCAAGCAGCATCTGGTCCATTGTGATACCAGTTTGCTGTTCCAATAAGTTTGTATTGTTAAAAAGCCATGCAACAAAGCAGGTCACAGCCTTAAGCGAGAGTGCTTATTTAAAGGAAAGAGAGAAAGTTACAGAGTACTGAAATTTCATGTCTTTTGTGCTCAGGTTCTTCAGCATTTTGTTTTCCTTTACACTTTCAAACAGCCAAGAATAAAGGAAATGGACAATATCTCAAAACTACCCTTGAGCTACAAGGGAGAATAAACTAAAAGAGAAGAGATGAGATGTAGATTAGATGCTAGGAAGAAATTCTTTATTCTGAGGGTTGTGAGGCGCTGGAATGGGTTGCCCAGAGAAGTTGTGGATGCCCCATCCCCAGAAGTGTTCAAGGCCAGTCTGCATGGGTCTTGGAGCAACCTGATCTAGTGGGTGGCATCTCTGGGGAAAGGGAGGGTTGGAGCTAGGTGATCTCTAAGGTCCCTTCCATTGAAAGCCATTCTGTGATTGTCTATTCCTCTTGGGGCCATCCACAAAGGTGGTAGTAGGGTTGTTGCCATGATTTGCTGCAAAGGCTGTCTATGCAAGTTCCTCAGTAGAATGCTTCCATCTAGCTTGTGTTACTCCTGGAGAACAAAAGGTGGGTTTTGGAAGCTCCTCAACTGCTGGTCATGAGCTGCTCTGTTCACTGGTGTGCTGTAAAGCAGGCATGGCGGTGCAACAATCTCCATAGTCTGAAATGGATCAGAGACTTAAAAACTGGAGTATAAATTAAGGTCAAACACACAAATAAACAAATTCCTAAATGCATGTCTTTTCAAAAGCTGTGTGAAGTCTTCTGTTAAGAAGGGCCTTTTTATGTCTAGCCCTATCTCCTGTCTCCAGTGGGCCTGCAGAAGAGTGCTTGAATGTGGGCTCTGAGAAGCATGCAAGGAAGGCAAAGCTGAAGGTTGTCTAGGCAAAGGATAAGCAAGAAGACAGAATAAAGTGATGTGTGTGCCCACTAAATAGATAGTAGATGGGGAAACTCTGCTCAGAAGAGTACAGGGAGTGCAGTTGTGTGGTTTGGTAAAGGCTGAACTCTAAATTACTGAGAAAGATAACTCGGTGCTGAATGTCGAGGCTTCACTGTCCCCGATCCACAGGCACTGGCAGGATGCTAGCACTGGGAAGGACAAGGTAACAAAATATCACACTGGAGCCCCTCTGGCAACCCAGGTGCTTCCCAGTGGGTTACCTGGAGGATATGGTCACCCTGGGGCCAGTGCAGCCATCCCTCACTGCTGCCTTTGCCTCCTGGGCTGCGTGGTCCTGGAGCTGTGGACGGCAGCCAAGGCTGCCAGCATAGGGATGCTGGTGAGAGCTGCAGCAGGCAGCCAAGCATCCAGCTGTGCAGCCTCATCAGCTGGGGTGAGAGGGTGAGAGGCCTCAGGGAGGTGCCCAGGTGCTGTAACAGCCTCTCAAGCTCGGCTGTGTGTGTGGAAGCAAGGACAGCAGCTCCTGTTGTCTCAGAAGCCTCAGTGTGCACAAAGGAGGGGACAGGCAGTGAAGTGCTTTGCTTTTTCAGTACTAAAGTTCATTGCTTCCCCCTGCCCTGCTTTTTTGTAGGGAGAAGTGCAGTGATGAACTAAACTGTATCATTATGCCTCAATATTGACGCAGAAGTTTTCAGTGACCTATTGCTCAAGGGTTCTCGGAGTCAGTGGTGGTATTCTCATGTTTAGTATCTACATTTAAAGGATAGCTTTTGCTCCCATTATTTTTTCCCAGTTTCTTTTTGAATCTTGTACGCTTTGGCATCTGTAGCACAACCTGTGGCTCAGAGTTTTGTATCTTGGATGTGCTGGGGAGGAAAAGGTACCCACTCTTCTTTATTTTGAATCTGCCACCTGCTAATTTCATTTGATGTGTATTTATTCCCTTTATAGGGTGATGTGGTGAGAAATCATTTGTTACTGTTGTTTTCCTTTGTGTTCTGATGTCATGTTTGCTCTCCTATAAAGTAGTCAAGTATGATGTATAGATTAAACGATTTCTTAAGACTTTGGCATCTTACTTGAAACATAACAGCTGTCCCGTCTACTTGGAAAGAATTGAAGTATTTTATTATTAATGTGCTGTGTCCCCCAGCCTCTTTTTCCTCAATATGTGAAAGTCACACTTGAGGTCTCAATGCATAGGGATCTTGTGATGTGTTTTGATAGAGTTAGTTTATCTGATTTAACTGTAAGGCACCTTTCATGGATAGCAGGGCCCTCTACACTAAGAACGTATTTTGACTTGATGAGCTTTTGTGCTGGCAATAATTCCCCAGTGATAGTCTTCATTACTTGGAGTTTCTGAAACATCTGTCACATCAGCATCCTCATTTAAGGTTTGGCATTCCTGTTTCTCCATCTTGTTTGTCTGCATTATTTAAATGTCTCTGTTCTGTTTTATCCTCTGTCTCTATTGAAGTGTAGTCACTTTCTATCCTCTCTCTTATTTGAGTATATAGTGTTAGTGTGGTTATTCCACAAAGGATTCATAAACTGTGAGCTATTGAATCCTTCACAGCTTTTCTCAGGTATTAAAATTTAAAAGGTCACAGGAAAATATTGAATTAAGTCACGGACACTGTTCTTTCTTGGTTTAGAGTAAGCCTTCTTCTAGCATGTACTCACTCTGTTTTTTCCAATTTCAGCAAATCTACTTGGAATTATTCTTCTCAGAATTAGCCTCTCTCAGGAGATAGTATATTACTTATTCTCCTTCCCTTCCGTTCGCCTCTCTCAGCCATATAAGAAAAAAGCCCTTCTTAGCTCTGGAAGTGATTGGAACAATTTGATGACTTCTGCATGTGGGAGAGAAGAAATTTATTTTCTTCATTCTTGATGCCTTTTTCTCTTTTTGAGGAGTTCAAGCTGGCCTTTTGTTAACAGAAATTGCTTGCTGCTTGAATCTATTATCAGAGTTCTTGCATTGAACTTAAGATACCTGTGGCAATCTCATGGTGGGTACTGAAATTATTCCTTCAGAGTCAGCAGAAGCAGGAAATGGGGTATGTACGAGATACAAAAATGAGCAGAAAATTCTTTGTTGGTTGTCCATAGTGTTTAGTAATATACTGATGGGAATTGATAAAATCCAGTTCATCTGAAGGGTCCTTAGCAGGTCATTTTGAATTATTTGGAACTGAAGAATGTTCTGCAGAGGTGACAGTTCTGTTTTTCATCCCTAAAAACTGAGGCTGTGAGAGAAGTTTTCTTCCACAGCTCCTGATAAGGATTCAGGCTTTATTGCTGCCATGTATTTATTATTGATTGAACAAAAGAAGAGATAAAAACTATTTGTAGTATTTTCGTGCTTTTTTAAAACCAGTATTTTTTATTTTTAGTTGTAAATCTAAGTTAAAACATAGAATTAAACACAAACATCAGAATTGTAAGGAAGATCACCTTGTAAATCTGGTTGCTTATAATGACAGTTTCTGCCTGGGGGATTCTTAGGAGTTACAGTTTTGTTTTCAAGTGAGAATTTTTTTTGTTACTTTTGATACTAGTTGGATGCTTTGAACTCCAGTCTATGTCAAGAACTTTGGAAGAACCCTCCTTTTCTCCCAAGGGAAATACAGAGAATGGATAGTTCCTCAGAGGATTGTTGGACATGTTTTCTGTCTAGAGTACTAGGAACCAAAGATAATTTGGAAGTAGGATCTAGAAAAAGCAATCTGTACTGTGACTGGTTAGATTAAACAAATGGTAGTTTCTGTGGTACTGAGAAAAAAAATGGAAATGCTTTGGCAACACAGCTGTTGAACAACGTGGTAAAATGACTCCTTCTAACTTAAGAATCTAAAATTACTTCCCTGAGTTGTAGAAGTGTATAAAGGTTTAGTACCGAAGTAATGAGAAGAAATTGAGTTGGTAAGTTTTCTTAGTCAGATACTAACCCATTTTGTTATTTCTCTGTAGCATTTTTCTTGGCTGTTTTTTCTCCATTTTTTTCCCCTCTATATATTGGTATTTTAAATACAAGAGGAGAGTGTTATGAATCCCAAGAAGATGCCAGTGATGATCCTTTTAGCAGAAGATAGGGTTGGAGAGGATCTTAAACTTACCAGATGTAGTGGGTTGGTTGACCTTGGAGAGCAGCCAAGCACCCACGCGGTTGCTCACTTGCCCGCCTGTCCCATGGCTACAAAAGCAAAAAAAATGCTGGTTTAAGATAAAGGCAGTGTAACAAGTGAAAGAAAAACAAGTGATGCAAAGGAAGTTACTTTCTACCTCCCACAAGCAGGCTCCCAGCAGTTAGACCCTTCCTTTCTGCTGCCTGGGTTTTGTGGCTGAGCATGAGGTTATACAGTGTGTAATATCCTTTGACCAGCTCAGGTCATTCCTTCTGGCTCTTTTCCCTCCCAGCTTTTTGTCCACCCCTCGCCTATTTGCTGGAATGGTGCCAGAGTGAGGGGCTGAAAAAGGAGCCCTAACACTGTGTAAGCACTATCCAGCAGCAGCCAAAGCATTGGTCTTACCCACACCCTTTTAAACACAAGTTCAGAACACAGCTCCATACAGGCTGTGAAGAAAATTAACTCTGTCAGCCAGACCATGGCTTTCCCATGTGCCAGGGTGGCATCATCAGAGTAAAACAAGTCTCTAAAATAAATACATGATTGTACGGTCTGGAGTTTCTCTGCGTATTTCAATTTGGTACACTGATGTCTTAAATCTCTTCTGGTGGTTTGATATTGATGAGTGTAAGGAGTATGACAGATTTGTGATCAGAAACCTTTGTATGTCTACCATGGCTTTGAAAACGATTGCATTTACATGCTCAACAGCTCCTCAGAGTACCTAATTTTTTAAGTATTACATACATTAATTGAAAATTTTGACTCAGTCTGTCATAGAGATTGAATCATTACAAAGCTGGCACAGTGTGCAGGCCATCAAGCCTGGCTTTATAACTGCTCTGTCTTCAAACTTCCCTGGCTGTTGCTAATACCGTTTTCTGTCTCTTCTAGAGTCATAAATGCATCTTCCTGTCATTTTGCCAGTTGAGGAGAGTGGCATTCATAAAAAAATCTTGAGTCTGTCATGTATTTTCAGCCTTAACAAGGAAAAAAAAGACAGATGTTGGTCATTTGGAAAGGGGTACAATTTGACTCCTTTCAGTGCCAGAGAGCTAAAATCTTCATAGATTGTTAAGGTACTAATTTTAATACTAGTAACAAGGGAAGACTTGGATCAGTTCTGTGTTTCATTTCACAATCTATCCAGTGCATCAAACTTCCTTATAACTTCAGAAATCGTATGTCAGTTTTTAGGAATGTAGGTCAAAAAGTCTGATAAGATAATATTTTAATAACATTGTAAAACAATTGCTTCTGAACTATAAAAAATTGTCTTGAATTCAAAGAGGAAGTGCCATGGCTTATAATCTAAAGTACTTATATTTGGGAAAAGTAAGCTTATCTTTTACATAAAAGCTGTTACACAGAAACTGTAGAGAAATGATCATGGTTATTTTTCCATTGTTCAGGCTGATTTATATCCTCTATTATTGTTATACAGCTTAGCAGGAGTTAGAGAAATAGGTCCTGGATTTTTTATCTCCTATTCTTCTTTTTCTGTGTGTAGATATTTACAACAGAACCTGAAGTTGACCTTTTGTATTTTAGTTTGCATAAAAGTTTGGTTTAGATGGTTGACTTAATATAACTTAGAGTTAAAACTGAAAGTTACTGTCTTTGTGTAAAAACAACAAATGATTTCTGATTTTCTTGGTTATTCTTCAGCCCATATGGGTTTTTATAAAAGTATTATATGCTTAGAGAAAATGCAAAGCTTGACTTGAAGTCTTTTCCTGTAACTTAACTACATTGGCACAAATAGGTGCAATTTTATACATGAATGGTTTTGAATTAAATGAGAGATACACCAAGTGCTAAATTAGCATTAATTGAATTGGCATACATCTATTACTACTTTCTGTAGCCATCAGAATATTGCCAGCTAAAGTGCTCTTTGCTTGACATGTGAATGCATATCGTACCCTCTCTGCTTAATGTATCTTTGAATATTTTACAAAACAAGGCAGCGCTAATTTTACCTCTGTTTTGTAACAGAGCTCAGCGTGTGAGCGCCCTTAGCGTCTCAGGCTCTTCTTGTGGTTTTATGCAACACAAATGGAGGAATGGGAAAGCCCTTTTGGCTGGTCTTGCACTTAGGTTTGCTGTGCGGGGCTCTGGCTTTGCTGAGCAGGCGAGCAAACAAACAGGTCATCGGAAGGCTTGAGAAACAGACGGCAGGGAAGGCAGCCGTGGACCGAGCTGTTAGCCATGGAAAAGCACATTCCCGAGCTTGGCGTCTGAGCCTGTCACAGCCACAAATATCTGTGAACGGGCTGGCTGAAACTTCAGGGAGGAGAGGTTAAAGAGAAGTGCAGTAATGGTACTGGAAGCAGGAGAAAGCAGTGCCAAGACAGTGTTGGATTTATCCTCTAGCCAGTTTTCTTTCAGTAGTGGTAGAAAGAGTGTGAGATGCAGAGTGTGTTTCATTCACACCACAGGGAAGCTGCAGAGAGAGCAGTGCTGAGCCATCAAGCAAGTTTTGATTAAGTGTCGCTAAAATGACAGATAGTTGGGATTTTTGTTTGTGCATTGTTAGGAAACGTTCATTAGTCCTGCTAAGGCATGTTGGTTCTATTAAACTTGGTATCTTCAGACTGGAGTGAGAAACTGCTCTTGTTTTAAGATTGGGGAACAGAACAGTATTGTTAATACTGGAACCAAGGACCTTACACTGTTAAAAACAATGGTTTGAAGTTGCTATTTTTACCATGTATTTCCTTGGCGTTTTTACACTCACTCCTTAGTTGTTGTAAGTTAACATATAAAACTTGCCAAAGTTAAAGACAATGTGGGAAGAACACGGTTCTTAATTAGCATCCATTTAGAAGTTAGGGAACAGCTGTGGGGGGAGAAATTCACTTTATGGAATCTAATATTTCTGCTGGATTTTAATACTTATATGTGTTACTGTGTTCTTAGTCTTTGAAGTGGAAAATATTGTTGGGTTTTTTTTTAATGCATGGAAGCTTAAAGATAGAAAAAGACTACATTTTATAGATGAAGGTAGAAAGGATTTGTGAGATGTTGTTGCATGTTACACGGCCAGCTGCTTTTTTTTTTTTGGTGGAGTGCTGAAATGAAGACAAACCTTACTTATATTGCACTTTGTACTTGCTAAAGCAAACGTAAGCAGCTGTTATATGGCTCATTTTAGTGAGCCATATAACATCACATTAGTGCAAGGGTCATACCAGTAAAAGCAAAAAATTAACTTCTGGTGTGGTGTATGAGAATTTTTGCTCGTGCAGTTCTGAAAATAAGATCTGATCTGAAAGGTAGTGTTTCCTAACTTTAAACAATTAAATAATCATCACACTTTTCTGCATTGCCTCCAAAGGTGTGACTGTGAGTAGCTGGCTCCCCCCGCACTTCATTAAGCTTACCTGTGGAAGGAAACTTTTCTCTAGATTCTGAGGTCAGCTGAACAGCACTGCTTTTTTGACTTGTAGTCAGGAACAATAAGAAAATTGCAGATAAGCTTCAGTACTTCGTTTAAAAAAAAATTGCAGGAGCAAAAACATTTTTCTAAATTGCAGGAGTATATGGTTTAAAGATACTTGAAATTAAAAAATATAACTTTTCCATTTCTTTTCAACTTTTATCAGACTGCTTGTATTTAGACAAGGAGTAGTATGTTAAAACACAGTAAAATAATAGCAAAATCATGCAAGCTTGAAAATTGGTGATTCTTGGGTTGCTTGGATATAATTAATGAAGGCAAGATTTCAGAAATACACAAATGGAATGACCACTTTCAGAATCTTTTTGTATAAATATTTGTACTCCTGCAGGGACAGTAGCAGGCCACAGCAGCCTAATTTGGTCTGCCTAATATTATCTGATCTTGGTCACAGTATAAATATACCTTTTGAAAGGAGTAAGAAGGGAATCCTTAGTTGGAGACTTACTCAGTTAAGATGCAGATGTTTAAAACTACTGATTATTAATGATAATGTTTTTTAATGCTATTAATAATAGTTAATATCCTTATTCCAAGGAGTAAGAATGAAAATAGTTCTGTATTGGCGCGTCTAAATGTGCCTGTACCACACCATTCTGAGGCTAGTGCATTTACCTTCCAAGGGACTTGTGTGCTGGGGAAGGAGTGTTATCTCTGTCCTGTGGACACAGTTTCTTGGGATTGAGTTTCATTCCACTGCTGCGATGTTTTTCAGTGAAAAGGGGCCCAAAGGTGATAGGTTAGTTACGATGTGAAACGTTGCTCACAAGTCACCACTTCTTTCTTCCTTACCCTCTTTTCCTTGGGAGGCTTCTTCAGGCTGCCTTTGCCTTTTCCTTGAGTTCCATGATCTTGAGGATCAAGCAGAACTTTCCAATCTTCATCAACTGGCACAAAATTCAGTCTTAATTTCTTACAATCAAACAAACAAAAACCATACTTAAGTAATGTCACTTTTGCCTTCTTCTTCACCAGTGCTGATTGTTTTTCTCTGGTTGCCCTCATTATGCTACTTTCTATAGTGATACAATACCTTCTTGTTTCCCTCGCTTCTCTGTGCATCATTTTCCTTTTCTTTGTGCTTTCCTTAGGTTCTACCTGGTTTTATCCCAGTTCCCTAGGTTTTATCCCAGTGGGATACCCTCAAGGACTCTTACCTCACTAATTGCAAATGCTCTTATTCCCTCTGTGCTGCTCATTCTGTGTGCCCTGTCAGCAGTGAAAGGCTGTATGCTTGTACATGATTTTGTACTGAAGGATCTGGTAGCTCAGTGTATGAAAAAATTCCTGATCTTTTAATGACACATTCAGCCTTGTTGTTTAGCAGTTTTTAGACTGCAGAGCAAAACCTATGGACTCTTGATTTATTTCTGTAAACTCCAAAACTGCCTGTGTCTAATAACTATATTCAGGTGCCTTTCCTAACTGTGCCTCTGGGCACTATCACAAGTTATTGTAGTAATTGTTTAACTGACACAGTTTTGCATCCACTTCTGTTCAAACTTTGGAGGTCAGTGTAGAGGTTATGTCTCTTCCTACTGCTGGCCTTCAGGAATTAGTGAAATGTGTGCAAACATTTGTAATCTCTCACCCAAGAGCAGAATAAATTTCCTGGGATAATTCTGTAGTTAGTATGCTTGCAGTAGCTGCTAGTGTTTGCTTAGATTTTATGGCATGGCAGCTAGAAATGTGAGTATGTAACTAACAGAAATTAGGTAATTACAAAGCAGCAGCTTCTACTAGTTGTAAATAATGATAGGTGTAGAGTGCAGCACTGACATTAGCAGCTTGTTTTTGTGACATGTACACATAAGTACACTATCCAGATTTTATAATTTATTAAAGTTTAAAAATATTTATATTGGCCCTACTGACATCACAGTTTCCTGGTATTTATTTCAGTGTATATGTGGTTGAAACAGAAGTTCAAGTGAGATAATGGATAAGGCAGTGTTTTGAAAGCTACTCCTGCTCTTCATATAGAATGTCCTCTTTCACTGAGGACTTTGTGGGTAGAGAATGCTAATGTTATAGATCACAAGGTAATAGTAAGAAGAGCTTGAGTTTGGCAAGGTTATATACAGTGTGATGACAGAAAAATGGGTAAGATATTAACTTCCAAGTTTCCGGGTATAATGAACAAATGTAAATCAATGTTGGCCATTGTTAATAAGGCCTGTGATAGTAAACTTTCAAATCAATACAGGTGTTCAAATAGCTTCATTAGAAATCAGAACTCGAAAATTATTTTGTGACTGGTGTTGACATTTTAAGTTATACCATTTATATCATGTTGTGACACATACTTAGTAAATGCAGAGTTCAGGCACATTCATCACTGCTTTATTGAGAAGCAGGAGGATTTTTTTAAATGTGTTTGTCAGTGGTCACAGGAAGTAATTTCTTCCCCTCCCAGCCAAAGCAATTCCACATTTGGCATTGAAAGTTGCCTGAATTGCTCCAGTATCTGAAAGACTTGTATAACCTTTGATACAGAATAATTTTTTATCAGATCATTATGATCTATATAATTAGAAAAAAACATGTAATTGTTTTCATGCATTGATTGTGTCTGCAACCCTTGTGTCACTATAAATAGGAGATGTAATACTGAAAGTGTGTGAAGTACTGATTGCTTAATAAACATTATTACTTCAATTACTTATATTTATCTGGGTACTTGACTGTGCTGCTGATGCAATCAGAACTTTCATAACAGCTAAATCTGTTGACATTCTGTATAGACAAATATGTGTTGGGACAAGAGATCTCTGAAAAACATGATATAAATTAATTGCTAATGCAGATGTTATTAAAACTGCTATGAAATGTGTGGACATTAAAGGTGTCATATTGGGGTTCACTGGGTTCTAAAGTCTTCCAGAGCTATTCTGAAGCATTTCACATGATTGTCTGGTAGGGATTACATTCTGTTGCAACATTCAAATCTTGTTGGACTGTGTTGTTTGAGGAAGTTTTTTTGCGAATATAAACATATATCAAGAGATGAGTCTGCTTTTTTTTTTACATTTCAAGTAATAAGGCTCCTGGCCAAAAAGAAATCTTGATGCTAATGTGATTCTTAATTGGTGAACTTTTATAACCTTATGTAAGAGTAGGTGAAAATAAAGCTTCATTTTGACCATACAGCCGGGGAAAACCAAGAACTTGCAACTTGTTGCAAGAAGAGATAACAGCAACTGTTGACTTTGCCACATTTAGGAAGTAATGGAAAATAACTATTTTGCTACATTTTCAGAACATGATGTTCTCATTGGCAAATAATATTTAAAGGGAAGAAATAAATAATTACTTTTTGATTTTTGGACAGTGAAGTTGAAAGAGCATTTCAAAGTGGTGTGATGTTTGGTTCAGGTTCTATTTTTTAGAAGCACTGGATATATATAAGATTTCTATACATTTATATGTGCATGGGAAGAGATAGAAATTAATAGAAAACATGTAAAAGCTGTAGTCAGTGTAGTGATTGTTTTTATGTTTGGAGTCAGCTTATACCCACCCCCTACTCCCTATTCCCCTGACTGAGATTAAAGTCAGGATTCTTTAAGGGACTCAGGCTGAATTGTTCCTGAAGATGTCTTGTTTTTAATATATCTCATTACCTACCAACAGTGATCAAACCTCAGATGTACCATTTTCTGCTTTGAATAAGTAGCACTAGCTCTTAAAAGCATAGAGCTAATTTATTCTGCAAACCAAATCAGGTCATCAGTTTTCATTATTTTTATTCTTAGCTGACTGCAATTCTGTAAAACTCAAAATATGCCCGTAATAGCAGTAGTAAGACAAAAGATGCTTTAAAAACTGCATTAGTAAGTGGAGAAATTCTAGTGTAAAATTGCAACTGCATCAGCTACAAATGAATTAGACATTTTTCTAAACTGCATTAACTTTGTCATAAAAATACTTCACTCCGAAAATATGAGATGTAAGCCTTGGCAGCATCATATCTTTCTGAGCATTCTACAATCCAAAGAAACTTCTGATGTTCCATAATCAGTTGTACAACCCAGGAGAAGGGGGTATGCTTTATTTATAGGTCAGTATACCATGAGGATATTCTGGGGCTGATGAGAGATTTCTGATTGCCATCTGCTGCAACTACTCAAGTTTCAGAGTGGATTAACTGTGTATACCGAGACCTTAAGATCTTAAATCCAGCTGTAGGCTGTTTATCAGTAGTGGTAGACTATGTAAAATCTCCTTGAGTAGAGTGTCTGAGCCCTTGTCTACAGCAAAAGAAGCTTGGCTGTTGGAAGTCAGTGTTAGTGAAACAGTTTTTCAGTCAAAACACAGATTTTTATTTCTTGAATGTCACTTTCCCATTTTGGAGAAGATGAAACTGGAAATCACTTGGGTCTAAAGGTGAGACACTGGCCAAAATGACATTGTAGGAGTTTGCCAAATTAGCAGCTACAGTTTTGCTGTCGAAAGAAGCTGAAGATGAGTGCAGGATATGCTTTGGTTTGAAATTCTGAGTCTAAGACATCTGATTCAGTGCAGGTCTTGAGATTCTTGAACACTCGCACATCTTTCTGTTTAGGTACACAAGGTGTTTTACAGTTAGTTGAAGAAATGAGGCTCTACAAAAATAATTGTAAAGTTTGATAGGTATCTTCAGGAAACTAGGAAATTTATGAACATGATGGTGCAGTTCTCATGTTAAGCCCCATTCTTGAAGAGTCAGCTGTGTAGGTAGCTATAGATTGGCCAGCTGGGTGATGGCTTTTCATGAGGATCTTAGTTTTGCCCACTTTTTCTCCCTTTTTCTCACACCAACTTTTAGGAAAACCACTGCAATAAAATAATGTTAAGATATCTGTTTCTTTTTTCAGATTTCTTTAACATAGGCTAATACATTTAAAAGCTCTAAGTAGGGGACTACAAGAGGAGAAGACAGATAGCTAGGTGAACATTTAGAGTATTTATTGGTGATCTGTGTGTTCTTAGAGAAACTTAGTTTAAAATATAGACTTACCTGTATCTGAAGGAAGAAACTTAATTGCATCAATAAGGATAAAAACCCCCTTCTTTGGAAGAATGCCAAGATCTTATGTGACTTCTCTTGTCAGTTGTCAGTCTGTTATAAATTTCCTGCCTGACATTCTTCTGCTGGAATTTTCTTTATTTTTAGGGGAGTTTTTTGCTGTTGATATGTGATCATAATGTAACTCTGGTACTGCTCATGCTATATAATTTTTTCATTTACTGTAGTTTGTAACTGTAGCATGGCTGAAGAAGCTTCCTAGTTGAATACATTTTGCATTCCTTCAATCTGCTGCATCCTCTCTAACTCCTGATGCCAGATTACTCTGTCATTTGAACCCTAAGGCCTGGAAGAGGGGCAGGGGGCAGGGGAGCTTTTTAATTATTCTTAAAACAGCTGCAGCAGGAAAGAGAATAAACTGTACTTAAACTCTTTTTGGCCCAGTGCTTTACCAAGCTAATTTTAGTAAACATATTTTGTGAAGCCTATAAACTTAAAATACATGTTCCAAGAGCTTTTTTTTCTTTTTCTATTTTTTTTTTTGTATGTGGGTTGATTTTTTTCCTTTTTTTTTTTAATTGCAGTGGTTGATTAATTAATGTTTGTGGTACAGTCGGTGGCCTTATGAGCAGTAGTTAGACGATCTTGTGGTTGAGGACTTGGAAGATAATTCTAAATGAAAAACACTTGCTAGTTTTTGCAAAATGGGTGGTAATCTTTCTGGCAATCTAAAGTAGCATTACCAGATGAAAAAACACATTTTTGCTGTTAACTAAAGAATTTGCTTTCTAACTTTGTTATCACTGGATTAATACAAAATTGGTTTCACCCTTTCTTGTCTGCTTAGCTGCCTAGGAGCAATTGGCTTACAATACTGAGAAGTACAGGGTTGTGAAATTTCACAAAACACACAGTACCATGTTTAGGAAATGATGAGTAATTTTGACTTTCTCTATCATTATTATTGTTGTTGGAATGCATGCTATGAACATTTTTGTAGTGTCTGCAAGGGAAGAAAACCCACACATGAACTAAAACTTGTGCATACTAGAATAAATTTCCTACAAAGTTATGTAAGGAAGTCCATGGAGTCTGTGAACAATAGGTTCACCAGTTATGTTCCAAAAATGTCCAGAACAAGCTAGTTCTAGTGTAATTTTAAGGCTGTTGAGTCAAATTCTGCTTAGCTGCACTACACTGAAAAACCAGAATACTTGATTTTAACATTTGGTTTAAAAGCAGGTCAATAAGGGGAAATCTGGTTGCTATTCTGCAGATGGTAGTTAGAGAATGCCTGAGCTGAGAAAGTTTCTCTTGGGGAAATTAGAGACGGGGTCATCAATTTTGGAACAGAAAATTCTTATTAAAATAGCATTACAGGTTTTTTTTTCTCTTGTTTTCTAATTTCTATTTAATTTTTTCAGTTTTTGCCTAGAATTTTTTATAACATTGTTTCCTGTGCTTTTCAGTAACTCCTAGAAGACCTCAGGCATGGTTTCATTTTGCAAATCGCTATCACTTACTTAAGAAATTCAGTTGAAGGCAAATAATGCATGGAATAAGAAGAGCTGAAGAGACCATTGTTTGATTAAGATAAAAAAATGTGGTAGTATATTTGATTAGAAGCACAACCTTTATTTTTTGCCTTATAAGAGGTAATTTTTTTCACATATAGTCGTTCTTATAAAAGGAAATGTTTCTTACTCCACTGTAGTTTCTGGTAATTTGTGGATATTGACTTTACAGGTTTAGAATCAGTTGCAAGGATGGGTTGCAGAGCAGACATGATCTTCATTCACTGGCATTGTCTACTTTGTCTGAACTGGATAAACTTATTTTTTAGTCATCTCTAAGTTTTCAGTTTTGCCTGTTTTTACACACAAAGTTCTTTCAGGTTAAACCTACAGAGTCATGTGTTACCCAAGGAGACATAAAGAATTCAAAAATTACCTGTATCAAAGAAGTTCCAGATCTGTGCTATGGCTTTCTAAATGCAGATGTTTCTAGAGATTAGAAAACAATTGTGATTCAGAAGTATGTGGATCAAAATATTCTTCCCTCTTTCCAGTCCTTAAAAACTGTAGCCCTTAAAAACCCTTAATACCCTTAAAAATGTTTGGTCTGAAAGTACAGGACATTCCTTTGGGAGTAATTTGCTACTTGCTTGATAGTAATTGAATATGTCTTAAAATATTTGCATTGAAATGTGAAGGGCTAGCCCTCTTGGAGGGGAATTTCAAGACTTAGAGAATGTTGAGAATGTCACTTTTTGCAACAGCAAAGGAACTTCTGCTTCCAGTCTATAAGTATGATCACTTGACTGTGTATTTAGAAGTAAGGAAATGCCTGGAAGAGTTTTCTGACCCTTTTTCCTGAGAACAATATTACATATTTTCACTGTTATAAAATGAGGAGAATGTACTGTACAGATGTAAAGATGTAGAGAGTATGCTTGGGTAATAGTTGGAGACCAATCTGAAACATTTATGATTCTGTTTTCATTTTCGCTCCTATTTGGTACATTTCACTGAGCTTTCAGAATGAATACCAGCTATTTTTTTCTGTTTCCCACTTGTATAGTGTGTGCAATGTTTTATGCATCATTTGGGCCTCAGATGTGGGTGAACCTTGTAATTCAAATAACATTTTTCATTGGAAGGAAAACACATTGTTTCTAGAAGCTCTTGTAAACAGTTTTTTCCAGTGCTTATCTATATAATTTATTGAATGCACTCCCCCATAATTTATGGATCTGGATAATTCTTACTAATTGTAAAGCACTGAAAAATCAGGTTGAAGTGTGTTGTTTGATTAAGTTTTGAAAGCTTGTTGCTCTGAAATTGGGCACTTCTGCATATGACAAATGGTATAGAAACATTCTGATTCAATCAAAGCACATAGGACAGAATATGTGCAACACAGGTAGCAAAATTTGGTGGAATGCAGGGCCTTGTGCTTCTTTTCAAAGTAGTAACTATATGAGACTGGAAGATGGTTATTTCCCCATTCTGTTTGACTTTTTGTGTTTAAATGTATTTATATGTACACACCCAGTATCCCCTAAATTTCTCTCCCCTCCAGGTAGAATCATTGCTGTTGCATTACACTTGTACATTAATTTATTAGAGCACGTGATGTGCAATGCTTGGGAATCATGGCTTGGTTCCACTGGAAAAAACAGGTCCTTTCTCAGAAATTTGAACCTTTACTGTGAAGTGTTTTTAACTCTAGAAAATAAGATGTATATAAGACATTATTTTAATATTGAAAATAAAATGTATAAGAAAGCCAAAGTATAAGGCAGTAGTTTGTCCTCTTTTTTTTTTTTTTTTTTTTTTTTTTTTTTTTAAAAAAAGTGTTTTTTTTTTTTTTAACTTTTAAAAAGTGTATTACTTTTTCTTTTTGGAATGAATGAAAAAATTCTGAGAATCTTCAAAATTTTTGTCGGTTTTTAATTATTAATATCTTGTGGAGTTTGGCTGTTGGTGTTTTTTTTGTTTTTAAATATCAGGTTTGGAGAGTTTGATGATCAGTTTTTCCTCTGTTACCACTGTGCTGAAGAGGAATGGGGTCAGCTGTTTTGAAAGTGCTTCAGAGCTGTGCTTTATTTTGTCTGGAGTTCTGAGCTTGGAGGATGATGCCAAAACTCTTACTGATCATCTGAATGTGTTTTGTTGAAAGAATCTATAGATAATAGAAGTCCACTGGCTTTTTTACTGACTGATGGCATCTTCTACACAAATGAGCTTTTTTTTAATACTACAGGCTGACTTGTCTCTTTCCAAAAACAGGACATAATAAAGAGAAGATACTTTTCTATATTGCTGATTAAAAGTTGTAGCAAAGTGTTTATAAACGAAACTAAATAGAAAGCTGTGATTCTTTCAGGGAATAGTGCAAATTAGTTTCAAATGTAAGAGTGGCTATAGTAAAGTAAACAAATTAGAAAGTTCTGTGTGGCAACATGACTTACTGTATGTGAATGGAAACATTTTTGATAAATGAGAGAACATCCAGGTTTTACTGTGTTTTCTCCAAGGCTGTAGTCTTTTCTCTTCTATAAAAGATATCTGGTTTTTATAGAGACAGCAGGAGACAGATCTTTTGTATGTGCTTCCTGTCTGAAGTGCTCAGACAATATGTTTGCCATATAATGTGTTTTCCCTTTAATGATCCAGAGATCCAGACAGATCTCCTTACTTAGCTGGGGAAAAAAAAAGCCAAAAGAGGCAGTATTTATTTTTCATGGCAATAACCTGGGGAGAGTGCAGTTGCTACCTGTTCTGTTAGCATTGACTTACTGAGCAGGTGCCAGGTCTGCATTGCCAGGCCTCCCAGCACAGGTGCTGTCTCTTGGCTGGCCTGAAAGCCATGCAAACAAAGGAGAGCATCAGGATTTGCATGAGCTGGGTTAGGAGCGTTGCTGAAGTTGGGAGGGGGCCATAAAAGATGTCAAGAGGTTAGTGGAGAGGAGTGAGCATGCTTGGGAAAATCAGCAATGTGATCAAACATGTGGCTTATTGTGACGTGAGACTGTTGTGGAATCTGGGGATGTGAGAAGACATGGCTTCAGGCAGTGCTCAGGTGTGTTGAGGCTGAGAATTACTCTTTTCCTCTCCATGTTCCCCTCTGTCACTTTTGTTGACAGGAATTCTCCCTGAAGCATCCTTCTGGGCTGTCTTGTAGGGCTGCAGCAGCTGCATGGGTCTGATGGGTTGCAGTGGGTTGCAGTCATGCATGGTACATGCAATTTTAACGTAAATTGGAGTCTCTTGAAACTTCTGTAATTTATGTGTGACCTCAGAGCTTGCCCTGGTAACTGGTGTCCCAAGAGCCTCTGGAAATACACTTGAAAAATATCTCAAAGTCTACATGCCAATGTAATGTCTAAAAATATTGAGTAATTATGTTTATATTTAAAACTGGTTATCAAGGTGTCTTTGGTAGCAGACTTCCCCAAATATAAAATAAGAAAGATTGCATGTCCTTTGAAATTATGTGGCTTAAAAATTCCTAAAAAGGCATCATGAGCACTCTCCCAAATTACGAACCATTATTTGATGATGACTTCTACTTTTACTTGAATAACATAACTTAAAAATTGAATAACATAATTTAAAAATTGAATTCATTTAGTACTTAAGTCATTAGAAGAATGACTTCTGCCTTCATATGACATAAACAGGAGAGGTGTGGATTAAAGTACTTTAATACTGTTGGTCTCTTAAAGAAGGAAGCCAAGAGGATACAATATTTTAACTGGGAGACAAAAGTAATGCTGCCTTTAGTGCTTCTTTTATCAAAGCTTCAGTAGAAAACAGTTATGCAATGGTGGAATGTTCAACCTCTCCTTATTTTAAGGAATAATTCTCATAATTTAAAGCATTTTCTCCCTTTCTTTACCTCCCACTCTCTTAGTTGCGGACCTGGAGCATAAACTGCCTTAGCAGTGCTGGCACCTTGCATTTGTTTATGCATTTCAGAGGAAGAGTGAGCTGCATTAGTACCAGCTTTTAGTTGGAAGGTGCACAGTATATCCTAAGTCACAGAATGCCTGCTCTCTCATAGTTACCTTGGCTTCTAAAATGCTTTTTCTTTTTTTTTCTTTCGTGGTTTTTCATGACCAGCTATAAATAAAAATGGTAGAAAGAAGCCTAGTTTGTTCCATGTAAGAAAAAGTAGGACTTCTGAATCCTTACTTAAATCTTGACATGTGGTGAGGATTTAAATTTAGTCTCTGTACAGCTTGGTTTCAAAACATACCTCAATGGAATTTCCTTAGTAAAACAAGAATTTAGACTAGTTCTACTGTAATCTCAATAAAATAAGAAAACCAGAAAAGTATACACCGCTGGCGATTATTGGATGGTGAATAAAAGAATTGAACAACAATGTTAAAATATCAAAGGGTGTAACTGTGTATGCGACTGAGATATATTTGCATTTTGTAGTAAAGTGAGAGTGGTCTACTCCTGAAGGAAATGCTGATTTATTTTTCAAGGGGAATCAAAGTGATATTCTTTAAACCAGTTTGTGGTTACAGAAGTAATTTATCTAAATACTGTCTTTAAATAAATAAAAAAGATTACAGTCATAACATTCACCTGGTATCGAACAAGCTTCATAATGTTACTGATTCTATAAATACTGGTCTGCTGGGACATCATGGAAATAAACCACTGAAAAACATATACAAAAGTACTATTCATCTCTGTTGCTATATATTAGGGAGATGACTATGAGGTAAAGAATATATGATCAAACTGCTTGTCTTTCATGTTCCTGAATCTTTGTCTTTATATTTTTCATCTTCTTTGTCATTCTTCATCTGATGACAACAAGTGAGCCTGTCCATTTTCATCAGACTTTGGCTGCATTTGTAACATTTAAAGTTAGTTAAAACAAGTGAATCTTACACAGTGAGGCAGAGTTGCAGTCTGAATTTGGAACATTTTCCTGGAACTGGTTAAAGTCTTAGGATGAGAAGCATCCAAAAGATTTGCTGTTGTTTAGCCTTTGGGTTCAGCTGTTCAGTTTGTTTCTGGAACCAGCCGACGGATGTGTGTGCAGTCTCACCATCAGCACTTGTTGCCTTGCAGTCACACATTTTTATGAGTTTTCCACACACTGCCAGATCCAGAGCTGTGGCAAGTCTGCCAGTTTTTCTTGAGAAGTCTTGCTTTGTTAATGTGTATGTTGTTCAGTTATGTCCACAACAAAATGATGTGTATGGCAGACTTGCTATTCATAAAGTTATGTTTATACCTGGAGTGTGGTTTTGGATACAGTGATTTACTTCTAATCTCAGGCAGAATTGCAGTCCTATTACCATACAACATAGAATTTTATGAAGGTTGCCTGTGTAAACATTTCTTGTTAGCTACCAGTGCCTTATAAATCAGTGAATAATATACTTGCATACATCCATAAAATGTATCTATTTTCTCTGCATAACATTTGTTCAATCTGGCATATGGGAACAAAACTAGAATTATAATTCTGTAGCTGTGATACATTCACACAAGTGTGGTGAACAGCTAAGTGGAAGAGAAAATTTTTGGATATGTTTTCATGCATCTTGAAATATAATACTGTTGATATGATGTTACTTCACCAACAGTTAGTTAGTTAGGAACTAAAAGAGGATTACAGTCCTGTAAGGTTTGCTTGAAGTTGAACAGGCATGAACAAGGAACTGATGATGATGTTGGATTGTTCACTTTAGGGTTCCTGACTTCCAGCACTTCCTTAAAAGAGTGACTGATTATTGCTAGGGATCAGGAAAATGGATCACTTAAAAAGGTTTGCTTGAAGAGCTGAAAGTTGAACTCCAAAAATAAATAGCTGTTCCAGAAAGTTCGGGTCTATGTAATAACACTTAATAACATTTTGGAACTTTCTCATGGTTTTTTAAGTGTATTTTAGTCTTGTCTAGTTTATAGACATCCAGAGTTACTTAGTAATGTTATACAAGGGAAAGTTTCTAATACTGTGCTTGCGTTGAGTTGTGTTTTCTGTATTGCTTAGAAATTAACCAGAAACTCTGGGAAGAGCATAGACTGTAAGTCATAAGTCTTGAAGAGCATAGAAGATATCCTCTTGAGGTTTTCAGAATGTTTATAATGATCATTAACAAGCTAATCAGTAAACAGTGGTATGTGAAATATGGCTTTTAAGGACTTTTCAGTGCCGCATCTTTTGGTGTTTCCTCATTAACCAGTGGGTAGGCTGTGTGCTCAAATGGTATCTTCTCTCTAATATACAGAATGTAGACAAATATATGAGCTAACTGATCATTGGACAGGTCTGAAGGGTGGTGATGAATGGAATTATATCCATCTGTTGGCTGGTCTCAAGTAGCGTTGCCCAGGGCTGAGTATTGGGCCAGCCCTGTTTAATATCTTTATCCATGATCAGGATGGGGGATGGAGTGCACCCTCAGTAAGTTTGCAGGTGATGCCAAGTTGGGCAGGAGTGTTGATCTTCTGGAAGGTGGGAAGGCTCTGCAGAGGGATCTGGACAGGCTGGCTCGATGGGCTGAGGCCAGTGGTCTGAGGTTCAACAAGGCCAAGTGCCGGGTGCTGCGCTTCGGTCACATCAACCCCAGGCAGTGCTACAGGCTGGGACAGGGTGCCTGGAAAGCTGCTCAGTAGAAAAGGAACTGGGGATGCTGCTGACAGCAGCTGAACATGAGCCAGGATGTGCCCAGGTGACTAAGAAGGCCAGTGGCAGCCTGGCTTGGTTCAGCAGTAGTGTGGCCAGCAGGACCAGGGCAGTGATTGTCCCCCTGCACTCGGCACTGGTGACGCTGATAATGATTAGTGGAACAAGTTATTAAATAATAAGCAAAGGAGTTCCTAACAATGGATAAAGAAACCGTGGCCAGCATTGGCAGATTTTTGAGAACACAAGCAACTGCTAAATTATACTGAAATTATAATAGGTTGCAGCCAATATGAACCCTCTGCATAATGGATTTTCATTCAGTTTATGTCACTAAGCACACTGTCTTTAGTATCAAATATCCTAAAATGGACTGTGTTTAACACAAACAAATCACACAGAAATGGTTCTAAGTTTTGGTAAAAATTATCAATGGTACATCTATCTCTAGCATGTTAACTTTTCTTTTTCCTATTGGCAGTCCTTTAGCTGTTTTTAAGACATATTAATGAAAATTGTTTATACTTTGCTGAGGAGGACCATAGGGCCCTGGTGGATGAGAATCTGGCACTTGGACAACAATTCATCCTTACAGCAAAGAGGGCCAACAGTATCCTGTATATGTTTGGTAGAGTGCTGTCAGCAGGTCAAGGGAGATGTCAGCTTAATTTATCGATTACTAAATGTTCTTGGTATATTTGAGGCAAAAATTACACAGGATTATCTATCAACGTGTAAAGAGTTCTCCAGTTACTGTTATCCTTTGAACAGATATGCACTAAATTGTCTTAATGATCAGTTATCAGTAAATGTGATTCTGAGTATCCTGAGGTTACTGACCTGTGTGTGGGGAGCTCAAAGCCCACTGCCCCTGAGGAGCAATATCTGCAGAAGACTGCTCCAACCACCCTCGTACGAAGCTCTGATCTCCCTGAAGAAAATAAATCATTTGAGATTAGGGTAATGTGAGGAGAAGTAATTTCTGAAATCTTACAGTTTAATTCAGGTGTTCCAACACAGATGAAAGTGTGTTCATACAAGGAAGTTTCAAGACCTTCTTGTGTGTATGTGTCACCTTTCAGTATCTGCTAAGGGCCCTGGGATGGCTGGTTTTGTTCAGATGCAGTTTGCAGCTATCTTGGTGGAAACAGAAGGTGAATAGTGCAGTGCTGGTTTAAGCACTTCAGGCAATACATGAATTTCCTGCATTGAAAAAAACACTGTTTACTACAGTGGGGATTTTGACACAGGTTAAGATCTCTTCTGAAACCTTTCCTGTTCTTTCAAAATTGCTGGGAACTTCTGTGGGAAGACAGCAGGTCGTGCTCTGATGAGATAAGCCTCTCTGGTGTCTTGCCTAGAAGAGATAAGGAATCTTAGTCTGTAGTAGCAGAGAATGTTGTCTTTGAAGAGGCAGGTACTTTACACCTGCCCTTCTTGGAGCAGGGTTTGATTGATAATGTTAAACAACAAGCTTTTGTTTTTCTTATCCAGCCCTGGGAATTCTTGCCTGTGCCATAATGTCTGCTGAGGAAATCTCAGTGAGAGGCAGTAAAGAGTTCAGATGTTTAGATCTCAGCATTATATATCCATTCTGTTTAAGTGAAGCTAAAATGAAAAAAAATAAAGGGAAAAAATTGTTCTTTGGGCTAAAATTTTACATTGTCAAAAGTATCAGGTGACACACCAGCTCCAGTGGGCTTGTGTCTTGTTGGTTGACTTAGGCATTGAAGGAGGTGTGAACTTTTGATCTATGCTTTTTTTTATAATCTGAATTTTACTGATCCGTTTTTTATTCCCAGCTGCCTGGTTTTGGCAAGTCTATGGAACCATGTCATCTTTAGATCTCCTCTTTTATCTGATTTATTTGAAATCAAGAAATACATTTTAAAGTTAGGAGAATGTGTGTCTCTTATGCATTCTTAGATGATGTGATCCCTAGGTTTATTTTCCTAGGAAACCATCTAAAACATAATATATGGTTCATTGGTAGCCCTGGAAACAGCCTGCTTCTGTCTCAATCACTTTTATCATCACGAAGCTTACTCTGCCACCATTTCCTTCCTTCTCATAAATCTTTTAAGAATTTTTTTTTATTGTAACTGAATGCCATTGTGAGAATTGTGCAAATACTGAGGAAGGGAAAAGATTCTATATAAACAGGGACATTTCTGCTGTATTTGAGAGCAGCTCATTTAACAGAGATATCTGAAGGTTCAGTTCCTTAACATTCTGGAAACAATATTGTGCTGGATGAGGCTGGCAGAAGATGATGGGTATTTAAAAGAAGGGTATTTATAATAAATTACTGAGGCCAAAATTTATTCTTTATTATGTAATGTGTGCAACTAGAACTGCTCTTAAAAAATGTTAAAGTAAATAATCCAGTGCAACAGGCTGGGACCAAATTTTCCTTGATTTTCCAAATTTGTAAAATTTGTGTCCTATTTCTACAAGTTTAAATAGTTAATTTACACTTGGTTGGAAGATTGAGATAGAGTTGCAGCATAAAAAGAAGTTGCTGAAATAAG
Source organism: Promerops cafer (assembly GCA_013398275.1). Classification (NCBI taxonomy): domain Eukaryota; kingdom Metazoa; phylum Chordata; class Aves; order Passeriformes; family Nectariniidae; genus Promerops; species Promerops cafer. Next base: position 75,958 of record VZSE01002355.1, on the reverse strand, counting down.
CATTCAACATATAGCAAATAAGTAGTTATCAAATGTCAGTGTGAAATAGTTATACCACTTATTGTTTGTTCTTTTCTACTGAACTATACTGACAGTTAAAATTCAGTGATAAGGAAAAATTGGCCAGCAACGTGTTGCTGCAAGTATGAATAGACAGTACTGTTAATATTGCCAGAATATTTTTGCTGTGTTCAGTTAACTTTGTGTCTCAGAGAATTGGTTGATTTATAGTATTTTCAGTTATAATGTGACTATTTTTAGTTCAGGATTCAAAGTGGGAAATAGATACTGAATTCTATATTCACATGTGTATATGTATACAAAATGCAGTATTCAAATAATTAATATTTTTGTTAACTTTTCAATTAGCCATTGCATCAAGTTAGTTCAGCAAATTATTTTCCTTTGGATGCATTCTTTCTGTTCTGTCTCAGTACAGAAATCTGAATCTTCTAAAGCAGCATGCCTTTAATGGCACAACTGCTTCCTCTCAGTTCTTTAGCCCCTCTGTCATTTCAGACTTATATTCTGTTGAGTCCAATGGGGCAAGTCATGTTGCAGTATGAATTTACAGAAATGTGTGGAAATCCGGGTAAAGCTGGTTGAAGATGTGCTTTTGAAATGTCTTACATACAATCTATTTCTAAAGGAAAAAATGAAACCCCAAAAAGTTTTGAATGTTAATGTCAGTGCTTTTTATTGCCTTTTTATTTATTTATTTAATAATCTCTCTGGTTTTGTAAGAAGTTAAGGATTTACTGTTTTAGTCTTTGTATCAAAGACTAAACTCTTCTGAGTGTTCTTAATATATAAAATGTTGCTCCTTCAGATTTCATTATGGCATTTGAATGCTTGCCTTTATTTTCAGGGTTCAAGCGTAAGTATTAATACCGAAGGCTTGTCTGCTTTTGGCTAGATTTATTGGTGTAGGTGACACGAGGGCCAGCTCCATTTTTAGGGACCACACAAATTCTAACAGCAGGCTTGTTTTCCTGGCATAATTCAACTACTGGGAGGAGTAAGCCAGGTAACCAAAAGACACATTTGCAAATACAGCTGTGTCCATTCTAGTACTTTTCCTGGTACACTGGTGTCATTTACAGCTGGGATTTGCTTTACATTACTGTCCACTGTAAGGCAAACTTTCATGTACAATCTAAATATACTCTCCACCACATCTTGATTAGACTATCTGCACGCTTTAGGTACAAAAGTGGCTCCTGTGATACATTTTCAGTTCTGACTAACAGTTTTAGGAGAAGAAAACATTTTTTTCACGAAGGTTTCCATGTTGAAGATGGATGTTAAAATCATTTTAAAACAGGAAAATATGAACTGTTAAAATAATATGTTTGGAAAGTTTTGTTAAACCAGTAGTTTAACAAAAGAGAAGTTGGAAGTAGGAAGCTGGGAGAGTGAGGGTGTTGACTGTAAGGGAACAGTTTTAGTTTCTGTCTCTCTGTTGCATTGAACAAGAAAATTTTTTTCCCCATGAAATCATTTAATCAGTGTGCGTTTTCATGGGGGTTGGCTATAATGTTAAGATTGGGAAAATTGATGTAGTTTCTAAGGGTTATCTAAACTCTTCTTCTTCAGCCTTTTCTTGCCCCAGGCCTGCATATTTTTTCCTGTTGGTTTAGGCAGGGGGGCCTTCATGGTGGGACCCTGAGCTGATTTCAAAGGACAGGGATAGCTGTGAGCAGAATCAGTGGAGGCCTTCAAATTCAATTTGAAGAAAACAGATGAGAAAATGGTTTTGCTTCCGTGATGGGTTTTAGTTTTGGATATCATGTGAGTTAATTTTTGTGCTCTACACTGTGACTTTTTGAGTATGTGTGATGTGTAAGAAATTTTGAAAGCTGCAGACAGGGTATTGAGACATGGTACATGAACATAGTAGTGAAAGATGAATGATATTTCCCTTGTATGACTTAGTGGTTTAAAAAAGGACTCTTGTTTTCTTAGTAATTATTTTTTTCCTCCACAGAACGCAATTATGGTATTAACATATTTTCATTATTGCCTGTACCAAGTATTAAATACAGTGAGTTCTGAAACTTAAAAGTTGAAATTTTTTTTGCCTGCCATATTATACTGAAGTTCGAATGCACACGATATCCTTAGCCTTCCTCCACAACTGGAAAGGTTATAAACTGTATTTGACAATATTTTAAAGTTCTTTCATACTTTCTAACCACCTCAAGTGCTATAATTCCAATTCATCTTGAGAATTTCTTAGCAGCTACTTGCTAAGATGCTGCTATTGTAGAAGAGAATTTAAAAATTGTCTTCATTGTATTTGCTCTTGACTCTTGAGTACTTTAACATCTTGAAACTGTAATGTCCTGTAGTGATACTTCTTCAGCATTCCTCACAAGGCAAACTTGTAGCAAGTGATCAAAATTGATCCCTTTAAAATACTAAAAGTCTGAAGAAAACTGGTATCCCTGCCAGTTTTTATTTGTTTAGTTGTAATTATTTGCTAAAACATACTGATGGCTTATTAGGTTTGGTTTGTCAAAGCTATGAACATTTATGTAAATATAAAGATCAGCTGCCTTGCTTTTTATTTTGCTTAGGATAAACAAATACTTTATTTGATTTTTGCAGTCTCTCTCATGTCTTTCTGTTACAGGCATTTTGTATTAAATATTTATAGTTCACTGTTCTTTCCTAAGTGCCTGTAACTGTTTTGAATAATTAAAGAATGGAGTTCAGGGGGGGAGAAGGGCATTGATGTAGCATTCAGCATGAGAATTTCCTGTAATTTTTTGACAACTCCAGATTACATACACCTGAAAATCAACAAGGAAAACAAGTCAGAAACAGCCTTATGTGGTTAGCAAAGGTGCTTGGGTACTCATGTCTTGTCTGGCTGTGTGATAATCTAGTAAGTATTTTTTATCTGTAGCATAAGAATTGTCCTTAAAAATCAACAGCTAGTTATCACTGTTTAATTATTGTTGCCATCTAAGTAATAAGTCTGAAGTAGGAACTCAAGAATTTGCAAGATAATATTTGTTTAGCAAGCTGTAAGCTTCTAAATTTCCAATTTTTGTATTTAATTAAATACTGAATTATTTGTATGAACTCTCTGTGGCATTGAAGAGTTAATATTGGTAATAGTCACTCTCCTAATTGACAAAAAGGAACTTATCTCAAACCACACTAGGAGAACAATTCAGTCTGTGAATTTCCATTTCTTTAAAGTTGTCTTGTGAAATTTGCTAGTCCAATTACAATTAGTCCAGAAGCAAATCTGAAGAAGCCATTTATCAATCACTAGAGTGAAGAAAATCAGTTGATGAATTGAAAGCTGCAGGGCAGTGGTAATGATAGTTTTTAGAGTGAAAAAAATTTTACACTGTGTTACTCTGTAGCCTGAATGTCTGACTTGGAATAAATAACCTATATGTGATGGTTTTACTTCTGTGGTGTTCCCTGGAAAACACTCAGTAACAGGAAAGGACACAAAAACACAAGGAGCTTTCCAAGAGAACAGATGACATTTGGATTGAAATTTGGACAAAATACACAAATTGACAGCACAGGTGGAAGGGAACATTTTGCCACATCAGGGAAAGTAAAAATGCGTGATTTAGTCATTACATTGTGCTGAGAGGTTGGGTGGGATGACCTGTGTGAAAAGGCCATTCCTGTAAATCAGATAACACATTTGTGGTCAATCTGTTGTTTATTTTTTCTGAGCAAGAAATGTTGACAGTTAAGAGAATATCATGTAGACTTCCTCTTACAGTAAAGGAGAGAGACAAGGTACTTTTCTGCTTTCTGACTAAATTTGTCAGTCATAATAACAAACACAATTATTTTCATTTGTTGGCTGCATATGCAGCATTGAAAATAAGAATCTTGTCTGCATGGAGTAAGGTGTTGTTTTCCATATTATTCTTTTTTTAGTATTTAAATATATGTAATTTCATGGAGAACATACCTGTAATGGCATCCTAAGATGCACACTCTACAAGCTTATTTTTGACAAGTGGTTTGTCCTGGTTTGTTTTGAATCAGATAGGATAGTGTCTCTGCCTGCTATGCAGGAAAGTTGGTAAAAAACCAAATAAACCAAACCCAACACTTATGTCTTTGGGAAGATCTGGAAAAGCTGCTGAGAAGGCTTTCCCAAGAGTGGAAAAGGGTTGGGAGTCTCGAGCCAGTGCTCACTCTCACCTCTTGCTGGTGATGCTCTTGGCTTCTCTCCCTCTATAACACTGAAGGGCAGCAGCAGAGGGGGAGGTGAAGCAGCTTTCTGCAGAGCCTGCATCTGAAATTGCAGAAATCTTAAACGTAGTTGCTCTGTTACTTTTTAAAGTCACCCACATGCTGCACTTTTGCTTTGAAGGCTGACAGCTGTGCTACGTATTTTGCCAATTCGGTCAAATTGCTGTTTATGACTGAAACAAGAAATGGAAAAATGCCATGCTTTCTACCAGTGGAACTAACATGCAGCTATGAATATTTGAAGGGAATCTGATATTCAACTTCAGACTGCTGCATATTAAATCTTGTTGATAAGTCTTGGTTAGAATGCTCTTGAAAGTGTATCTCTTGGTGTAATGTTTGGGTATTTAAAACATTGTTTTGAAGACCTGAAAATGCTCAGAGTTAAAATAGGTTTGCATGTATGCAGAAAGAGCACCTTGCTGGTTTTACGAGTAACTGTGAAGAATCAGAGCCTTCTTCCCTCCTGAGCTGGGCTGAAACCTGTTGTACCTTTTGGTTGGGCCAATTTCAAATCCTTTAGTACCTTTATATGCAGCATCAGGTTTGTCATCTTCAGTGATTATTCAAACTAAAAGCATCTGTAGCTTCTATTGCTTTTTCTGATAATTGATGGCAGAAAAAATAAATTATTATAATAAACATAAGTTTCTCTGTAGTAAAGTGACCTTTTTGTCATAGTTTAGATATAATTTCTTAGTATGTGAGAAATTAGGAACCTAAAAAACTCCGCACTTACTTACATAGGGTTAAAACTCTTCATGCCATCAAGCAATTTTTTCAGTGCAGTTTCCTCAGTTTAAGACTCAGTACTTAGTAACTGCTGTTTTTCATAAATAATTGTTGCAGTTTATATGGATTTGGTTAAGATGTTGGTTGTTTGGATCTGAAATATGCATGTTCTGCTTTTATCGAGTTTGTGAAAATGGGATGGATACCTCTTCTGCTCCCTTGGAAATGCTCCCCAGAAGGCTGAACTGTAACCGAGTCAGTAACACTAAGAACTGAGACATTCATGCCAAGCATAACTCAGGCTTTGGCGCTCTCAGTGCTCACAGCAGTCTGGGTAGTTTCCTTAAATGCTTCTTATTTATTTTCTTTTCAGATCAGACTTTTTTCCCCCCTTTCCCCTGCTAATCTGTATTGTAAATTAACCCCTGAAACCAAATGACCCTTCATTTTAATTTCATAAATATAAAGATGAACTCATACAAGAAAGAATGCCTGAATGGTGTTTGAATTTTGGTTTTGCTACTGTGATTTAATGTTCAGATATAATATTATAAATATAATATATTAATGTATTATAGAATTATAATGTTATACATAGTATAATATAATTAAATTATAAAATTATGTTATAAAATGACAGAATCCTAGAATGATGTGTCCTAGTAATTGCTGCTAGAATACGTGGCAAACATACGTGGCAGCATGAAACTGCAGAATGTGGAAGTCTTAGTTGCCACAGACTTTTTAAAATTTAGGTCAAAATCAAACATAGTAAAAGAAGCTTCAAGTTCTTTATTTTCAGCAGAGTAGGCAATAGCAGATTATTTTCTTTCTCTTCAAAAGAATATGGAGTGGATTTATGTAAGAGCCGAGAGAGAAGGGAGCAAGCAGCATCATGCCCGGGGATGGCTTGGGCATATTTGTGGAAGAAGTGTCTGCCTTGGACTTGGTGATTCTTGTGGGTCCCTTCTAACTCAGAATATTCTGTGAATCTGTATCTGTGCTGTGGAGCACAGGGAAAGCTCCCCTGTGACATCCTGTGAGAGCACTTGAATAATGAAAAACCTGAGGATACTTGAGACAGCAACATGAAAAACGTATTAAAAGATGGTTTCTTTACTCTTGGTGAGCTGATCAAATGACTAAATAAGCTCTTCTGTAGGAAGTTTTACAAAGAAAGCCTTTAGTCTAGACTCTCTTTGCAAAACCATATCCTGTTATTTCCTGGCTCGTCGCAGTCGCAGTCTTTTGCGTTAAATTGCTGCTATAACAGCAACAAGGCCCACTCAGGCTACTGTTTTTTCTGCTCTTTCTAATAGGTAATGTGAAAGTGATCTTTCTCATGTCATTGAATCATAAATTTTCTGGTGTCCAGTTTTCTTGAAATGAGGCAGAACAAAATGAGCCCAAGAGCCTGAGAACCTCAATTCTGCTATTTTATGATGTTGGCAATTCTTTCTTATAGCTTGCCTTTATGTTTTATATATTTGTGAAATTGTTGCTGTACTCTGTGAGGTGGACCAAGATGAGAGATTTTTTTTCCCCTAATAGAATTATGTTGGAAAAGACCTTTAAGATTGAGTCCACCACAGAACCTAATGACATAAAATTCTACTGTCAGTTCATGTAGGATCGGATTTCGACGGAAGAGTTTCAACTACATTGATTTTAATTGAATTAATTTCTTGATAAAAGTGAGTGATTCTGTTCTTTCCTCCCATTTTTAATCGGTTCCTTGCTTCTAGTGGTTAATTTGAACCAGCTCTGATACTGAGCTGGTCGCATGGAAAATTGTTTCAGCTCACTAAAATTGCAGAAAATTAATTTGGAAGAAAATAGATTTTTTGTTTCCTTAGGTAGTGAAGTGAATTAACTTACTGTGTGTCAGACAGCTGCTAATGAGGGCCTGAGGAGCTGAACTGGGGAGAAGGAAGATGCAACTGGGGCAGGAGGAGGAAGAGACAGGGTAAAAAATTAATGTTTTGAAGGGGGGTTGAAGAGAGAATTGGCTTAACTGTGTCATGAACCATGCAGTTTGCTCATCTGAAATAATATAGGTAATTTTTGTTTGAATATTGAGCACCTGTGTCCATATTCCTTTAATTACAGAATTGCTTTACTAAAAAAAAAACAAAAACAATAACAACAACAGATCAACCCAGAATTGTTACTTATTGAACTAATCATATTTTCATTCCTCCTCATTGTTACTTATAACGTTGTGTAACTGGGTCTGGCTGGGTTCAATACACCACACATTAGAAAAATATGTTCCTCTTAAAAGATTTCGGCAAACAACAGATATGTCATGAGTACCGTTTTTTGGGGAAATATTTAAATGCTGAGCACAAATACAGTGATTCACAACAAGTGGGAGGACTTGTTTTTTCCAAATAGCTGATGTTTTGTCTCTCCTCAAACAGTTGTTATTTCAGTCGAGGACTGTACGTTGTTTTACGTACAACTGCTCGGAGCTGCTTGCAGTTAAACAGTGGCTGCTGAAACTGCTGGACACAGTCTAATTTAACACGTGCCATTTCTGAAGTGCTTGGGATCCTGTCAGCTGAGCTGCTGATTACTTGGAGAGTTTTTTCTTGTTTTGGTTTCCTTGTTCTCTGGAAGCTTTGGGCAGCTGTGTTGCAGCATTAAAAAGTATGTGCCTTTTAGTGAATGCGGGTCACTGTGTTAGTAAGAATCTCCTGGTAATGGCAAATTGAAAGGTGCTGACTAGGAAGAGAGGATGCTTGGCTGGAAGAGAGGGGCTGAGTGGTGGCTGTCAGCAGATTCTTCTGCTGAGTTGTTGATTCCAGGAGAATTAGGCTGAGGGAGGGTGCATCGAGGACAAGGATGTAGAGCTCTGAGCTCCTGCCTTCCGGGACGTGGCTGCTGGTGGTGAAGTGCCTTTTCTGCGCCACCCCCTCTCTCCTTCCTCCTCCCAGCTCTTTTCTCCATTTTTCCCCACACTCTTCCAAAGAAGATTCTCACTCTGCCTTTAACTGCATTTAACTTTTGAAATCAGTGCTAAATTTTGTGTATCGAAGATGAAACATTGCTGATTTGAGTTACCTGATATTTTCCTTCCTTTTTTCCTACTGCCTCTTTCACACAAAAACTTGCTTAGCTTCTTTTATAAAGCTGCATTCTATGTTGTAGAATGAGTTGGCAGCTGTGCATAGGTAAACTATACATAACATGATTTATTTTTTTGTACGTGTTGGCAAAAACAAGCGGTCCTGTTCATTATTGCTGTTTCAGTTACAGGTGTTTTTTTCAAAGAAAATCCTATATATTTTTGTGCTAAAAATATTTATAAAGACGATATGATATTGACATTGCTTTTGTAGCTCATTTGCTCATCTACACTAGAATTTATATCTCTAAAACCACAGGTGGAACCTTGGAAAAGAACAAGTTACTGATATTGTAATATTTTTAACAAAATGCATTAAAAAGATTAATATTTTAAAGTACTAACTTATAGATGTGTTTTTTTTCCTTTGAGTAGACTTAACTACGTATAGACATGCTTCCTTAAGTATGAAGAAAATCTATAAATTTCAAGTTTTTTGTTTTGGAGAAAAATGCTTAAGAATCTTAATTAAATAAACAAAGCATCAATTGTATTTTTTTTTAACTTACCACTTCCTGAAATAGGCTTGTTATACATCACATCTTCAAGCTAGGTGATTTTGCAATTACTGCTGAATTGCATTTGATGAAAACAGGCAGGTCTTGTACTCAAATTGGCTACATAAGTATCACATCTACTATAAAAAACAAGTCATCAATGAATTGTATAGTGTCAGAAGTGTAGTTCACTCTGTGTTCATTATGAAGATCATCAGGCTGCCTGTTCTCATCATAAAGTAATGAATTTTACTGAAACGGTTGGCTACAGGTAGATGTACGTTGAATTACATCTAAAACAGCTTTCACGCTATATTGCATGAAATAGTGGTGTAATTTGATAAAAATTAGAATTAACAAACTTAGGTCTGGCCTTTCTTCTCACCTACTCACCTGTAATTGCTCAGAGTATTGTCACACCACTGGCCTTGAGGTTCACAAGCATGCCACTTAATTCAGAACTTACATGCAAAAAAAAAAAAGCATATTTGAAAGCTCTTGAGATGCTGTACATGATTGCAGTCTTATTACTACACCTCTGTACAGATCTTGCTAGGCTGAGTGGTTCGCATTTATCTTGTTTCTAAGCCTGCTTGGGATGGACTAAGCAGGCATTCTTGGGACTGTGGCTCCTACAGACTGTGTACCATCATTGCCTCAAGGTGTGTGAGTTTTCTCAGAGGCTGTCAAAGCTCAGCCCGTGGCAGTCAAAAAGCCTGCAGTGAGGTGCTGCACTGCTGGGTGTGTGTTTTGTGTTCTTGCTCCTTACGTAGTTGGTTGGCTGGCAGAGCATTCGCCTGCTCGTGGAGTGGTTGGGCTCTGGTCCCTCTGCCTGGGCAGCTTGGAGTGCTCAGCCACATGCTTTCAAGATGAGCATGGAGCTGCCTTCCATGCTTTGGTGAACCTCTGGTATATAAGAATGAATGGAAATTCTTTATGGATAGAGCATGAACAGGTAGCAGCAGGACCTGTCACCTGGAGAGGTGCATATTGAGAGGACAAAATTCAGTGTTCAGGTCCTTGCTACATGGACTAAATTTTGCATTCAGGGTCACCAAGTAAAAGGTTTATGTTATATCACATCAGGGACTTCCACTTCCCAGGCGAGTGCTCTAAAAGTCTGTCATTATGCCAGTTCCTCTTGTTACCATTGTCTTTTCTGTTTGAAGTCCTCTGTTCTAAAAAGAGCACCTTAGTGGCCTAAGTGCAGGTAGAGGCCTGGATTTTCCAGTCTAGAAACTACCACCTCAAAGCTCTATGTGGCTTTAGTCACGGAGAGAGGCAGCATCACAGGCACCCATCTCCAGAGCTTGCATGGGCCAGTGTGAGGATTCTGTGTTGGCCGTTCTGTACTGGCAGGGGGAAGGAGTGTCCTGCACTGCGCTCCGGCTGCAGCTCCACACTTGCCACTTTGAGGGGGTTGGCAAGCCCCTGCCTTGGGCTGTGTTCCCAATTCCACTGAACCAAGTGGTACCTATACATCTTGAAAACTCAGTGTTTAAATATTTTTTAAGTACTGCTTCTGGGGCGTGATTCATTTGGGCATTTACAGGTCATAAAGTTCTCTCTCTGCTTCCTTTCCTCTGGGAGATGTTTACAAACCATACATTATTAATCATTTCCTCTGTCATCCTGATCTGTTACATTATCAAATCTCTGTTTGAACTCTTCTGCTGTCCCTATCAGTGCCAGTGGTTATTGGAACTGCCTTTTAAGTAATTTTATCATAAAGTTGCATAAATTAAAAGCATTGCAGTTCAGGAATGATGTGCATCTCTCTCAATGTCTGATTCAAGATTCTCTGTTGTCTCCAGAATTCTATTTTGTAGGTAGTGCTGTCTTAGTCACCCAGCTATTTCTTTATTGGTAGCTTGAGAGGAATAAAAAAAGAATTATCATGGATATATTCTTCCCTCCTTGTGCTTTTAATCCATTTTCTCCAGCTGTCTCTGTCTCTTAAGTGCCACAGGTGACAGCTGGGATTATTTCTGTTTTTTAAACTGCTAGATGCTTTGCTTTCTCTTGCTAGGAACTCCTGTACAAACTAAATTATTTGTGTAGTCACTTGTAGTGGTTATGAGCAATGTTTCAAAACAGTTTTATCTGTGGTCTTGTCTGTTCCTCAAAACGTCTTGCAGGTGACCTTGGCTGGGGCACGAGTAGTATTAGGAAATGTGTTGATGAGGTGGTTGTTCTGGTTTCAGTGATTAAGTCTTATGAAGCACAGACAGTCTCTAAGGAGAAATCCTGTAATGATGCCAGGACATGTTATAAACTGAAGATTGGCGTGGTCTTCATTCTGTGAGAGATCCTAGAATGACTGAAAATTGTTTCAGCACAAAAATTGTAGCTGCTGCCTTGGACTGAATTATGCATCTGCACTGTGGAGTCAGTGTCACTTAAAGCAGGTTGAACAGCAAGAACCCTGTAAGTCTCATGAATGCCTAGAAGTCACTCTTGTGTTTGTTCAGATATGTGCAGTTTTCTGATGTGCCATTCTTTTTGATTCATGGCAGACCTAAGGCCATGAGAGACTTGACCCAGTTCGTGAATGGCACCTCACTTTCAGGGTGAAATCCTCCACATCTTACAGCAGAATAAATCTGTCTCCTCCATGCCAGACTGTATTGCCAAGGCTCACAAATGAGTTTCACACAGTTGCATGCTCTATGCTATTGTGTTCTCAGCTTGTGGAGTGAGAGTTTATTTTTTGTGTCTTTTCAGACTGGTGGGTAATTCAGACAGGTGAATTCTTCTCAACAGTGTCTGTGATAAAATATCCTTGAAGTTACTCTCATCATGACTGCCATGTCTCTGTCAGGATGGGGACTTGCACAGGCAATCTGGTAGTTCAGGATTATTGATCTCTGGAGAAGCAAAAATTTATGAAGGGTGTTCTGGAGCTCAGAATGTTTTCACAGTAATTCACAGTGTGGTGCTGGCTTTATATAAGTAATCTGAGTGGCTAGACTCCTTTACCCTGCAAAAATGAAGAGTACTGCTGAACTGGCTGCAAATTCATCTGGCAGGCAGGCAAAATAATCTTGCAGGTGATATATTGATATATCCTCTGATCCACATGCATGAACTCCAGTTCAAGCTTTCAGTAACCAGAGCTGGCAATGGAACTGCATTGAGATGGGCTTGTTTACATCAGATGGCATCAAGAGATGGAAGATATTTTTTTTTTCCTTCGTGGTTCAGTGATTTGGATCAGATACAGTCCTGATCATAGAGAAAGGTGTTGACCTTTCTTCTGATCATGGTCAGGCAAGGTAATACTTGCCAGGCCTTGATGGTGCTGGTGTCAGGAGATTATCTGTCAGCTGTCTCTCACTCAACAGTTTGAGAAATGTGTTCCTCTCCCAGGTCTGTGACTGAGAAATCTGGAGCATTAAGCAGTTGCAAAATGCTTAATTCCAAGCCCTGAGGTATCAGGCAGGAATGTCATTGCTCATTTATGTGGGACTGTCCTTTGCCACTTTTTCAGGTTAGGAGATATAAATAGGTAGACAAAAAAGCTAGGCTTAAAATAGAACAAAAACATTGTAAACAAAAATCACATTTGATTTCTTTTTTTTTTTTTTAAGTTAAGGAGATTTACTGTTGTTTGAAAACAGTCCTTATGCCTAAACTACATATAATGAGATTCCAAGAGTCAACCCTGTGCAGTATCCATTGCAGGTGTTTGATCTGCAGTTAGAAATAAAGCAGTCCTGCAGGGTTATTGGCTTTTACTGGCCTCTTGAGAACTTGAACAAAGCAAATTCTGCTGTCATTAAAGGTGCAAGAATAGTATGGTTGATTAATTTTCTCAAACACGGAACATCAAATATTAAGGCTGCTCACTTTACTAATCATTGTTTTCAATGAAAGACTTTTCAGATGCTTATAAATTAAATTACAAAACCAGGACTCTGCATTTTTAATTTAATGAAATTAAACATACAGCACATGTGCACTGAGCTGGAAATGCATTTTGTAATGGATGGTTTTTATTTGAACATCTGTTCAGCATAGCAATCGTTAAAAGTTTTCTTTCACTTTCCTTTCTGCCATTTAAGCAATGCTGATTTGCACTGGAACATACCTCAAATGGAAAACTGTTTCAGAGAATATCAACCTCTTTTTTTTTTAAATAAAGCTGGAAAAGTAATTTTTTGCACTGTGCTGGTTTATAAGAACACTTTTAATTAAGGTATCTAATATAAAAATATTTTTAATGCAAGTGTTACTTCAGACTAAAAGTTAGCTCCTCAAGACACGTTGCTTTCAGAAGAAAAATCCTAGCATTTTTCAGTCTCAGAAACAGATAATGAAAGCACACAAGTTTCTTAAATTCAGTTCATATGAAACTGATTGTACTTAAGTCATGTGTTGCTGATTTATTTGCACTTGTTTTAATGAATACAAATAGGTACAATAAAGGTAGCTAAATTACCTTCCCCCTCTTTTTATATACTTATATATCCTTATATACCCAAGCTTTCTCTGGTAAAGTAAGACCACCAGTAACCCCAGAGGGGTTATCTCATTGCTTTAAGAGCAATGGTGAATCACTTTTGCTTCCCTTCCTGACCCCACCTTCTATTCAAGTTCTTTCTCATGACATGAAGGTTCTTCAGAAACAGTTAAACCATCTCAGAAGTTCCCTTCTGAGTCACTGCTGTATTTTCTGAAACTCAGAACTTGCAGAGCTACATCTGCTCCAGTCCAGTTCCTTGTGTTTCAGTGCAGCTTCTTTAGACTGTCAGGGGTATTTTCCTGCCAAGGAGAGGGATGTGTGAGTGCTGTGGGCAGTCTGTGGGAAGAACATGGATGGGTGCTCTGGTAAAGGGAGCTTTGCATAAAGAAGTGCTGTTAATGTCTTGGATGCATAGATTAGGGCCATGTCCTACGGATTTTATGTAGTTAGGACCGTGTCCTACGGATTTTATGTAGTTAATTGTGTATTAATGTTTCTCTGGTGTTCACAAGGACCCTGTCAGAATGGTATTAAAGCATTGTATTCTGTTTTGAAGTTCTGCAAGTATCTGTAGTACTGTATAAGGTGAAAAGAGAAAAGCTTGCTTCCTACTGCCTTGACTTTAGAACCTGTTCTCTCTCTAAGTAGGGTACAACTCATAAAATATAATGCACATACATAAATGCAATAATGCAGCATTGTTATTTTGTTAGCATTCAGAACTAATTTTTAAAATTTTGTGTCCATCAAAAGTACTAAAAATAAACTCTGAAAGATTACTTACAGAAGCAAGAGCAAGTATTAAGGCATTATTAGTATTTTCTCTGTGACAATGCCAGTAAGGATTTCCTTCTTACTGGTCATCACACAGACTTTATTGAACTGCTTGATGAATTTTCAGCTTTAAGTTGAAACCTATTTCAGTGCTGAGCAAAATCATACTGATACACTATCTTTTTCTTCCCCCCCACCCCCTTGTTTACCAGGATGGTACGAAACAGAAGCGGGAGAGGAAGAAGACTGTGTCGTTCAGCAGCATGCCCACAGAGAAGAAGATCAGCAGTGCAAGCGACTGTATCAACGCCATGGTGGAAGGCTCTGAGCTCAAAAAGGTCCGATCCAACTCCAGGGTGTATCACCGATACTTTCTCTTGGACGCCGATGTGCAGTCTCTGCGCTGGGAACCTTCGAAAAAGGATTCTGAAAAAGCAAAGATTGATATCAAGTCAATCAAAGAAGTGAGAACGGGAAAAAATACAGATATCTTTCGCAGCAATGGAATATATGACCAGATATCGGAAGATTGTGCTTTTTCAATTATATATGGAGAAAATTACGAGTCACTAGATCTGGTTGCTAACTCAGCAGACGTTGCAAATATTTGGGTTACTGGCTTAAGATACCTGATTTCTTATGGAAAGCATACTCTAGATATGCTAGGAACTACTCAAGATAATATGCGGACTTCGTGGCTTTCACAAATGTTCAGTAAATCAGATGTAGATAATTTGGGACATATACCCCTATGTAATGCTGTACAATTTATAAAAGACTTAAACCCTGGTTTAAAAACTAATAAAATTGAATTAAAATTCAAGGAATTACATAGATCCAGGGAAAAAACTGGTACTGAAGTAACAAAAGAAGAATTTATCGAAGTTTTTCATGAGCTTTGTACCAGACCTGAAATCTATTTCTTGTTAGTTCAGTTTTCAAGCAATAAAGAATTTCTAGATACCAAGGACCTCATGATGTTTTTGGAAGCAGAGCAGGGTATGGCACAGGCCACAGAAGAAATAAGCCTTGAAATTATTCAGAAATACGAGCCAGCCAAAGAGGGCCAGGAAAAGGGTTGTCTTTCTATAGATGGGTTTACGAATTACCTTACTTCACCAGACTGCCACATATTTGATCCAGAGCATAAAAAAGTTTGTCAAGATATGAAACAACCTTTGTCTCATTATTTCATAAATTCATCTCATAATACATACTTGATAGAGGATCAGTTTCGAGGGCCTTCTGACATCACGGGTTACATTCGTGCTCTAAAAATGGGTTGTCGAAGTGTTGAACTGGATGTGTGGGATGGTCCAGATAACGAGCCCGTGATTTACACAGGGCATACAATGACATCACAGATTGTCTTCCGTAGTGTGATTGACATTATTAACAAGTATGCCTTTTTTGCTTCAGAATACCCTCTTATTTTATGTTTAGAAAATCATTGTTCTATTAAGCAGCAGAAAGTGATGGTACAACACATGAAGAAAATTTTGGGGGACAAACTGCATACGCAGTCTCCAAACATTGAAGAGTCTTATCTTCCATCACCAGAATCACTTAAAGGCAAAATACTAATTAAAGCAAAGAAGCTTTCTGCTAATTGTTCTGGACTAGAGGGAGATGTTACAGATGAAGACGAAGGAGCAGAAATGTCACAGCGAGTGGCGAAAGAGGGGGTAGAACAGCAAAACTCAATGACAGGGAAACGATTCCAGCTCTGCAAAGATCTCTCTGAGTTGGTAAGCATATGTAAATCAGTTCAGTTCAAAGAGTTTCAAGTTTCATTTCAGCTCCAGAAGTACTGGGAAGTGTGCTCTTTTAACGAAGTGCTTGCTAGCAAATATGCTAACGAAAACCCAGGAGACTTTGTAAATTATAACAAACGTTTTCTCGCAAGGGTTTTCCCCAGTCCTATGAGGATTGACTCTAGTAACATGAATCCCCAGGACTTTTGGAAATGTGGTTGTCAGATAGTAGCAATGAACTTTCAAACGCCTGGCTTAATGATGGACCTTAACATTGGTTGGTTTCGACAAAATGGAAACTGTGGCTATGTCCTTCGTCCTGCTATCATGAGAGAAGAGGTTTCCTTCTTTAGCGCGAATACAAAAGACACGGTGCCTGGAGTTTCACCTCAGCTGCTTCATATTAAAATCATTAGTGGGCAAAACTTCCCTAAACCCAAAGGATCAGGTGCCAAAGGTGATGTTGTGGATCCTTATGTCTATGTTGAAATACATGGAATCCCTGCTGACTGTGCTGAGCAAAGGACGAAAACTATGCATCAGAACGGGGATAATCCAATTTTTGATGAAAGCTTTGAATTTCAAATAAATTTACCAGAGCTAGCTATGGTGCGTTTTGTAGTACTGGATGATGATTACATTGGGGATGAGTTTATCGGGCAATACACTATTCCCTTTGAGTGTCTCCAGACTGGTTATCGGCACGTTCCCCTGCAGTCATTGACTGGTGAAAGTTTAGCTCATGCTTCCTTGTTTGTGCATGTGGCCATTACTAATCGAAGGGGTGGTGGGAAACCTCATAAGAGGGGCCTCTCTGTGAGGAAGGGCAAGAAGTCAAGGGAATATGCTTCTATGAGAACATTATGGATTAAAACAATAGATGAAGTATTCAAGAATGCTCTCCAACCTATTCGGGATGCTACGGATTTGAGAGAAAATATGCAGGTACAGTTTTATAATCAATTTATTGGTTCATATGTGTACCTTTGTATTATGATGCATAGCATAATATGTATATCTGCTTTTTAAATGTGTTGTATGTTGAACTATTTGAGTCTAATTCTGAACATCTTTAAGAATGCATCATGTCAGAGCAGCCTTTTCGGTGAACTGTCTACTAATGTAACCTTGAATCCACATGTGTATTTTGTTGAATGCGAGCTGGAAATATGACTCCAGTATTAGAACTCAACCCTATTGACTATCCTATGTCTTTGAAGGAATATTAGAAATACGCTAAAAGAAAGTATGGCGATATTTTAGTTTTAGAAAATTAAGTAGAAATGTGGAAAGAATATACAACAGGTAGAAAAGGGAGACTTTAATGCTTATCAGAGGCCTTACTTGTACATCTAAGAATGTTTAGGATAGTTTCACCAAAGTTATGTTTTTTCTTTAGTCCCAAATAGAAGGCAGTAGTTTCAAGAAAGATCCATTTGCTTTCTATGATTCTTCGTAGTTATGTTAGAAATACATGGCATTTGCATTAAGGTGTTAGAAGGCATCTTCTAGAAGAAGTTGTCTTACTTTAGATGTCATGTTAATAAACACATTGAATTTAGTGCAGTCTGAGGTGCTTTGTTTTGTGGAAGCCAAGAGATCTCACTTAAAAACGTGTTACTTGGAGATTCCAGTAGAATTTTAGACATGTATTAAAATTAAGAATTGTCATTTCAAATGGATTGACCTATCAAATCCTCTTGGTGTTATACAGTGTTAAGGGAAAAGAGATTAAAGAAAATGTCCGAGACCTGATTCTGGATTTTAAAGGCACAGCAGTGTAAATAAATTTGCTTAGTGAATAATCTTATATTAAAGAGCTTCTAATAGTAATACAATTTAAAAGCTAATTTTATATGAAAGAAGAAATTAGTACATAATTAGGCAGCTCTCCCATTCTACTTCGTATATAAATTTGCTCTTTTAAAAGATAATTTAAAAAATACAGGGATGATACTTTGACTCATAAACGTTTAAAATGACATGCTGCATGTAAAATGAACTTTACATGTAGTTAACTTACTGAAGGCTAGAATTCTGTCATATGAAGAATACTGTATTTTGTGATACTTTTCAAGGAAGAACTGAGTTGAGGAAGCAGTGAAAACAGAATTTTGTGTAGCTACATTAAACTCTCGAATGTGCATGCTGCAGTATGCACAGTATAATGATATGATTGGAAACAGACTCTACAGTGGGGTTTCTTTGAACATGAGATATTAAAAGGTATTTTATGTATTTTATTCTGCCAGTTTGAAAGATGTGCTATCAACTAAATTTATCATTATCTCGAAATGCAGTTGAGAAGATATTTAAGGCACATGAGGGAAGATTAGTTTTTCTTAACTTTGCTAACAGATTATATAACGTGCACCATTTAAACTCTGTGTAACTAAGTTTTTACAGCGACTAAAAGCAAATAACCCACTCAATTAAAATAAGTATCAATTTATGCCAGGGAATGTGGGATTTATTTAATTTCTATATTACTGAAATTTTGTGTTATAAATTGTAATGGTTTTTATGACCAGTATATCTTCATAATATCCTCAGAAGCCAGATTATAAAGGGCAAAGTTGGTTAGTTTGATTTTGTTTAATATAAGATGGAATAAGAGGAAAAGAGAAACTGTGCAGCAGTGAGTTTAATAGTTTCTCTAAATCTGTATAAGAATAGCCTTTTTTCTTTCTTTTGTTCCTATATTACCATGACAAAAGCTGATGTCATAACTTGTTACGTATTAATCACTGATAAAAGTATAATACGGGTGATTGAACTGGATGTGATGTTACATGTTTAGGTTACTTAACAGTATGAGGCATAGTCTCTGGATATAGAATTGGAAGTCCAAAGGCAAGAGTTACAGTAGTAGTACATATTAGTCCTGTCCTGCTTGTCATTAATGAATATATACAATCCCTGGGTCCTCGTTAACCTCTCTGTAAAATGGTTGTTGATAATGGCTTATCCATGGTACTTATCTCAAGCAGAATCTGTTTGAATGGACTTTCCAATGTCTGTCTTTTGAGCTGTGTAATTATTGTGTCATTGAAATGTACATCAGTTGATAAAAGGAGTTTCTGTTTCCTGGACATTTACTAAAAGTACACTCTAAGTGACTGGGTAGGTGCAATTTAGTGTTCACATAATTTTGCATAAATAATGCTGTACATACGTATTTGGAAGTCTGCTCTGGTATTTTGTCTGATAAAGGGACAGCAAAATATTTCACATTTGATTCCTGTTTGAGTTAAGGTTGGCATTATGTCTTTCTAGAAGACATGTCCACAAATGAGTCGTACCATGCCAGCAAGACAGAAAGTGATTTGGATTAAAATGAAAATTTGTACCAGATACTCTGCCTGGGTGCGACATGAGAGAAAGGAGCACTGAGCACATTTGTAACTTAAATATACCATATTTTTTTTTATTTCCTACAGGAACACAAACTCCAGACCTGCCATACATCACCAGTTCCCAATTGGTACAAAAATTCTAAATTCTGTACAGTGCTGACAATATTCCCATCATGGAATATCCGTGGCTACTTGGAGTCACACTGTATTTCCAATGCTGTAAACTTTCTTCAAGTTTAAACTTATGGCTTTATATTCTACCATACTGGATATAAAATATGACTGTAAAAAATCTTAGGGATTTTTATCAGTATATAAGTTAAAGTACCTTAAAAAAATTCACTTAAGTGTGATTCTATGATAGGAGTACTTCTATAGTGGAGTGCTGGGTTTGTGACTCACACCAAATGGGAGCCCGCAGATCCACAGCACGTCTGGACTGTAGTTCAGGTATGTTTAAAGTTACAAATGTGCTGAATTCCTCCTTCTACTTCAGTTTGCTTAATTGGAATGTTCAGTGCCTAGTGTTTTTTTTTTTTTCCTCTTGATGTCATTTAAGAAATGACGTAAAATTTTTCAAAATACATAACCACTATGTGTTAGAATCTGTTTATTTCCATAGTTAATATTAGCCATGGTAAAGAGGAGATATGCTTGTTCTAAGTAGATGTTTTTTTCTGTAGCATGTACTGCATTCTTTGAATTTTTAACATTTTTTGTAAAATGTATGTGTAATATTAGTTGTTTTTGAAAATGCCAGTTCTTCAGGGAAAAGCTGTGGTAATTCTAGCTCAACCATTGTAGCTCAAGTATAACAGTAAAGTATTTTATTCTGAAGTAGCAAGACACTAAATTTCATATTTAACTGTAAAGGAAACTCTTTCTTTCCTTTTTGCAGAATGCAGTAGTTTCATTCAAAGAATTATGTGGCCTCTCTCCTGTAGCAAATCTTATGCAGTGCATTTTGGCAGTGTCTATGCACTTGGTTGGGCCTGATAATACACCCTTGGTAGTAGTGAATCTCAGTGATCAGTATCCAACTATGGAGCTCCAAGGGATTGTTCCAGAGGTCTTGAAAAAGATTGTAACAGCATATGAAATGGTGAGTAACTTTTTATGGTTGTCTTGTATTGTCTGTTTGAAAGACTTTTTAGATATATATGTAATATACTGTACCATGCCTGTTTTAAAAGTAATTTTAACCTGTGACTTCCTATTTCGTGCTTCATTACTTGTGCTTGAAAGTTATTCCCATGAATGTACAGCAATTGGTGGTGTTTTCATATAGAGTAAAGCATAGAGATTATTAATATACTCCATGCAAACACGTGTTTGTACACTTCAGAAGGTAAAGTGGTTATAATCAAGAGGATGTAATATGAAGAAGAGGAGGTATTGATTTACCTGTTTTTCAGTAGTTTGAAACTTACTAAATATTTATAAACCTCTTTCTACTTTGCATTTTCCACTTTATGGACCTTGGTTTATTTTGGCTTTGACTCAACATAGAATACAAAAATGTCAGGCACTGCTATTAGGCATTGTAGTTTTATAAGCACCTTGGTGTGTAAAGTTCTACACATGCTCTTTTATTTTCCTTTTCTCTATCTTTCTTACAGATGTCATTTGATTAGCCATTTTTACACACGTAAGCAGCTGTAATGTTAACCTCAGGCATTATGTTTCAGTAAATACATAAATTGTGTCTTTAGAGACTGGAAATTAAACATGTAGCAAGAAAAAAGGAAGGAAGAACTAATACACCAATAAATACTGATTTACATCTGCTTTGCATTAATTTGAAATCTGGAAAAAAGATCCAGAAGAGTGTGATTTGAAATGTCCTCCTTACTTCTACTGGAGTAATGTGGCAGAGTGTAACTGATTATTTATTCATTTATTTAATGTTTTCTTTCTTGTGATGATAATTTTGCAATAATTTTGTGCGCTAAAATGAGAAACCTCACCTGGCAGCATCAAGTTACTTGCCAAAAAAAAAGAGAAACATTAACCAGTAGCCCAGTTTCATATGTATCTTGTAAACTGCTTTCTAAAGAAAAAGAAGCTTTAGAATTATGCTATACCAAAGCAAAAAAACCACTCATAGATAATTAGCAATTTAGGCAGAGTTTATGTAGTTCAGTGGTGCCATAAATATGACAAAATCTGGTTGGAACAATAGCACAGCTAGAAGAAGGTATATCCTCTTGCTGGTGGCTTACAGGACATCACTATAATTAAGATGTATACAAGCTTCGCTGTTGGGATTACAGCTGCAACACGTAAAGACACTCTGATTTCTTGATGGACATGTCTCTACCTGCAGTTTGTTCTGATGTGGTGATGCTGCTTGTTAGTTATTAAGCTATTCTATGTACTTAAAATCTTAGTTCTGAATCTGGAATAAATTTTTTGTTTGAATATCACTTAGTCAAAGGTGACTTGTCACTCCAGAAATCTTTACAATCTAAGTTTGGTTTGCTCTTTGGCTCTCACATATGTTTTTTCCCCAATACATATTATACTCTATACATGATTTGAATATTTCTGTGCTTGAGAAATCTATACTTTACTTATACATGTAAAAGTAACAGACCATTTTTTTACTGGAAAAAAAAAGCATTTTACCATCTTCTTGTCCCTAAAATATAAATACTCAATTTCAAAAGAGTATGATAGTGCTTCTAGCTCCAAATTATATTGAAGATAAGTAAATTTAAGGTTATTTTGAGCAAATAAAAGTTATAAGTTAATGAGATGCATTTCAATTTGTGACATTTGGGTTTTGCCAATGCTCTGTTCAGTTTGACAAAAGATTTTAGGCAATTAAAATCTGTAGGATATGCTGGAAAATTGTCAGCCACGGGAGACATATTACCATTCTCTCATTTCTGAAAGCACATTGTGAAACAGTGGGAGACATCTGTATCATCCTTTCCTGCAAGAGAGAAGAAGAAATGTAACACTGTTTAGTTCATGTATTGGTATTTGCTATAGTGGCAGATGTTTAGAGTCTGACAGTTTTATAGATTGTGGGGCGGATTGTATGATTTTGGTGTATATTAATATGATGAGCCCTCAAAAGGACAAATCTTACCTCATTAGTTTTGACTTGGGGATATTTTTGTCACGATTAATTAATACGTGGGTGTAAAATTCTGCTTAATAATGAGAGTTCTTTATGCTGGATTGCAGAAGGGTACATGTACTGTCAAAGTAATGATTATCTACTTGTCTTACTTTCTGCTGGCTTAGGCTCAATACAGGTCAGAATTATGTAACTGTGATCTTCCAGTGTGTCAAGTACTGTATGAAATCATGTGGATAACAAAGATAGAGTTCAATGTTTATGAAACAAACCTTGATTGGTATATCATAGATGCATGCATAGGCTGTCACTATCTTGTGTGTCCTCTCAATGTGGCACATGTAATGGCATTCTCAAAGTGTGATTGTTTCAGATTTATGGTTTTTTTTAGCTAATTAAGGGATTCTTATGTGTCAGAAATACTCTCTTTTCTATAAAATGATAATAAACATAGAAAGTAATATTCAAGATTTTAATTATTCAGAATTTGTTTACATTGGGAGTGCTTGAAGAACTCATCGTTGCTCTGTCAAGTGAGAAAGGATGCAAGACCTTAACAGCAGGACAGTCAGTCCACCTTGAAATAATTGCAAGTAAGTGCAGTACTGCAGAGGCACATGGAAAGGAAAGAGTATCTTACGTGTAACATGCGGGTTTTTTTAAAGGAACAGTGAGGTAAATGATAATAAAATAGTGTGTCAGTAGATACTTGGGGTTTTTGTCTTTAAACAAATAGCACATGGTGCTTTCTTAAATTGTCTGCATTCACTGCTGTATTAATGGAGGAGCTGTTAAGTGATCAAGGCTAGTACTAGTCATGGGTTGAAAAACCCTCCTATCTGTGTTATAGGAACTGGAGTATCATTTCCGAGTAATAAAAATCAAATATAGCTAAGAATTTTTGAGAAAGGCAAAAGTTTAAGGTGTATATTTTTCTTTAGCTTCTCCATTCTCCTGAGTATTTTTCACCCTACCATCTTTTCCACTATTTAACAATGTTTTATTTTTCCCTCTTGTTCATGAACTTCAGCTTCCTTTATGTGATACTTCAGCATGCACTCTGTTGGTGTCATCACACCCATCACTGATCAGTGCTGCAGACTGAAGCTTGGAGTTAAGGCAAGTGCCTCTTCCACACCATTGCATGTTTTTTTAAATGTCTTATAACCTTTAAGATAAACAGTAAGTAAACCTTAAAAGTTATACTATGGCAAGAGAAAAAAATGAATTATCTCGCCTTAAGTCTGCAGCATTATTCAGTGATGAATATAATAGCACTTCAAAGGTATGCTAGAGGACCATACAAATAAAGCCAGATACTGTTGAGAACTTGACTGTCTCCATTTGCCCTTAGTGGAGGATGAAGTGTCCCATCTGCTGAGGAAAAGGCTTTCTGAACTTTGCAAGCAGGCATTTACTTTTAAGAGAAAAACTAACACAAAACAGGCAGATAACTGTACCTGTGTGAAAAAGAAGTAGTGCTGCTATAGTAATTAGGATTAGATGTTATTAAATCCTAATTAGATAATGCTGCTAGTTCCATTTTTTTCAGTTTATGGGGGTGGTTTTTAAATTTTAATTTTGAGGTGATTTTGTAATTCAGAATGTCTACAGAATGCAGTATAAGTCTGTATTTGATTTAAATGAAATGAAACAAGATGAATAGATTTTGTATATACACCCTAGGGATGGACTTGAAAGCAGGTCTTTGTTTATTGGTGGTGGGGGTTGTGAGATAATGAAAATGAGAGGTATTAAAATAGAGTGACGCTATTAAATTGGAAAGCACCGTATCACTGGGGATGAGCAGTGCTGTAGAAAGGTTAAATCCAGTTACCTTATTTTTGGCTCTTTCCAGCTACTGACTCAATACAGAAGATTGCAGGTGCAATCATGCAGAAGTTAACTTCATGTTAACAGAGCTTTCAGCAGAAATTTCAGCAATGACATAAACTAAATAAGATAGCCTATATTTTGAACTTGAACATGTCCCTCCCATTGGAAGGCAGATAGTTTGACACTATACCTGGTAGAGTTACAAACTGGACTGATACTAATAGGGCTTATTAAAAGCCTGTCTCAAAAGGACTGGTTGTTAGGGTTTTGGTAAGATGTTGGCAGTCCTCTCATACTTCAGCTGCTGCTCAAAATCTTAAATATTCTTTACTTTTAAAACTCATCTTGATGTTAATATAGATTAACTGAGTGGAGCCCTTCTTTATTGGGCGTGTTGGATTGAACTCCATAATTCTGAAGGAAGCAAAGGGTATATCCATTGCCTCTTTCACAGGGCTTAAGGAAGAGTGATTAGCAGATCTGTTTTGAGTTACACTTAGCTCATAAAATCTGTGTTACTTACCTGTTGTTGATGTCGGTCCTTAGTGATGGTTACTGTGCAAATATGGTAAGGAGGATTACAGTCATCATGCTGTGATTATAGATTTGTATCGTGAGAAACAAGTAGAGCAAGACTTTTCTATTTCAACTCAGCCTGCTGATGTGTCAGAGTTGTTCAGCTGAGAAGCCTTTGTTCCCTGAATTGCCTTTTGAGGTTGCAAACTTCTGGGGCAACCAAAAAATACTGGATTCAGTGCTGGTAATTCTCTCCTAAAACTGAGTGAATATGTTGCTTCAACTCGTGCACAGGCCTAAATATTCAGTTTCTGATTGTGTCAGAGGAGATGGAGTTCAGTGTCACCAATCTCCTGTAGCAGAACTCAATCTTTGGATATCACATGATTTTAACTCACATGATAGCGTCTGCTCACTACTTGCATTGTGCACTTGAAGAAAATTCAGATTTGTCCATATAGTACCTTTCCTGAGGGAATATGTGACTGGCAGAGACCATGATAGCTGTTCTCTGAGCCCAGTTGGTTCAGAATGGTGTTCTTGAGCCCATGACTTTGAGCTCCATGGGTGTTCCATGTTACAATTTACCTCTTAGCATTATCTGGCTTACGAAGAAGAGAACTTAATGCTTCGCACAGTAGATTGAAAAGCTATTATTCCTTGCTTTTATACTTGAGAGCATAACTACAGGAAACAAACCAAAAAGATAAAAGAAGTAGTCAAAAGAACAGACATTGCAGACACTAAAGATACCGCCTGGGGAGTTTGAAGTAAATATGTACCACTTATCAAAAAATACTTGAGGAGAAAAAAATGGAGGAGGTTCTCATGAAAAGAAGGCATCTTCCAAATAGCTGAAGTCATGTGCAAATGGGGAAGACAGGATCCATATTTAACCCTGCCATGGTTAAATAAGAAATAAAACTGACAGTGAAGAATTTAAAAAATGATCTGCACATACTTAAAAATAACAGTAACCTCTTTTCTGGAAAAGCAGAAACAGAAGTCAGTCAAAGATTATGTAAGATCACTAGCTGGTCAAGGTTTAAAAGAAAACCCCAGCTAAAGAGGCAAAGCCTCAACACTTAACTAGTTTTTGCATCCATATACCTGTAGAGATTAAGGTTTCACATTAAATGCTTCTTTATGAAAGACTAACTTGAGAATTCGTCTGTAAGTGAAATGCTGACAGAAGATATTACACAGGAAAGGCAAAAGACTGGAAAAATAATACACCAGAAAGAGGAGATACTCATTTAAAAATGAATTCTGCAAGATCTCAAGAGTTGATGTATCAAACCTGCTAATTGTTTTGTGTATTCTCTCACTTGTTAGTACCAGTGTTTTAAGAGATTTCCAGGGAAGATGATGAAATTACAAATCAGACAGCCTGACATCTGTACTGTGAAAATGGGTAGAAACTGTTTTGAAGAAGAAAATTAGAGGAAACATGGAGAAATGTGTCATGTTGGGGAAGAGTCAATACAGCTTTTATAAAGTGAAGGGTTCATTAATCCCTTGAAGTTCTTTGATGTCAAAAAGCATGTAGACACAGCAGATCAGTCTGGTTAGATTTTCCAAAGCTTTTGACAAAGTTTCCTTTCAAATGCTCATATTAAAATAAAGTTACCGTTAAATTTTTAGACTTTTAAAGTTATTAGATCTTTTCTGATATCTAAAGTGAGTGTTGGACTCAACCTGGTGCTCCAGCAGGAAAGGAATTGCTAAAGACAGTTGCTTGGGTTGATTTTTGCATTAAGGGTGTGTTTTTCCAGTAAGTGGATTACCGATAGTAGGTATAGCTCCTGCAACTTTGATCTAGCTAAAGTAGCTGAGCACTCTGGAAGCTGTATGAATTAATGCTGCCCCCAGATTTGCAAAGATCATCGAGGTGTGAGTTACGTAGCTGCTTAGACTTTCAACAACTTTCTCAGTCTTAGTGGTAGATTGTCATAACGTGTGTTAAAACCGTAAATTTCAGAGCTGGCAACACAAATGCGGTATTTAAATTGTGATAGCACACAGTGTCTCACTGTTTCCATTATTGCCTCTGGCTTTCTACAGTATTGCTTACTTTCATTATCAGTCTCTACAGAATAGAACTGTCTTTATTTAAGTAATAAATGGGTATAGTTTGGTGGTGAAGAGATCTAAAGGAAAACATACATCATACATTGCAATTTAATATTGCAAATAGCCCAGGTAATGGTTTTTGCCATGTTTAATAAATTATAGTAATTGTAGATCGTGGTTTTTGAGATGAATTGAAATAGTTACTGATTGTGTAGCTGTTAGTCTGTCGCAAAAACTGAAAACAAAGCATTCATGGAAAATATAGTGAATAGCTTGGACAGTTTCTTCAGAAAGAGTTGTGCTGCTTATTATCAGTTTTTATTTTCCTGTTTTATAACAGCATGAAGGTTGTAATTATGCTTCCAAAAACAGAGCTGCAGATGATAACCTTAGCTTATGCTGGGCTTTTTCAGTCCACAAAGCAAATGTCTCATTTTGGGTACTCAAGACTCCAGTGCCAAATGTTGTAAAGTATGAGCTGTTTTGCATTGATTGAAAAGCTCTGATAATGACAATTTAATGCTTCTGTGAAGTCAAGATTTCTGCATTTCTTGTTGAGAGCATGAGCGGTGAAGCTTTTTGTATCCTCTCACTAATCCCATTATGTCTAATGGCTGACTCACAGTATTCATAAGAGCATAAAATAATACGGCTACTTAGGAAGAGGAGCTCATGTAGCTTTTTGTCCTGTTTTAATGTAGTCCAATGAAATGTTTATGGAAGAGCATACAAATAGTTCAGATGCATAGCAACTTCTCATATGTATTCCATATTTCCAATAGGAGTTCTCTTTCTCAATAAATTTTAAATTTAGAGTTTGTCTTCTTTGATTCCATCTGTGTGAAAAAAATTGTGGCTATTAGAACTGCTACTGATAGTTCTCATTTCAGAAATAACCTATTAATTACCTATTAATTTTTTCACACTGATGATAGATTTTTGCTTCTTATACAGATAGAGGATATTTTAATTTCATAAACGTGTCCTTACTTATTGCCCACTTTTCACATGGTTTTTCATTCTATCAGCTGTAGTTTTAAAATTATGAAAATAATTTTGCTACAAAAACCGGGTTATCAGGAAAGTGAAAAGAAGTGACTGTTGGATTTAAAAGAGTTTATTGTCCTTGGGTGCCTAGTGTGGAAGATAGCTGCTGATTATTATATTTACTCTGTCTTCAGCCTAGTCTTTCTCATACACGTGACTCATGAGGAATTAAGAACAAATAGAAGACTCTTTAATGGAGAACTTGTGGACTGTTTGTTTCTTAGGTAGATTTTCTTAAACTGGGGGAAATTTTGGGAATTTAACTGGAATTTAAATTTGGGATACTGCAGAATTAAGAATTTGGGATACTTAAGATTATGTCCTGTTTTTTCTGAGGCCTACAAGAATTAGTTTTGGTAAGTCGATTTCATATCTTTTGATCCTGCAATGTATTATGGCATAATCTTGTCTTGCTTCTTTCTGAAAGAAAAAATCATTTTCCATGCATGTGTTTTCTAGAATATAAAACATTTCAAAAAGAGATGAGAGAGGAAAGGTGGGTTGAAAAAGTTAAACCATGAGTCTGTTCCTATGTTTTTCCCACATAAATGGATAAACTGCCACTGTCATGTACAGCATTACATTTTTATCATAATATGCTAGTAAATTCAGTAAGCATAATGGAAATTTCATCTGCATTTTTTTATTTAAGAGGACAGTGGTTTGAAGTCTAAAGAGAAACATTATACTTGATTATATCATAAGTTATGCTTGAGGGAAGTGATCCTTCCCCTCTATTCACTGCTGCTGAGGCCACACCTGCAGTGCTGTGCCTGGTCCTGGGTTCCCCAGCGCAAGGGAGGCATGGATGTGCTGAAGAGTCAAACAAAGGCCTGCTAAGGTGATGGAGCATCTCTCCTACACAGAAAGGCTGGGAGAGCTGGGACTGTTTAGTCTGGAGAAAAGAAGGCTGAGGGGGATCTCATCAGTGTATATGAAGGCCTGAGGAGAAGGTGCAAAGAGGCCAGAGGTGCCCAGTGACAGGAGAAAAGGCATGAAATGAAAACCAGGAGGCTCTGTCAGATTATCAGGTAACACTTTTCGGCTGTAAGGGTGACTGAACATTGGAACAGGTTGCCCAGAGAGATTGTGGAGTCTCCAGCTTTGAAGATACTCCAAAGCCATCTGGACATGGCCCTGGGCAGCCAGCCATGGTAAGTGGCCCTGCATGAGCAAGGGGGTTTGGACCGGATGACCTCCTGAGGTCCCTTCTAACTTCAGTAACTCGGTGCTTCTGTGCTAAACCTACTTTCTTGCATAGTTGAAGAAATATTTTCTAATTCAGACAATACATTTGCTAAAAACCTTACTGCTTTGAAGGAAATGTGGTTTGATGTGATGAATCCTCTGTTTAGAGAAGTAGCAGTTAGCACCTGAATTTTCTTACCTTGGTACGTTGGACTATATTTGGATAGGAGAAAGATCAGCTTTTGTTCGTAGAGCTTTGAACTTTCTGTGCAAAACTACACCTGATTTTTATCTATAATGAAGTTATTATTGATTGTTGTCTTGAGCCAGAAAGTTCAGTTCTTTTGACTGGAGATGTCAACTTTACTAAAATTCTTTTTTACATCGAGTCATTTAGGTTGGAAAGCATCTCTGGAGATCATCTAACCCCAACACCTTGCTCGAAGCAGGATCAGACAGAGCAGGTTGCCCAGGACTGTGTCTGGTTGGCTGTTGAATATCACCAAAGGTGGAGACTCCACAGTTGATCTGGGAAACCTCTTCCAGTGTTTGACCACCCAAGATTCCCCCCAAGCCTTCTCTGTTCCAGGCTGACCAGTCCCAGCCCTCTCGGCTTCTCCTCTTTTAAAAGATGCTCCAGTTCCTTAAATCTCTGTGGATTTGTGCTGAACAGTAGTCCATGTGTTTCTTGTACTGAAAAACCCCAAACTGGGATGAATGC
Source organism: Promerops cafer (assembly GCA_013398275.1). Taxonomy (NCBI): domain Eukaryota; kingdom Metazoa; phylum Chordata; class Aves; order Passeriformes; family Nectariniidae; genus Promerops; species Promerops cafer. The sequence goes on along the minus strand of VZSE01002355.1, from coordinate 46,542 downwards.
TCCAGCTGTGGCCTCTCAAGAAAGAGATTGGAAAAACTCAACATGGGTATACAAAAGGGAAATCAGGCTTAGCCAATGTGTGGCCTTCTACAATGAGGTGACAGTCTTGGCAGAGCAGAGGAAATCTGTGAATGTTTTTTTTCTTGGTAGAAGTCAACTTCTGTTGTTTATGGTGGTCCTGTTAGAAGTTGGATGTTTCAGGATTCTTTCAGTGTGGCGTCCACACTGTTAGAACAATTCATTTGAGTTGTGAGGTTTGCAATCTGATTTTACAGTAATTTCCTTTCTTATTTGCTATTCTTATTCACCATTCTTCTTCAGTGGAAAATAAAAGGCATCACAGTGTTTAAAACAACTCCTTATGCAGCTGCAGAGCAAGCTGACCATGGCATTTTCACTGAAAGGATTAAGAACAGTTCTGCTTGTTCCAGTGCCACAACAAAGATGCCTTCTGGTGCACTGACACTGAATTCTGGACTGCTTGGATATAGCTTATACAGACATTCAATTAGAGCTGACCCTGTTTGTTTGAGTTCCCGGTACCTATAATGGTTCTTGAGGGCAAAGAGTTTATAAGGAGTTCCTCTCCTTGCTGTTAGTGCTCGGGGCACTGGTAGCAGCTTCTGATCCTCACTGTGTAACACATCTTTTGAAGTGGTGCACATGCTATGAGCAGTTTGGGATGCCCTGTGTTTGGTTTCCTGTTTTTGTGAAGTGCTGTTTGACATTGGTGCTATTTGTACCATCCTGGACTTAATAAAATGTCTGGAAAATGCAAATTACATGTTTATTACTGCTGTTAAGAGCTCCTTAAACTTCTGAATACTAAAAATACATACTTTTTTTAGAAATGGTGTAGTTTGTGATTTCAGAAATATATCTAATATGCAGAGGTTTGGATGAAAGTAGAATGTAGCGCCGTTTTAATGAAGGTTTGATTTATACCTACTGTAAGTATGGTTTCAGTTTTGCTGCTGGAATGTAGGTCTAACAGTATTGGCAACACATTTACAGATTTCAAAATTTAAATGTGTGGTGTGCTTTTCTTGCTAAAAATAACATGTTCATCCTTGGTGTTGCAATTCTGTCAGTGAAGGTGTTTCCTCTCACTGAGTTTCATCAGCCAGACACAGTTTATAATCGGTTGATTTTTCCATTTTAAAATGCAGCTGATGTCTCCTTGTGTGCTACCAACTAGTTCCACATGCAGAGGATTGGATAAATCCTGGGATTTTTGAAAGATTTCTTTCCTAAGGCCTATGTTGAATGTGATATTTAAGATATTTACAGTTGAGTTCATATTTTCCACAAGTTGAAGGAATAAACAGAATGTTTTATCTTCTACCAGAAGACCTGTCTGTGTGAGCCTAGTAGAAATAGATCTTGTTCAAATTCAGCTGAAATTAAATAACTGGTTTCAAATACATGCATGTGTACCTGCATATGAGCCCTTGCATTGATCTACGTGGTGTTAGTTCATAGTACTTAACTCTTTCATAAAACAACAAATCAGACAACAAACTTTGAAACAGAAAAAAATTATCCTAAAGGGTAGTCTAGACATTTATATATTTAATTTTATGTAACCATTTTAATGAGAGAGTTCTGTTTTGCTGAGAAGGAGGATAGATTTTTTTAGTGTATGAGTTTTTCATTTGGTTTGTGAGGACAGCATCACATAAGTGATGAACTGTTAACAATGCAGTTCCATCAATTTGAAGCAACAATTGTGATTTCTAACCATCATTATTGGCTTTTTAAGGTAGGAACAATATATATAATAATACAGGTCTCCAATCCTCATTGAGAATTGTGGACTAATAATGTAGTATTTATTTATGAACTCCCTTAATAACAATAACAATAATAATTATAACAATAATAATAATAATTTAATTTAAAAAACCTCTTTCTTGACATTTATCCATTTCTTAGAATAACTAGGTAAAATGCTTGCATGACTTAACCAATAGAGTTTGAGAATATAACAAATAGATCAAACTATTAATCTGGCCTCTGCAAAAATGTGATGACTTCAATGGACATGAAGCGTACCATTCTGCATTTCCCATTTTCCACTGACCAACAAAAAAAGTAGGATAGTCCAGTCTGTAGTGAGTACCTGAGAAGTTCTCTCGTCATTCTGAGTTTGGGTTGTGTTGGTGGGGTGGGAATTGAAAAGAATTGAAGCAATGTCAGCATTATGTCTTTTAAGTTCTATATTTAAAATATATTTTTGGATATTTTGAATCTTTGCTTCCAGAAAAAAAGCAACATAGGTTAGAAATGTGAATCAGTATTGTAAAAGGCTTGCTAGAAAATACAGCTTACTAAACTTCCTGTAGCATGTGTTCTTTTCTTGAACATGGATGAGTAATTTGCAATACATTTTTAATGATCAGGTGGTAACTGGTTGTTCCCTGTTACATTTGTTTCCATTTCTCTTTCCAGATGTGTCACTGATAATATTCTAGAAGTTGGATGTGGTTAGAAAATACCTGCTTATTGATTGGCTTGTTCAATATAGACTAGTTTAGTGTAGAGCAGATTCTACCTGGTCTTTCTCCTCAGTTTCCTTGACTAATTTGCCTTGAGATTTCCATGTCTTACTCTGCTGCAGACATAGTGTTTTTCACTCTGAAGCTCCTGCTTACTCATCATTTTCTATTTCACTTCTATATCAGTCACACATATACGTACCAGTATCATTTGGATTAGGCTGATTTTCTGTTTAAATATACCCATTTATACATAGTTGTTCCATATGCTGTGTCTACCAAAAGTCTTTCAGTCTCTGTGAATGTCTGCATGAGTGTTTTCATGAGGTTATAACTTTGGCTTGAACACTAGGAAAAATTCATATGTTCAAACACTCCTTAAGAGTAATTTAACAAATAGCTGAATTCATACTAAAAGATGACTGCGTGGTGAATAGCAATGTAAGAATAAAATTATAATGAACTAAACTATTATTTTATTAATCAAGCACAACTAGAAGGTGACACCTACTCATGCACACAGCATACTGCTCCATTATTTTCTTAGAGAAGGACATTTGAAAATTGGGGTGTTCCATAATAGTGATTGAATGGTGGTGGCAGTCAACCCCTGAATTATTGCTAGCTCAGCCAGCCAGTTTTGCTCTGCAGTGCTGTTAATCTTAAATACAGCTTTGTACATATTTTAGAGACCAAAGATAATGAAAGTAACTGTTAACGGTCTTGATAATATAAAAGTGGATATTAGAATGATTTCTGCCACATGAAATGCATTACCATTTTTCTTCAGAAAGAGGGCATTCCTTTTGTTCTGAGGGTGTTTAGCAGCTTTCCTTACTGGAAATCTGAAATATGAAATTGGCATGTTATTATAAATTCTTTGGTGTTAGCCTGACCACGATGAAAGAACACTAATACAGCGATTATGTTCTTTTCCTTTCATCTGCAGAACTAGTAAAACTTTCTTGTTTTGTCAATACAGAAAGTAAACAAAAAAGCAGTAATGTAAGCATTTTTATTCATCTTAGAATTCTCTTATTTCTGAAAATCAGTGCAGTGTCTCAGAGTAAGTTTTCTAATCAGCTGAGACTTGTTCTCCACTGCTTCTAAATTATCTGATGTTCTTGTAGGGCGTATGAAGGAAGCAGAGCAGATAGATATGTTCTGTGTGTGGAATAGGACCTGAGATGGCTTGGAAATTATGTTACTATACACATGGGGTCAGGAAAACAGAATAGGGCAGTTGTAATATTTCTTACAATTCCTTCAAAACAAATACCTTGAACAGGCAGCACAGTTGTTATCCTTTTTTTATGAACTCCAGTCAAAAGAGTGCTCGGGTGAAAGGACTCATATTGGTAGGAAATCCTTCTCTAGTCCTTATTATTGTGTATTAGCATCCCAGAAAAGCCCAAGAGTTGTATGTGCTCAGCATTTCATTTTTTGAGTTGATTTTCAAAGGAGAAAAACCTGCTTTAGAGTTTCCTTTCAGGTAGTTAGCAAAAATCAGCTATTGGAAGTATACAGCTGACATCAGCTGTGTTTTGGTTCTCTCCATTTAAGTTCATTGCAGAAGCAAATGTGTTACGTGGCGTACATATTGAAACAGGTAAATCTTTGCCTGTCAAGCAAATTTATAGTGATCTTATTTCAATTGGTGAATTCTGTTTTAGAGACTGAATAGTAATGAATCACAGTGAAATGGGGCTTTCTCCTTGACCAATTAGGAATAGTCAGTTTGCAGTGCTCCCTATGTGGGTGAAATACAGTATTCTCTTACTTAAATTGTCTTCGATTTGTTACACTTAAATAGTAATCAGCATAATTCTATTTATAGGTAGTTTTTGCTTGAGTGAAAATTGATATTTATATTCAAAGAACAATCCAGTAAAAAATAGGGTAAGCTAAAGTTTTTCACTTGCAGCTTAGCAACCTGATCAAGTTATTTTTACTTCATATATTATAATTTACATTTATTTAAAACAACCCCGACAACTGACATAATATAAATCAGGCTAAGTAGATATTTTAAATAGAGATTAATTGGTATGTGAGGATTAAATTAAATTATCCAGTATGATGACCTCCACATACTCTAAAGTTGCTTATTCACATGCTGTTTGTGTGTAGCAAGAACTAAAAATTTCACAGTTTGCATCTTCATTTGTTCTTTATTGGTTCAAACCAAAATAATAGAAATAGAACTAGAATTATTTTTAAATGCTTTGTCATTTGTTTAAGTCAGATTTTTGTGCAGCTGACAGTCATAGAAGTCTAGTAGAGTAGTTTGTCTGTGCAGGTGTTTTTCCTCCTCACTTGTTTGCACACTTGTCACGATCAAAAATCTGAGACTTGCTTGCCTGCTTCTCAAAATTGATTTATGCCTTACTTGGAGCAATGTTCAGAAAAACAGCCTCAATGTCATTCAGCTGGCAAAGGCTCCTTCTAATATGTGTGAGGAAGTCATGCCTCTTACAGTAATTTTTCTCTGAGGAAGAGTGTTAGAGAGATTTGAGCTTTTTTTCCCTGTAACATGGAATGTTCCTCCTCATAATAGCAAATTGTGGTCTCCTAAGGAAAAGCAAGTTCCACATGAACACCCACATCAGTAACATGCCAAAAATTCAGTCATTGTTTTAGTGGAGAGAAAATTGTCTGCTTGAGTGGATACCAGAGACTACAGTGGGTAAGGTGTGAAGCAAAGTTGTTACTTCTCAGTACATACCCTAGGCTGAAAATTCTGCACGGTTCCATCTTAGTAACTGTGCATTCAGCTGGGCTTCCCTGAAAGGCTTTTTGTTTAGGAAGATCAGCTAAAGGAATAATTTATTTTTCTTATCCTCCACTACCAGTGATTTGTTTTCCTCCATAAAGCATTGTCTCATACATATGTGCAGGTCAAGCCACAAAAGGGAAAATGTAGAGGGAAGGAAAAATCTGGAAAAGCAATGGAATGATGCCTAGGAAAAAGGATGCACTGGGTAATAATGAGTGATCATCATCCTGAATGTTGAAGTGAATGAGGAAGAGGAAAATTGAATCCAGGTTATCTCACCCAAGCCACCAAAAGTGAATTGCCTGGTTGTGTCATTTTTAGTTGCTTTGATAGGCAGTGAACTGTGGAGTAGACATTTTTGCTTCAGTATTCACTGATCCCAGCCCAAAATCATTGTATTTTTTATGCCTTTATGCTACATTTAGGGCACTTCTCTGCCTCATTATGACCAGGAAAATGAATGCATTCATTATGTTAACAATAAATATTAGTTTATTGATTTGAGTTCAATTTTAAGCATTGTTTACAGATTAAAAATTTTAAGTAAAAATGTAATTTTACTTATATTCTGTATATTTTATTTTCTCTGCAGATGATTCATACCATCAGGACTCTGGTTGAAAATACAGACAGCTTATATGAGAAGATAGTACAGTGTCAGAAAGCAGGTAAGTACAAGCTGCTTTTAAGAAATACTGTACAGAACTTACTGCATTTTTTTAATTTTCCAAAACTTATAATCAATATTCAACTGTAGCAAAAAAAACCCGCCAAACAACCAAAACCCAACAAACAAACAACAAAAAACCTCATACGAAAAAAAGGAGATGACTGTAATTTGGGCACATCCAGTAAGAGTGAAAAGGCATTTCAAATCATAGAAATCAAAGATTCATATAATTACATCTTGAATTTGGAAATTGGAAGTATTTTATACATGGACAAGTATTTTATAGCTTGTCAATATAGTCATTTCCACAAATGAAAACACAAGATTACAGGAAACAAAGAGAATGATCTTTCTTCACACTGAATTTTTTTTAACAATTTGCTCCTCTTTCTCTATGTGCGAACTTTTCTTCTTTGGTTGTGGTAGCCCAATGTCTTCAAGAGCCTTGGTGAAGCTTGAATTGTCAGAAGAACATTGCCTTCTGATAATTATGTGACAGTAGTTCAGATGTTTGGTTCCTGTATTTCTCTAGACATGTTGGGTGGATGCCCTCTGGTTCTGTGTTGTTCCCACAAGTTCTCTGGAAGGTTTTCTGGGTCTGATATATATTTGAAATAGATGGTATAACTACTTCTTGACCTCTTCACATACTGACCCCTTTTTTACATGGTATTTTGTAATAGTTTTCTCATTTGGACACAACTGAGTTTTGAAGGTTTCCTGCTTGTTTTGATAGCATGTCTGAACTTGTTGTTTAAACATGCTTGTTTTCTTTTGACCTTTTAACTGTTATATAAATAATGTTACAAATTTGCTCAGAGTGATGCATCACATTTTGCATCAGAAACAGGAATGCTGCCAAAGACTCAGCCATAACATTTACAGCCATGTTTTGCATGACTCAATTGGAACAAAAGCTTTTTATATACAAATACATTTTTATCTACCTGATATTTAGCATCCTGAAGCTCCCGTTATCTTCCATGATTTTCTCCTTTCTTTGATTTGCTTCTCTGCTCTCCTACAAATTCCAGTCTCTTTGTTTTGTTCCTTTCCCCCAAAAAGAAAAAAACAATGCTCTTACACTCTCAGCCTTCCTTTACAAACTCTCTCCTATTAACAGTGGCTTTCAGATCAGCAGCAAGGAAGGTTTACCCACTCGGAATTTCTAGATCTTCCCTTGATTCACAGCATATACTCCTCAGGCACTGTGAACTTCAGTCAAACCATAGAACTGTCAAAATACCTGAAAATTTTAAGTTGCCCTATTTACTTGAAGTTGTCAAACATAAAAACCAAACATAAATTACCAAACATAAATACCATGAGTGATAAAATATTATTTCACATATCTTACTGATAGATGCAGAGATGTATCTAAAATACTGTGGTGGTTTTGGGCAGGATAGTTATTTTTCTTCCTAGTATCAGGTATGGGACTGTGTTATAGAGTGGTGCTTTAAAATGGGGCTGATAATGCAGAGATGGTTTTGTTACTGCTGAGCAGTGCTTACACAGGATGATGCTTTGCTTTGCTTGCATGCACAACTTTTGCTTTACCCATTAAACTGTCTTTATCTCAACTCACAAGTTTTCTCACTTTTACTCTTCTGATTCTCTGCCACATCCACCCAGGAGGAGTAAGCAAATGTGCAGTACTTGGTTGCTGGCTGGGGTTAAACCACAGCAGTACCAAACACAAAATGTATTGTGCTGTCGTAAGGACGTTGCCTGGTAGACGTGTGTGCTTGCTTCTTAAATCATCTCCCAGTTGTGTGATGATAGTGTGCCTTTATTTTTTAGTGTCACCAGTGTCTTAAGCAGTTTAGATCCTTGGTTAGAGGTAAGGCAAAAGCTAGTTGCCCACATTTTTGTATTTTAGAATTGTTGCTCTTCAGAAAAAGTTGCTTTCAGGAATTATATGGATTCCTGTAAACTTCCATATGTCTGACTTTCTTGAGTCTTACCACCTTATTTTACAACTGGAATCTTTTGTTTAAGAATGCTAAAGGCTTAAAGCCTGTGCTAAATAGTGGAGATTTTGATCTCGTTCAAATGAGAACCCTCCAGCATGGTGACATAAGCCTAAGTATGGATTATGTAATAGATCCTGCTATTTAGGGCAGCTTTAGCCCTGCAGGGTCAAGGCATTTTTTAAGATGAATGAGCTGAACTGAATTACCTTTTAGTATCAATGGGTTTTAAAGATTATCTTATGACTGATTGATCTCATGATCTCAGTAGATGCTACTCTAATTATGAGTAAAAGATTATGCATTTTCCTGTGTAGTTTCTTGATAAGGAAAAAGCAAAATCATGCCTTTGTCTGGGTTTTTTTCTTCTGTGGCTCAAAGAGTGAAAAAGCTGCTAAAATAAGAAGTACACAAGCTGCCAATAAGCAGTAAATTTTTGTTGTCATAACCAGGCTTAGAAGAGAATTTTGTTAAATAGACAAAGTGTATTCACTCTATTGAACTGTTTTCTATTTTAAGTTTAATAATAAGACTTTTGGCCTCTTATAGAATTCAGACCTAATTTGAAAATAAATGCAGTATTATTTCCTTGGTTGATAGCCTTTTGGATAAGCAAAGATACAATCACTGAGATGGCTATTTTCGGAACTCAGGTTTTTTGCTATTAATATTCTCTGAGAGCATTTAACTATAAACATCTCTCCTCATTTTGGTTCTTTAAAATTAAACCATATTAAAAACCTCTCTGTTTTCTTCATATCAGTATATTAATTTCAGCTCAACACATTCAGTTCTTAGTTAAATAGTTATTGAAAGTATTTTAGATACATGAATAATGAAAATATATGGGAACATGATATGGCTTTGCTCCCTAGTGTATTTTTCTTCTTTTCAGAATTAAAAAAAAATCCACATAACTTCAAGATGACTGCAGTGCCATTTATTTTGTTGCTATTAAGCCAGTTAAAGATGCTGCAAGAAAATAGAATCTAGGTGCTAAAGGGAATTTGAAGATAATCTGGTCCATTCGCTGAATCTCTTATGCTGCTGTATCTTGGCTAGAGTAAAGAATTTGAATGTCCAGGTCACCTTACCCCATTTATAGCCTCCTTTGTACTCAAATCACATAATTCCTGAACTCCTCTTTTGAATCTTCCATTGCGTTTTTTGCTTTATAATTCAAATACTGCCTGAGCTTATCCCTGGTTAAAAAAGAGAATCATGACTTAAGAATTCATTTTGGTGTTCAGCAGTGGAAGCTCAGAAGAATATTCCAAATATTCATTAAATTATGGGGAGCGATAATTACCAAACACAGTTTGCTGATGACAAAGAACTACTGAACCTAATCAAACATAGATATGACTGGAGGATTTTTGGTGGAAGGTGTGGTGGAAGGTGTGGAAGGTGTTCCTTCACCTGGCAGAGGGTTTGGATCTAGATGATCTTTAAGGTCCCTTTGAACCTCAAACCATTCTATGATTCTATAATCTTGGGAAATATAAGATCAGTAAGGGTAAATTTATGAGTATAGGGGAAAAGATAGCCTTGACAGTACCTGCAAGGAATGGTCTCCTCAGGTTTCTATTCTAATTCAGAAAATGAAGTTATTGTATAGGGTTCTAGCAGTGTCAGTTTAGTGTTAATACGATGCATAAATGTGTATCTCAGCACTGTTTGCTCAAACTAAGGATAAATTCATTTTTAAGAATTCAGATTCATAAAAAACATACATATTTCTTTCCATATGGTTTTTTAATAGGCATAACCTTCCCTAGGCATCTGTGCAGCCAGAATTCTTGTTCAGATTCTTATTTTCTGGGATCTCAGCTACACTGTCCTTTCTCTGCATCTGACCATCATAGTTTTGCCTTATGCACGTCATTTTCCTGGCTGTCGTTTTGATGATGTCTGTCCCTGGATGGATTTTTATATTTTTTTCTTCATTGTGCGTCAGGACTGAGCTGCTTTCACTTTTCTTGTGTTTGCTCATTTCATAGTAAGAGTTTCCAGGGCCTGCTGAATTTTCAGCCCTTGTCATGTTGTCCCACAGGCTCTCTGTAAACATCCACCAGGCTACTTCCTTTGCATTTGGTTTTAAAATTATCCCACAAATATAGCTAGATTGACACATGTCCTCCTACCACCTTAACCAAAATAGTTTTCGTTGCTTCCTTGTACTCCCCACTCTTCCTTTATCCATCTGTTCTCTTTCTTCCTCATACTTTGATTCTGAGTTGTTGGAGCAGAGTCTGTCTCATTTATCCCATTTGTACAGTGACTGACTTTATTTAATAATGCAAGTAATGAGTGATGTAAGAGGAGTATATTTTCTAACGTGTACTTCAAAGCAGCCCTTCAGCAGCATCAGTAACAGGATATGATTTTAAGAAAGGAACTAACCAGCCATTCTGGATGCCATTAAAGATAAACACAGTACACAGTATCTGTTGGAAAAATGTTAATCCGAGCTTCATGCAGAAAAATACTAGGATGAGGCCATACAAACACTTCAAATACTTCTGGTAGTTGAAAATTAAAGGAATAAAATAAATTTTGTTCGAATAGTTGAACGCTTACTTCCCCACTGTTACTACTTAAGCTTTCCAGCCAAATGACACTTTTACTGAGCTGTTGAGATGATTTGTTCAGGTTATTTGTATTCTAAGTTGGTTTTTGACTCAGGTTCACCAAAATAAAACATGTAAGAAAAAGTAATATTCTGACAGATTAGATAATCCACTAACAGAGCAAAAGAAATTTATATACTTAACTATTGAGGAGCACTTTTGACTTGGTATATAGGTAGGCAATTGAGTTTTTATTTGAACTGTGAAAGGCAATGACTAGGTTCACAGTATTTCTGCAGTTATCCCTGACTTGAAAGAGAATTTATGTTTTTTATGGTTTGGGTACTGTGGAGTTCAGCAGAACTTGTTAATCCATGTCTTCTGAAATACTGCCTCTCATCAGCAGGTCTTGACTCTTGGTTGCATTTAAACTACTGTTTTGTAACTAGGCAGTGAAGGAATGCTGCTCTATCTGGTATCGTTGGACTTTGCACCTGAGAATATTTCATTTTTTTGACTGCCATCTTCAGTTTTGACTTGATCTTCAGGTTACATCTTAGAATTGGATCCCTTACTATATTTTTCATGAGGTTCACTGTCAAAAGAAAGCAATCTATAGTATTTATCACCATCACATAAACTCCAATGTCATCTGCTGAAACGGTACTTGGAGACCCCTCTCAGCCAGTCTGCATGCTTTTGAAATACCTGCTCTTCCTTGTTTTCTCTATGTTCCTATTTTTTCATAAGCCTGTTATCAAATTGTTTTAACCCCTTTCTCCACACTTGTCACAACATAATTTTCAATGTTTATTAGCACAGTAGGCTTTTGCTGATAGTTAAGGAAAAAATGCATGTATTCAAGTTATTCCCTTTATGTTTCTAAATTTTCTGTATTCTGTCCATCATTTTTGCCTGTTTTTTCCTTGTTTGCTCTTTGTCCTGTCTACTACTTTTTTTCTGTATTTTTTCTTCCTATTTGTCCTTCCTCCTCGAATAACTCCACTAAGCCTCTCCAGGTACAGCTCCACAGCAGCTCAGATTATACTGTCGTTGCATGTACTCCCTGGCTCTGTAAACCTGTTCCTCTCCTGCACCTTGAACATTCTTGAAACCACTTTCTACTGGGGAGGAGGGGAAGTGAAGCACTCCACTTAGATCAACTTAAACAGTATTAGTGAATAGGTGATGAGTCATTTTTCTTATGCTCACATGTTTGTCACCATAGTTATTCACACCAGTCATACACTACATTTTCCCCATCTTGCTTCTCATACATAGCTCCCTGTAATGCCTTGGATGGTATTGGATTTTTTGTGAATCTGATATATTTTGCAAATGGGTGGATGATTCCTAGGAGACATTTCACATACTTCTTAATGATCTCACTCATTGGTACTAGGGCAAATACTTGACCAGCACAGACTTTTCCATTACTCTCTTGAGTTTGCCCCTTCACCTGAAGCCTTTTTTATCCCCTCCTGTTAATGTAATGCTAGAAAAGAAAGAAGTTAGATTTCTGTGGAAGTGTAAGAGATTCATTACTATTGCCAGTGAAACAATGTGGGCTCAGCCAGACCTGAACACTGGGAAAAATTACTATGTTCCATAAATCAATATCTTTATTAAGTCTGCATTCTGACATTCAGTAAAATCAGAAACTTTTCAACAAAATCTCATTGGTCTCTCTTGAGTATCAAGGCTGCTAAACAAAAGATGGAAACAGCAGTCTGTGGAAAAAAATCCTCTCCTTTGTACCTCTCTTTTGTTCATGCCCTTTATTGACAGTCTTAATTCATTCTCATACATGTAGTGGCTGAACTTGACCCCCATTCAGACATATAGTCTGTCTTCACAGAGGAGTGTCTTTGTGGAATAAAGTTTTCTGTACATTGGGGGTGGAATGCTATGAGTCAGTTGTCTAGAACAAGTGTTTTAATATGTGGAGGTCTGTTTCTCTGTGAATTTTGTGGAAGTGTTGTTTTGGAGGAATAGAAAAAGTGTTGGTGTGGGTTTTATGAGTTTTGTCAGTTGATATTCTTTTTGTTGACTTTGGTCTCTAGAAGGGTAATTTTACATAGGATTGTTCTTGAAAGTGTTTGGAAGGGTGGAGCTGGTTACTTAACCCTTGGAAGTAACGAAGTTGTAGCATAGATGTTACACGTTTCCTCTTCTCAGGTTCATACCAACCCAAGCTTGGTACTGCAACTACTTTGAATCTCTTCTGATGGCATTTCCTAAAGAATGTAGTGAGCATCTTAAGTCCTCAGTGGCTCCCCAGCCTTAAAGAAAGTCTCTTGTATGGAAAATTGAATTACTGTGATTGCATATGAGACTGCATGAGTCTGGACTGGAAGACGAAATACTAATTTAAAGGAAAGGATGGTGCACGGCAGGCTGTGATGCCATTGTTGTTTGAGATGTTGGAATAAGAAGGTTCTCAAGTATGCAATTTGTCTTTTCTATTGTTCAAGAATAACAGGGCACCAGACACCAAAATGGTTTTTAACCACCTAAGTAGAGGCAGTACATACATGTCTGTCTGTGTCTGAGGAACATTTCCACTTACTACAGAGATAGTGCACAGTGCCAAAGAAGTTGAAATAATTAAAAAATACAGAACAATTAATTAAGGCACTGTATTATTTTGTCAAGTAATTATCTGAATATACTGAATGCAAATCATTCATGCCTTGAGCATCTGAAATCTGCAGCAAAATATTCTTTGAATCTGCCGAGAAATTCTGATTCTCTAGTTATGGTGTAACATTTTTTCAGTGTCTTCAGTGGAAACCAAGTGTTTGGAAGTACTTCAGCATCTAATCTTTGTTCCTGCTAAGACTCCATTTTTGCAGTTAGTAATGATTTTTAGAAAGGTACGCTAAGCATTAGTTTATTAAGGTTCATTTTAAATCTTTGTGTGAAGAGTGTTTTGTAAGCAAAATATATGAGATTTCACAAGTATAGTGACTTCTACTGCGTCTCTAACATGATGGATTTGATTTATTGTTGATATGGTCTGGTAGCCAGACTCTTTTCCCAATATCTTTTTCTGATAAAATTAATTTTAAGAGGAAATTGTTTGTGAGGCTGAAATAGCTGACTGTTTAAGGAATGAAATGTAAAATAAAAATATTAAGAAACATATTTAATGCTGTAAAAAATTAAATCTGTCACTTTCAAAGGTGTGGCCAAGAGTAGCAGCTGTATAAACAAATTAAATATTTGTATGTGGAAATGAATACTTACAGCCTAAATACTTTCCTAGAATTTTTTGTTTCCTTTATTGCCATTTAACCTACACAGTGGAGGAAGAAATATTTGAATATATAAACTGATTTCTTGGAGTATTTTTCTTGTAAAGAACAAATCCATGTATGCAAATTATTCACAGCATCTTTGTAAGTGTTTGAGTTGAGTCTACATAGTAGTAGACCTGCAAGGTGTGGTAACCTAATCAAAAGCTGTGAGGTATTTTCCTTACATTAAAAAAATTTTAATGTTTATTTCATTTTATTTTGTATTTATGACTCCTTTGAAAAGTATTTAATTTGCTTTTAAATCAAAGAGCTCTACCAGAAATGAAATAAACTATGTTTGGCTTGACTGAATTTAAGTGCTTCATACCTGGAGTATTACCAGTGTGTATTTCATATAGACATAGTCAAATTTTGTTTGTTACTCATTTCACATTAGGCCTACTCAGTATATGGATTTCTTGCCAGAATTTCATCACTGTGCTATTTCACTGGTAAAGTTCTTTGTTAAGAGAAAAAATATAGCAGGAGGAGCCCACCTGCTGTGTAGTCGTGTCTCAACTAGGTTGTAAATCATCTCTTGCAAGAAAGCTTTCATCAAAGAAAACAAATGAGCATGTCAAGGAGAGATTTGGCTTTAGAAATACAGCTAAGCAAGTGTTGTGCTGGCTGTTTTGCTAAAGATTCCTTGAAAAATTGGTATCTTGGTTCTCAGTTAAAGAAAAGGTGTGAATTTTTTTGCTATAAACTGAGATTGTGTGCTAGGGCTTTGTGATAGGAACTCTTACAAAAGCAAACAAATCTCAGAGTTCCAAATGTTCCTGAACTTGTACTGTACCAGTATGTACTCCAGTTTTCCATGTTTCAGTTTCTTTTCACATCTTGATTTTAATAAATATGTAATTATCATCAGAGAGTTCAAACAAAGATACATATATTGTATGTAAAACCTTAATTACATGCAGCTCAGTGACCTAAGGCCACTTTCCTTTTTAATATATGCTTCTTAACTAGTTTAAAAATAGCAGACTCACTTATGCTTCTTTATATGTCACATTTTAATTAATATCTTAAGTATGGTATTTTGGAACTATAATGAGAGCCCAGTAGTGGGAGGAATTGCTAACCAACTTCCAACAGGTGTCATTTCTAGTTAGTAACTAAGGATAATGAATTCCATATGAAGTAGCTTCATTTTAAAGAAAGGAAGAAACTATTTTTTCAAGCTAAGTACAGATGAAGATGAGTGTCTTTTATTAGTATCAAAAATGTTACTTTTGACATATATCACCAAATAATTTTTTTGGATGAAGATACAAGGTTGGGACTACAACAATATGCAGAGCATCTTCGTTGCAGCATTTCAAGCATCAGTAGAATAATAACACATATTTTAAGCTCATGTGAATGTTGTAAGTTTTGAATGGTTTTGTATCTACTGAGCATATTTGTGAAAAGTTAAACACTAAGAATCCAGGACATAAAACAAAGCTGAAGTTCCAGTCTGGAAGCTATTCTGACCGGGGATGACTCAAAATTACCATCCTGTCAAGACAATTGTATTGCCTTGTATGTTTTATTTAGGAAAACTTCTTGTTATTAAAGTATGTCATAGTAATAAGACACCTTATACTGTCATTTAGTCTATACTGTCATTTAGTCCTCATTGAGTTTATAGACATAAATGTTCCATCAGAATATGTTAAGCATAAATTAATACACGTTTGACATCCTATGCATGTAATACTGTAGGTCATCCTGCAGCTGCTTGAGGAAACACAGGGCTGTAGGGTCCTTAAGTCTGCTTCCCAGTACAGCTCTTGA
Organism: Promerops cafer; assembly: GCA_013398275.1. Taxonomy (NCBI): domain Eukaryota; kingdom Metazoa; phylum Chordata; class Aves; order Passeriformes; family Nectariniidae; genus Promerops; species Promerops cafer. Next base: position 30,974 of record VZSE01002355.1, on the reverse strand, counting down.
AAATTGATCATGTCAAGCTGTATTTTAAAATGAATATGAGTTTTTGATCTGAGTAATTTTCTCATTTTAAAGCTGATCACAGAACCACATCTACAATGGTAATAAATTTTACATAAGTTCTGATTTTGCTGGTGGACATCCATTCTAGTATTGTCCTTTAGCTGCAATGATTGTTTCAGGTCCAAGGTCTTACCTGACTAGTCTAGAGTATCTAGAGAGCAATTGTTCATCTTTTGGTTTTCTTTTTGCAAGACTAACCAAGCAAATTTTTGTTAGTCTCCTCAATGATACATGGTTCCTACTGCATCGAGTAGCCTTATAGTGCTTCTCTTTTCCTCATGCTGTTTGAATTTATTGAAAATGGGAGAAGAGAATTGTGCATAAAATTTCAGAGTAGCATCTTGAATGGTAAAGTATTCCCGGGGGAATGAAGAAGTGTTAAAGCCATATAATGCATTCCAGGGCTATGGGAGCGAGTCTGAGAGAGAGGGAGAAGCTGAGACAACCATGAAATTCAAACTAACCAGCATTCACTGGGGAAGCAGAAAGTGATTCAGCACTGATGGGGAAAATATTATTTGGAAATAGTGAAGGATTGCTTATGAGAATGCTTTAGAATAAACAAGTGTACCACAAAGAAGAAGAACATGCTGTGAAATCTCCGGTTATGATTAGGAAAATTTGTCAGCAGTATTTTGTTCACTGTACAAACCTGCTGTTGAATCATGCTATTGCTGTTTTGTGACGTATATTACAGTGTATTTACATACCTTGCAGTAGTTGGGGTGAATGTTTCACTGGAAAGCTGGTCTTTTTAATGTGGAAGACTTGAATTCAGTTTTCATTTTGCAATGCTTAGGAAATTGTATGGCTTCTGTCAATTCACCCTTACTTGTGCAGTGATGACCAGACTTCTTAATGCAGGTTATGCAAACTAAGTGCCCTTAGTACCCCCAAGCAGAAACTCAGAAGGAGACCAAATAACGATGTTTGAAACCTCATCACACTGTCATAAGCAGTAGAGTTAGCACAGTCAAACAAGTTAAAGAAAGCTGGAAAGTAGGACTAAGCCAGTCAGCCTGACTTCAATCCCACAGAAGGTGGGATATCCACCCTCGGTGATATTGAACAGCCACCTCAACACAGTCCTGGGCCACCTGTTCTCTCTGATCCTGGTTTTGAGCAATGGGGTTGGTCCAGAGCTGCTTTCCAACCTCAGTGATTCTATGCAAATAAGGATTTTAGTAAAGAGTCTCCAGTCAAAAGAGCTTTTTAGATCCGAGCTTTCTGGCTCAAGGCAACAATCAATAATAATTTCATTGTAGATAAATACATTTGTGCAGTGGGCAAAAATTAAAACACAGAAAACACCATCCAAACAGAAGAGCACACATCCTATATTATCTTGGTGGTCACTCAGAAAGTTGAGAATTATATCTTTCTTAACATCCGCCACAATAAATGGAAAATGTGAGTAACCTGTGCTTTCTTTGATTGAGGTGGTATATGCAAAAATGTAGTGAGTGAGACATCAGGTTAATAGTATGCCTGTTATCATTCAAGAGCTCTCAGGCAGTTCAAAATTACTAATTGACTAATAAATCTAGAAGTAATTAGGCCTCATAAAAGTGACTTGTTTACTGTATCTTAATGAGAGTGAGAGCTGAATTTTTACTTGCAAGTAGACAGAAAATTGTGTATATAAAAAAGTAATTTAACACTGAGTTTTCTTTGTAAGCATATACTAAAGGCACATTTACATGGGTTTATATGGACATGTAATTTATTTTATTAATTTAGCTGTAAATGAGAATGTCTTTCCTCTTTTTTCCTTTTTCTGTTATCTTGTAATAACTTTGATTTTGGACTTTAACATTTGTGTTACTCCTTTGTTTTAGTTAATGCATTAAATAATTCCAAGGCAAAGTGCAAGAAAACCAAGTGGGAACATACAAGAAGAATGCCAAGATAGACACAGTCAACAGTTAAATGTTGTGCTGCATTCATGCTCTAAAATTTAATTGTCCATATATTGTGTTGCAAATACAATTCATTCCTTTCAGGAGATGGAAACACTGAGACAAAGAGATGAAATAATTCATTTCAGTTAATCAGGCAAGAGCTAATAATGGAAGAGGAAATAAAATTCAAATCTACTGGTCCCTGCTTGTATGTTGAGGCTCAGAGTAGGATAGGTTTAGTGTAGCATGATGATGAGGAGCTGGCCAGTCTGTGAGAGATGTTGAGCATACCCCTATCAGTATCAGTGATCAGTGCTGTTTAAGCAGGAGTCACCTGTTAGCTGAGGGTTTACATGTGTGTGCCCTGGTAGGATGATCTGACTGTTTCATTTTCTGAAGAAGGGTGATGAGATGTTCCTGCCAGCTTCCAAGTGTACTTAGCTGGGGTGGAATGGCTTTGGCAGGACAGAAATATATCATAGCATAAGTGTAGACTGGGAAGAGCATCACCACAGAAGGCTGTACATGAACATAAAGGAACTTTTCTGGCTGGCAGAACATATGTTCACCATTGTGTCCACATCTGTGATATCAGGAACTTTGTATATATCAAAATAATCTGAAATCTACAAAGCACCAAATCCACATTTAATATGCAGGCACTCAGCATTATTCTTTATATGTGAGTGGCTTTAGTTCAAGTTATTATCGATTGCTGGTGTCCACCAATTTAAAAAGCAATAATTGTTAAGACGGAAATGGGGTACAGAACTTCAAAAGTTTACCAGTATGTCTCAGAATTCATTGTACATATCAGAAAATCTGTACTGTCGTGATGACTCCAGAAGTGTAATATTGTAAATATGTATCTGTGTATAATCTTTCCATAATCATATTGGGAGTTTATTATTTTGGTTGATATGAAAGGGAAATGGATACTTACAACAGTGATGGGTTATTGAACTTTAATTTCTCACCTGTTTAGAAATCTGTTTTGGGGAAGTGTAACATGAACATTATATTTGAGACCGCAGAGGCAGAGCTATAGAGAAGTGATTGAAATAAAAATGATACAGTATGTTAATTCAGGGAAAATATTTGCCATTTATTTTTCTTGTAGAAAAATTTAAAATAGTAAGAAAAGGTAGAAAGAACAAATTTGCCTTTCAAATGAATCTATGAATACTTTTTAAGATGTATGTGTGTATATGTGGGAGTAAGGTAAGGGAGTGCACAATGAAAACATTCAGTCATCTCTCTTTCTTTTAATGAGACATGAGTGTAGGATAGAGAGATTATGAAGAAGAAATAATGTCCTTAAAAGTCAGTCTTCTCTCAGATTGACAGCCAACCCAAGTTTATGTGCTTATTCATGGTAATTAAGTGCATGTAAATTTTGAAGTATGTACACTCACTGGGCAAATAGATCACAACCAACATAGTTAAAATTATGATTTGTCCTTTAACTATTACGTTCATAGGTGTATGTCACTACCACTTGCCAACTTTTGACCTCAAAATACCCTGTACGATATTAGAGATGGAGATCCTGAGAGCACAACTGAGCTATGAATTTCATAAGACAGGAGCTCCTATGAAATCCATGTTAGGTTGCTCTGTGTACCCATGGATGGACATTTGACTTCTCCTGTGTGAAGGAAACTGTTTAAAGTTTATTTTTATATGGCTTGTAACAGCAGCATGGAAAGCAAATTATGTTTCTGCTATCTGTGCAGTGTAAAAACAAACTTTGGTTGGTCTGCTCAATGCTTAGATCAAGCTAATCTGAATTTTACCAAAAAGTTTTGATAGTTTGTCATACAGGTTTTGTGGACACACGCTTACATGGTGTGGTAAAATTTCCTTGGCAGGTTCACTTGGCATTCCTCCTTCACAGTTATTCCTTTATTCTCAGGGGTAAAGTAAAGTGTTTATTTTCTGGGCAGACTCCACCATATAAGCTATAAGCTGGACAAATGAGATGTCAATGCATAAAAGGGCAAGGCACAAAATAAATTTACTGGGCTAGAGTAGTTAATGAAATTACTGTTTCCATCCTATAGCAACTACAAAAAGGTTTTTACATGTGGTGCAATGAATTCAGTTGTGCTTAGAGATTATATTTCTATAGGAAATACTTGCTGGGCTCCATCTTTGTATAGCAATGACCTAACAGGTGCTTCAGTGGATTTTGGCTTAGTGATATTTGTATATATTGGCATGTTGTATAAAATTGCATCTTACTGCATCAGATAGATTTGTGCTTGAAGAATAAAATTTCTGAAGCTTTTTCACTGTCTTTTTGCCATATTAGTTTCAAGTTGCTATCTCTATGGTCAAAAAATGCACTAAAATAGATACTATATTTGTCCTTTTATTCTTCTCAGCAATGGAGTTTCATGAAAACCTGCACAATATAGGAGCAAGAGAAGGCCTAAAAGAAAGGAAACTGCAAAAGTCAATAGAAAGTTTTACGTGGAACATTACAATTTTAAAGGTAATTTGTCTTCCTTTGGTTAATTACTGTATTTTTCTGGTCAAAACTGTCATTCTGATATTGTTACTGGTCATTGCTCTGTGTCACAGTTCAACTGGATTTATTCACTTCTATAATCATAGTCAGTTTGGTTTATATAACCTGAAACACAGCAGAGTCTCAGTGTGACTTGTTATTCTTGTGTAGTGTTATGGAAGCTTATTTCATTTAGTTTGTCTGACATTTTCTTCTTGCCATCTTTTAACATTGGCAGGATCCATGGTAATCTTTAATACCTGGCTGAAACAATGAGTCTTGACTTCTGCAAAGTGGCTCAGGCTGGAAGGAAGCTATGCCATTGTTTAAATCCTGTTTTGTGATTTGAAAGGGAATAAATCTTAAGGTTAATGCAGTTACTGAAAAACAAAAGGGAAGCTGTTACTGCTGCAGTCAGTGATAAATGGTGATTAATGGTAGAAGCAAATTATGTTCATAATCCAGGCTGGAGTAAATTGAGTGTATGAGCTGGAGACTCTCTTTCCATTTTGTCAAGCACATTTGCTTACATTTTGATGAAAGAGTAAATGGTGAAGTATAAGAAAAGCTTTCAGCCAGAGACCCTCAGTAAACTGGAACGTGGAACAGTTCAGGTTTCCCATCAGTGGTCTTTCATCTCAGCAGAGTATATCAAAATTTGTAGAGACAGCAAAACTGCCTCCCTTAATTTATTCCCTTGACACTATTCTTCTAGCTCAAATTATTCAAGTTTTGTGTTTACATCCACTAATGAGTTCTTCTCTCCCACTCAGTCAAATACTTCTTCACTACATTAAACTGTAAAGTCTCTTTTAATTATAAAGAAAATTATTTTCTCCCACCTAGTTTTTATTTTTAGTTCTTCTTGAAAATACAGTTCCATACCACCTCTTACAGTGAACTATGACAGAAAAGCAGTAATGCATATGTATTTCTCCAGCTTTCCAGTTGGTTTGAACTGTTAAGCTTTTCATGATGTCACTTGGTGCTCCAATCCCTCTTGTGTTATACTGCACAAATCCAATGCCGAGGAGAATCAAAAAGTGCTGAAATTTGCTACAGCATGTACAGTTAATACATTCTAAAAATATGCATGCAGGTTCTGCTTATAGGTAGGACCAGAATATCACATTTCCTGTATCAGAACAGAGTTTCCTGAAGACAATGTTTGGGATGTGTCATGTAGCAGTTCTGTGCTTCCGAGAGGATGGAGAAGAGATAGTTCAATGGCTTTGGGCAAATGTCAAAGAAATAAATTCCTGTCCCTTCTTTTTTGTCAGAGGTGTCACATACCAGCTTGGATAGGCAAATCTATTTTAATGCTGCCTGAAACAGCAGTACCTTTGCTTCATCTCTGCTTTACATTCTGAACATAAGGATTGGTGGGGGGGGAGGTTTGCAGTTGGTGAGTGACTGAAATGTGAAGTCGTGATTTCTGTGTTCGCCAGAAATGGAGAAGCCACATGGTAGGGCTGGCTCTGAGGAGCACTGAAGGGCTTGTGTACATGTCCTTAGGATTAATGCCATTATGAAGTTAGAGGGCCTTCCTTTTGAAGACATTATTGAGAAAATCTCTTCAACATTGACTGGGTGGTATTTTTCTACTCAGAGATTAAGATCCTTTCTTTAGGAAGGTACAATTTGTCCCGTAATTAATACTTCAGTTAAAAGAATTGGTGAGATTTTAATCAGCCTGTTGTTGAAACTTTAACAGCAGGTGTTACAGAAAGTTCTGGTATGTTGTTACATCTTTAAAGTTATTTACAGGTACTGCAGTTCAGATAGGCATCTGCTAAGTGCTGTTGCTCATGTTTAGATGTACAGAAAGTTAAAGGCTGAGATTTGTTTGAAGTGACACACTGAGGTTTTCCACTCCAAACTCTAACTGTGGGCTATAACCATACTTTTGTGTCATATAATTAAGCAGAAGTTAAACAGTTTCTAATACACTACTCTTCCTGTCTGGATAAAAAGATCAGCAGTCATAATTTCAATCTAACTGTCTTTCAATTGCCATGTTCCCAGTTCTCAAAAAATTGAGAGAACAGGGATGAAAAGTGAACATCCACATTTTTTTGAGTAGAAATTAAGCAGAAGAGCAACAATCTGAACCACTTTAAGAATTTCTTTTATGTGTTGAATTCCCTGCCTTCTTCAAATTAACTTCCTTCTCAAATAGTACAAAAATGCATGTGGAAATACACAATAAATACGTGGACTCTTGGCTATGGTGTAGGTATTATTGTGGGGCTCTGAATAGCCTTACTAAATAACCCTACATGAGTGCCATCCTTAGCTTCTGCACAGAGGACTCATGGCATGCTCACATGGTGTGGCTAATGTATTTTCCAAACTGATCAAGCTGCATTTTACCCTCGAGATACATATTGATCGTTCTCTTTCAATTGGGACATTCTGACTGCAGTTGATGCAATGGAAAGTTTGATAAAATAGCAAAATTGACAACTTAATTCTAGGGAAACTTTGTTTAGAACAGCTGACACAGTTATTAAGTATCTCCATGTGTTTTGCATGCACATGCATTACAATCACTGTTTTAAAGGATTTCACTTTTCTTAATTTGAAGCCATGTGGCCAAATTTATTATTGCTATAGTATGTTTGAATTCAGCTGAAATACTTCCATCCAATTTGTGTATGTGTATATGCACACATGCCCATTCTTATTCACCCCATATATGTACACGGAGATATTTAACTTCACAACATCACTTAGAGTAAATTTGGTCTGTTGCCTGATTTAGAGATTGTAAACTGCTAGAATATTCATCTCTTTCAATTAGACAGTTATTTGCTATAATTTATTTATTGTTACTTCTCAGAACGATAGAATTAATATTTTCTAAACATAGATAATCACATTTTCTGCCAAAAGTACACTGTTGAAGAAGGAAAATCACTCTTAAGTGCTGTTGCAGCAGACTCCTACAACCTATTGTAAACATTTATGGACTTGTCTGGCATAGAAAAATTTTGAGAAAAACCTTCTATAAGGCTCAGAATTTGAGATGCCCATAGGAAGAACATAACAGCATCTGTAAATTAGTCTTGGCAATGAAAAGCTGTTCTAAACACAATGGTGTTAGAGGTCAATGGAAATATTTGGAATGAAGGTGGGACTCCCAACTTCAGCATTTGTTAGATGTTTCTTGTTGGCTATGAGCTTTTAGACATGTCACATTATATGATGTGAATTACTTTCTCAAGGCATGCAGTCCATGGCATCTGTTATCTCTGTAATAGCATTGGTTCTGCACCTACAGTATTTTTAAAAATGTATTTATAAATGGAACATTCAAGGCACTTACAGGACTGCAGCTTCTTACTTTTTAAAAAATAATCTGGACTTTTTCAACCAAATCTCCAAGTGAATTCCAGCAGCCATGGAGCATTCATAAAGCCTCTGATAGTTGCTACCTGGTCCTGTATGTCACCAGAAGACATCCCAGTTCAATTTAAATATCTGAAACTACTAGTCTCTTGATGTTGCTGGACTGATGGGACGTGGCTCTTAATTAACCCCTTATTTAGAAGTTAGGAACTTAAGGCCTTTTGTCCTGATTCCAAAGCGGCACTCAGAGCACGTGAGCTGGGCAGGGCATGGAACATTCTGGCATGTCACAGAATAATAGAAAGGCTGGGGTTGGAAAGAGCCTTAAAGATCATCAGTTTCAACCCCTCTGCCATTGGCAGGGACACCTCCCAGTCAACCAGGTTGCTCAAAGCAATGTTCCATTGTACTCTGAGGAGCACTTTGAGAAAGGGATAGTGGCTTCTTACGTTTCCTGACAGGATTTTCGGGTTCCAGATCCTGAGCTAAAGACCAGTCATTAATGATAGAGGTTCTTAGGGTTTTTGGGGGGAAAGGGTGCTCATGCAGTTATTTCAAATGTCATCTGTACACTTTGAGGTTCACACACCTAGTGAAGAACCATTTAATCAAAAATCATGAGTGAATACATAACAGCTTATGAAGGTAGCTGTTCTGAGACATTCTAGCTGATTCTATATCTGTCCGACTCTGAAATGGTACCTCATTTTGGATGTACAAGAACTGATATGAACCATTTTGGGTTTGTTTTCAGTTACTGTTAAGGAGCTATGATATAAAAACACTGCCTCTTTGCCAGAAGTTTCAAAACAAACAGAATGTTTTAACAATGATTTAAGAAAAAATAAACCAGACTAGATGACACGGGCACATTGGGCCAGAGGGGTTTAAAGGGTGCTGAGCTGGGCTTCCAGATTAATCCATATTCTTTATTGCTGCTGTTTGCTAAAAGCTTTTGAATATCAGTTTTGTTCTTTGATCTTCTTTAAGGTCTTTTTTCATGTCTGCCTAGAAAACAACTTTTTCTGAAGCCCGTAAACATGAAATATTCAAGTTACATAGTGCTCAGTTCTGTAAGTGAATTTTAACCATGGTAAACGAAAGGGAGCAGTGGTTGCCTTGTGCTGCTGTGAGGAGAGCGCTCTCCCAGTGCTCTGCAAGGCCTAGATCCATCCTGCTCCCAGTTGGGAATTACCACAAACTGCCTGTTAACCACACTGCAGGAAGTAAACTCAAGTTTTTTGGTGTGCTTGCCAGACAACACTAAGGACTAAATTAATTTACGTTTTGACTTAATCTGAGATGAAAGCCTGGTGAAGACAGCCCTTCCACACAGCAGGAAACACTGGTTTGCTTCTGCAACTGCTTCGAGATCCCAGCATTGAGTTCTCTGTGCAAACCAGCTTTGTTTCTTGGAACGTGGGTTTTTCAGTACTCCCTTAGATAAATCGGCTTGCCTAAAGTTTGAGCCCTATGTAGGTCTCTTGTATTGACTTTACAATATGCATTTTATCAGAGCAAGTTGCTACAGTCATTTGGGTCTGCTAAGAAGGTGAAAGACCTCTGAGTAGTTCACAGATCTGAGAGATTCCCATGTCAACTGAGTTTGCTATTAAGTCAACAGTATGTACTGTGAAAATCAGGATGCATAAAAAAAAGAATTGAAACTGAATCTTGAGAGCCCTTGGAGAAGACACATTTGATACCTAACTAGAAAGAAAGTCTTTGAGATTGTTTAATTGAGTGTGTGATGGCAGGTTTTTTCCAGATCTGGATGACTTTTTAAATTTTCTGCCTTTCTGACGCATTGTATTACTTTTCAATGGTGTTCACTGTGACTACAACTTGAGTTTTTGGGGTGCATGCTGTTTCATTTCCCCAGCATATGTCCTCATGATGATATATCAACAGAACTAGGTACCTCACATGAATTGTGCAGAACTCTCTCACTTGAGCTCATGGCATTTTTAGTAGCAGTGGTTGGCTCTTGTTTTATCTTGAGATCAAGACATACCAGCAGATAATGGCAACACAGTTGGTTTCACAAACATTTTGCTGAGTTCAGTGGCATTCAGAAATAAATTCTGAGCATTGGAGAAGAGAGTAATGAACACTGATACATTTTTCTATTTCACCGTGGTCTGAACATGATACCACTTGGTCAACTGTGTTTAATCTGAACACCTTGTGTGCAATAATCCAGCCCTTTATCTTAGATCCACTTTTGTTTTTGAAATTCATCTTCCCTGATTAGAATTGTCCAGACACTCACATTTCCCTGCTGAAAACGAGCCATTTCTGCAAACCCCTGATTCCTTCTTCCCTGCTTTCCTACATCCACTATTCTGTTCCCACTTGGTGCCTAATATTTTCTTGTTCCTCCTTGCCACCTCTAGAGATCCTTCCCAATGAGTGTTAATTTTCATTTTCTCATCACCTTACCCAATTCATTGCATTCAGCAGCCTTCTCCCTGCTCAGTGTTTTTGTTTTTCTTTTTCACCAGCTTTTATTCTCATTACCAATCTCTCACTCTTTTTGAGTTATTAGTCCTTCTACTTGTATAGAATTTTCAGGCTACTTTCAATGTGGTGAATGTTGTCGATCTGTTTTCTTTCTGTATTCCAATCCCAAATGTTGCCTCAATCTTTCCCTTTCCCTGCTAACCTGTCAGATCCGAATTTAGTGTTGTTGCACTGTGTTTGTGTTTCACAATCTCCTCTTGCAGTAAGATCTAGCATCCGCCTTGTGAAATGCAGTCCAGCTTCCCTTTCTGCAGCCCTAGGCTTCTTGCCAGGTCGGTCCCAGAGATTGCTCTTGCACCCTCCTTTTCCCCATCCACCTCTTCTCCAGAGTCTGTCTCAGGCTCTTCCTTCCTCCCCTCTAGTCTGGCCTTTGGACTGCCTGCATTGGCAACCCAGTGTTGGTGGCTTGGAGAAGCCAGCCAGGAAAAAAACCAATTTTTTTCCTAATGCACATTCATTATTCTGCAGGAATGGAATACACATTGTCTTGCCACATTGCTGGAACTGTCAAGAGATGAAGTATGATCAAGAGTGGAATCCTGAGTGATTGTACTAACCACATTCAAAATCTGATTTTTGTTTATTAAAAGCTCATAACTTGGATCTACTGCCCTGTAGTCATTTGAATTACAAGTCCCTACTCCAAGTGAGAGTAGGGAGGGAAGTATAGAAGATTGTTAACAAACTTCTGGTGGCATTTCCCCATCTTTATTCTCAGAACTGAATGAACCATATGGATGAGGTTAAAGAATAATATTAAACAGAAATAATAATAAAATCTGCCAAATCTGCCAATAGCAAGAATTCTGCATAGAAAGTATCAGCTTAAGTAGTTAAAGTTTGGCAAGCATATAAGTAACTGAAAGCAGGGGTGTTTTTTTAACTGAGAAGTTTTGGGCAACCTTATTAATAGACTGTTTGCTAGCAGCTCTGCCTATAATAAACAACTTGATTAAAATTCCAGAACTATATTCTACTAATCCATGTAAAACAGAACTTGGGCTAGAAACAGATGCACTCCAGAAATGACTCATTTAGTGTGCTGGAGTGTTTTAAATTAGCTTTTAGTTGTTTATTAGTTTGGAAAAAAGTATGTGATTTTTAAAAAAAGTAGCCCTGGTTTTCTTTAGAAGAAAATATTACTGAAGCTTGTGCTGTGATTGATGACATTCTAGATTTTTTCCTCTCTGGTGATCAGAAAAAAAGACTTTGGCTATTATGGTTTTGGGTGAGGGGAGGGGGGACATTATTTCTTTGAAGAAAGTAATATTTGTTTTCAATTTGTGTGTCTCAAATACATAAGTGTGCTCACTTCATTGAATAGTATTTATGTTTTGAATTGCTATAGAAGCGTCAGAAATATCACACCATGAGTCCACACATGTTTTTGTCTGTCCGCTATTCTATCTCTTACTCCTATATTTTTAAAATCAAGATGTAAAGATGCATTTCAACCTTATTTGGCAGAGGAGAGGCAGCTTATTATCTTTGGAAGAGATACTAGCATGTCTTTAAGACGAGAGCCTGTCATGAGACAGAATTTACCCAGGATGGACAGACGTGACAGGAGAAGGTGTAGTCAGTGTTCATACCTTATTGGACCCTGGTACTGGCAGTCTCAAGGAACTACAGTACCTGGACTTTGTGTGTGTGTGTGTGTGTGTGTGTGTGTGTGTATTTCTCCCCTTCAGGTATGAATTTCTCTCCTTGAGGTATTTTCCTGTGAGCTGTGGAGCAGTTCTCCCTCAGGAGGGCGGGCACAGCACAATCACTTTTGCAGACTTGCTGCTCTTGTTCTTGAACTTTTCTGTGCCCACCAGTAAGACAGACACCGTGTGCTACAGCCTTGCTCATTCACTGCAAGTGGGCAGGGTAGGCAGATATCAGCTGCAGGGAAGGCTGTCCACAGTGTACCAGTGAGAGCTGTTGCTGTTAGAGGGCTTTAATCAATACAAAGAGATGGAGGACTGTAGAACAAGAGCCAAATCACCTAAGCCTGGGACAATTTCTCTTACAGTTTTGCTTATAACTTAATTGCTATGAAGAGGAAGAGTGATGTGGCTCTTAAGGATGTGTTTTACTGGTGGACTTGGCAGTGTTAGATTAATGGTTGGACCTGATGATCTTAAAGGGCTTTTTCAATCTAAACGATTCTGTAATTCTGAAGAGGGATAGCGATAGTGCTGAACCGCAGGCAGCCCTGTGAAGTCTTTGTCATCACTGTCCTTTTTATGTGTTGCTCACCAGTCTGTTTTCATATTTCATGCATTGATAAACATTGGTACTTTACCATCCTACTATTGAGTGAATCACATTGCTAAGAAAACAAAAATACCTAGGAACCAAAAAAACAGGAAAGCTTTAAATGGCTCCCTGAGGTATTAAAAAAAATCGTCACAATTTTCGTTATGCACAAACATTTATAGGCCCCATGGATTAAAAATACAGCACAGATTACTTTCTTGAAAACTGTTAGGCAGAAATTACTACTGCCACCGATCGGCTTCAGGGAAAGCGAAGAGCTTGATTCTTTCTAATACCAAACAATTCATATTTGAGTTTTGTTTCGGTTTTTGAGGAGTTTTTTGTTTGTTTCATTGGTTGGTTTTGGTTTGGTTTTTGGTCTTTCTTTTGGTTTGTTTTTTGGTTTTGTTTTTTTTTAGCAGGACAACTGAACTTTTAATCTGATAACAAGCAGAAGGGTAAAAGAGATGCTGTTATCAAATGTGTATTCTAACTGCATTTTTTTTTACTTACAGGGACAAGCTGATCTTCTCAAATATGCTAAAAATGAAGCACTGGAGAATCTGAAGCAAATTCATTACGCCACTCTTTCATGTGGACTTAATAAGCCAGGCACTGAAAATGCAGAAATTGCAAAGCCTCGTCGAAGTCTAGAGGTCATACCTGAAAAAGCAGGTGATGAAAACGGAGAATGAGAGAAGGCTCTTCTCGTGATTTTGGAGTTTATAACTCTGTGACCAATTGTAGCTGCATAGGACATTTGCTTTGCACTTACTGTTGGAAAATATTCGGAATTTTTAAAGCACAACTGGAGAAGCTAATTACAATCTATTGAAACTGTGAATGTATGTAGCAACTCTGCTTGTGAAGGCAATGATTTTGTGTAACATGGAAATTACATTATTGGCCTAAATATAGCATATATATGTAAAAGATACTGTAATTCAGTAATCGCGTGCTGAAAAGTTCATTGTAGTGCCATCAGGAAATGAACACTTTTTAAATGAAATGTAACTAGCAGGAAATCAGTTGACAGAATTTGGCGAGATGCCTTGATTTTCAAACCAATTCGATGCAAAGGTTGTTTCTTTCTTTGCACAGTTTGTTAATTGTGCTAGTGAGATACATTATTCTTTTGAAAATCAGGTCTAAAAAAGTGGAATCCACATGTTTCACACTATATGTAATTCAGCCGCTTGGATATTTGGGTTTGAAGTGGTATTGATTTTATTGTTGAGCCATATATTAAAATGAGAATGTAATTAGACAGTGATCACTGACTTCAGTGCACTATAGGAGAGCCATTATGTAAAAGGAAAATGTGCAATCTGATAGCCTATGTCAGAAGAAGATACATACCTATTTTGCCTAAGATCTTCTGCAAATGTGTGTAGATAATGTGACCAAACTGCAAGCAAAATGATGTAAATAGTTTTTCATTTTGTGAAGTGCTCATATTAAAAAGAGTTTTATGAGATTGCTCCCAAACAAGTAAAGCTTTTAACTAAATTTTAACTTTTTTATTTTTTGAGTATTTTCTTCCTTACAGAATAGGTGATATCTCAATAAGCAGGTTTGTCAAAAAATAAATCAATTGCTGTTCTGATTCTTTTTTGGTTTTCTGACAACATTAGGTAAAGGTATTGTAGCTGATATGCTCATTGTAAAATGACTATACCAACCTAGAGTGTTCTCTTACTGTTTCTGATTTAACAATAAAATGGACTATATAATTACAGAAGCTAATAAATTTGAAGAAAAACAAGTGAAATCCTCCAGAGATCAAAATGCACTTTTTGTTCAGTTGTGGGGGGAAAGGGAAGATGGTGGTGGTTGTTGAAAAGCATTGTTTTAAGTAGAAGTCTTCAAGACATGCATTCTACATGGATTTTTGTTTTAACCAGTTCAAGATGCTCTTTCTTCACTGAGAGTGCAATGAAATCCACATATGTATAACATCCTGTAAAAGTCAATAGAGCTCTGAACAAGAAGGCCATTACACTAGCACTTCATTGGATTATTTGGGGCTTAATTTATTTTCTAGTCATTATAAAATTGAAGTGGGGATGAGGCGAGATGAAAACAGTTTGCATAGTAAATGTCACATCTGCACTTTTAAATGTCAAACTGTATGGGTTAGGAGCAGTTTTAGAAGGTGCTAAGCTCTTTCAGTGTCGAGTTACCAACTGTGTGCCTTAGTTTTAGGATCTTGTCAGGAGTGAGTTCTGTTCTATGTAGTACAAAATGAAGCATTTAACCTGTGGTAAACACCTGCAAGTGTTGCTTTTTAGGCAGTACTTTTCTGTGTTGGCAGCTGAAAGTCTTCTGATGGAACCTGCAGTGGATGGGAAGCAACTTGAAATTCACATTGTTAACTGTATTCTGAACCACTGTGAACTTAGTCTTCCAGGGCCAAATCTACCACATCTAAATCTGATTTAGATTTAAATTTATTTACAGCAAAACAACTGTGTTAGATCAAGATCCATCTGTACTGTAAATATGCAAGGTCAGTTTCACTTTATCAGAAATCCCAAAACCTAGGCTGCTGAAATTTTATTTCTGACTTTTAGTTCTGATTGAAAGATGTAGGCTGTGGGAAAATGTCATCACTGTTCACATTATGCTTCAGAGAGACCTAAAAGCCAGTAAGGCTCCTTTTGCAGTCCTGCCCCAGCACTGTGTGCATGGCATTTACAGAACGACATGAATTATACCACAAATGAAGCATTTCTGTAGAGTCTCTTCCTCCAACCAGGAGGAAGAAGTGAACCAGTTATCAGAACTGATGTCTTGGGCATTCTTAGCATTTATGTATTTCTGTTTAGCACAGAGGTGAGGGAACATTGAAAGGGTTCACAACAGTTTGATGGTTTTTTCCTTTGTTTTAAGGCAAAAAATAGTAAGTGAAAAATGATTATCACATAGACAAGGGCTGAGAGATTTTACATGTTCCACCCTTACAGTTTATGTAATTGTTGATTACAGAATTCATCCTGTTCTACTTTGTTAAAAAGGAAGATAGTAATTTTTTTGAGTAATAGAGATACGTAATATATCTTTTTAAAAAGTTAGAATACATGCACTTAGCTAACTGACCCTTTATGTATGTTAGCATCTGATTTTAGTGCTGATTCCTTAAAATGGAGGTCACTTTTGTGCATTATTCATGCTTGGTCCGAAACTGTATGTACCATAAAGTCTTAAAATTATCTGAGTCAAGTAGGTACTCTGAAAGACGATGTGTAGCTAAAAGTGCTTCAGGGAGTTTACAGGTTGCATGTTAAAAGAGTTCAGGATAAACACTTGCAAGCCAAGTATCTGGCTCTATTGTTAGCCCAGTGATGATGATTTCAACACCAAATATATTAGTATATTTTTTCAGTTGTATTTTCTTAAAGCATTCTTTGCATCCATATTGTTAATCCATTTTTTTTACAATGTTTATTTTAGGTTATATAGAAAGATGCAACCAAGACCCAGCAAAGTATTAGAAATAAAATTAACCACAGGTTAACTTTGCATTTTTTTGGGGCCTTTCTTTTCTTAAATGTGCTGTAATGCAGTTGAACTGTTTACATAGTTTTTAACTGTGGAAGATTGATCCAAAATATGAGTGGCTCTTCATCTGACTGCCTTTTTAGCTTTTGTTGGGCTCCAATAATCCTTGAGTGAGTACAGGTGTATGTCAATATATTGCTCAATTTATAATTAAAGGGTAATTGGGAAAGGAAAGGTTCACATACAGATTAACGATATAGACACTGACAGTTAATTCTTCTTTTGAACACAAGAAGAAGGTTAAAGAGTGCCTGTTTGAAAAAGAAGTACCTCTCTAAACCTCATCTGTGATCTTTGTCCCTTCCTCACTGGTTTTGCTTGGTGTGGTACATAGCAGCCACTGGATATTTAACCACAGAGCCAGGATCATGGCTTCCATCCCTTGTTTGTACACACCAGCCAGCTACAGCAGACAACTCTGTTCTCCAGGAATTCCCCCAGGAGCAGTTTCCAACAGGCACTCCTGAGCCTGCTGATGCCACCAAAACAGCAAAAGCCTTCAA
The DNA here is from genome assembly GCA_013398275.1 of Promerops cafer. Taxonomy (NCBI): domain Eukaryota; kingdom Metazoa; phylum Chordata; class Aves; order Passeriformes; family Nectariniidae; genus Promerops; species Promerops cafer. The sequence goes on along the minus strand of VZSE01002355.1, from coordinate 14,319 downwards.
ATCAGAGCTGAGGGCCAGGCTCTACTGTTGAAGCTGTATCACCTCTGTTGAAGCTGTGGCCTTTCTGATGTCAATGGTAGTCTTCTACTCGAGTCAGCAGGAGCAGGATTTAAGTGCAGTGTTGCAAAATTTCCCTTTTTCTCTGGTCCTTCTTTCTTTTTATACCTTCATGTTGTTCTGTTGCTGCAGCAAAGAATGCTAGAATGGTGCCCTGCACGATTTCACAAGCTGGCCCATGCATGCATGGTGAAAGATGCTGCATGGGTCAACAATTTTTTCAGATACTTTGTACAGCACAAGAATAATTTTATAAGACTCCATGGCTGGTTACTGTATTCACTTTTTCCTGTTTTGAAGTTGAAACAGCAGAGAGAGATGATTCACAGTTGCCAGCGTGAAAAGTGGAAGTGAGTTCGAAAAATTTTAACACTGTTCTACTAATCAAATAAACTAATCTGAAAGGACCCAATCCTTTGCTCTTTCAGTGCTTGAGTATCCCTTCCATTTATATGATTTCCTGATACAGTTTTCTCTGGCACGGATTTTCAAAGTAATGCTGATTTCTTCTTGCTGTATTCATTTGCTGCACAGATCAAGGAAGCTCTTGAGTGTCCTGTGCATGGTGTAATAATCTTCAAATAAGCTTTAGCCTATCTAGGTTTGCATTTGTGTTAATTGAAGGTTAAAAATTAATACAAAGAGTGATTTTTGCAAGAAGGGTAATCATACAGCCATAATCATGGCACAGTGTGCCCTTGCAAAGACATGTTTTTCACTGTGAAATCATTTTATGCTTATATGGCTAAGAGTTGGAGTGCTGCTGCTGAAGGGTCATGAGCCCATGGGATTTTGATACCATGAGCAGAATTCTGAAACTGCTGCTGTCCCTGCTAGCTTCTTTTGACTGTAATGGGTGTAGGAGTTTACCACATTTTTTTCTCTATTCACACCTACTCATTCTGACCAATTAAACTTTCTAAATGGGGTATTTAACAACTTGGTTTAAAGATTGTTAGATCTGTGTGTATCCTATAAGGACCTTCAGTCTTTTGATGTCCTCTAAACACTTCAATCAAACCCTCCAGCATTCTCAACACTCCCTGATTCCTGTTGCTCTCAGTATCATGAAAGCAGCTGTGGGACAGATCAGTCTGATAGTTTTAACCTGTGTGATGTTCTGTAGTCATTACAACTTGTTTGTTCTCAGTAAGAAAAAGGCAGTAAACTGCCTAAGTAAAACACCTGAGGTTTTCTAGTTAGCTCTGTTTTGGGACCCTATTAAACTTCCCTTTCTGACTCATCACCTCTGTTCTGTGAGTGGCTGTGGAAACAGGGTAGCAAAAAGGAGCACAGCAGAAAGATTAGAAATAAGACTTTGTATACAAAGGAAAAACAAGTCCTCACAGGCTTGGGGGAGCATTCATTGTAGTCAACCAAGCTGAAAAGCACTTAAGGACTGAAAGGCAGCACTGAGGAAGGGAAAGACAAGCAGAATTGGATGTTAAAAAAAAAAAAAAAAGCCCAGAAGTGTGGGTAGCCAGAGGATGGCATGGTCCCAGTGCTATCCTGACAGATCCCTAATGCTTCCCATTGGTTTACTGGTACTTTGAGACAAAAGATAGTGTTTCTTCCCTTTACAATACTGTCTGGTGTGGCAGAGAGCCGTGATGCTGGGACAGTGGTTAGGTACAAACACCAAACTGCTAATTTCTCTTTTGGGGCCTAGGTGCGTGCACTGCTTTGAGGTTCATAATTTTGCCACTTGAGCTCATAGGACTTGCCACTGAATGCCACTTTGGCACAGCAGAGTTGAGAGGAAGGGAGGCTGTGTGTGTCTGTGATTAGGAGGAGAGTGTTCAAGAGGTGGTGTGGGAGGGTGGTATGAAAGGAGGCAGCTTGAGCTGTAGTGGGAGTAGCACGACCAAATAGTGATTCAGCTGTCATGAACCTCTCCTGTTTGTCAAGAGCAATCCAGCCTCCTTAAGCTATCTGCAGTCTGTAGAAGAGCTTTCTGAACAAGCTTTGGTGTTTAATTAGTTACCTCTTTTCCATGGAGATAAATGTGGGGGAGCAGAGCCTCTTCTTGGCCGGCTGCAGCGTTGGCCTGTGCGCCGGGGACTGTCTGGGAGAGGGAAGCAGCACGGCCAGGAAACAGTGCGGGAACTCGAAGGCCTGCGCTTTGTTCTCTGGCCCTCAGCTTCCTCCATCGATAAATTGGAGGAAATGACATCTACCACTTTTTAAAGTAGCAGGAGAAACATACCGTGTAATGACAAAAAAGAAAAAAAACCCTCAGGAGGTGGCTAGGAGCGAAATAAACTGGCATATAAATAAGTGCTTTGTGAGAAGGCAGCACTCTGTGTTTGAATGCCGTAGGTTTCACTAGACACTGGTTTACAGAGTGCACTAATGCCTACATAGCTGTTCGTGGCATGTACTTAGCAGGCATTCTTAAATGTGCTACTGATTGGTGAAGAGGGTTTTGAAATACAAATCCCAGCAGTTGATTACAAACTAAGCGTGTCTGTGTGGGGTCCCAGGTCCTGGAGAGTTCCAGTATTTTTCCTGTCTAGTAGGAGAGTAAAAAATAATTTGTTACACTCTTACAATACAGACTTTATGCTGTGGCTCACGGCATGAGCACTTCTTTTATTCTTGGATGTGTTATTCTCTGGATAAAAAAACCAAAACATCACAAAAATCTTTGAAAAAGCCTTAGGATTCAGCTGTCTCTGTTCTGAATTCCAGAACTAATTATAACTGCTGTGATTTGGGTATGTCCTTAGCCAAATAATGATTAAATTTTTCAACTATTAATATTTAACAAAATCTTCAAATATTTTTTTATATTACTAGTGCTGCCACTTGTTCCAGAATTACTGAAAAAAAGCAATTTTTTTGGATGGAGAAATAAAGATCCCATCGTAGGCCAGGAATCTATAATTGTGGAGGTGAGTAGCAAATTTCCCAAGAGAGTGATGGCTGCTGCTGCATTTCAGAGCCCCATGCCTGTCTCAGGGAGCAGTCATCAAACAGGACTGGAAACAGCATTTCATAAATATAATTCTCTAGGGTACAATATTTTGTGCTTACATTTAGTGGCACACAGTTTTACAGAAGCATACACTTCACTCTTTTTTTTTTTTTTTTTTTGAGCCTTGATTCATAACAGGTATTCAAAGTTTATTTGCTTGGAGAATGTTGGATTGGTTTGCTAACTGAGTATTCTAACACCACTATTTCCAACATGATTTTAACAGCTAATAGCTGACAAATAGTAAGAGCCAGAGTGCATGAAGAGCACTGGTGATGTCAGCACTGTGACAACACATAGTTCTGGGCTGAAAATCTGGTCACTGTAATGAGAGCACAGCCTAGTGCTCGGGGAGACTGCACTGGAGATAGTATTAACTGAGGAGGCCTGTTAGCCCATGAAGGGGAAGTGGCAGCTGTTACGAGATTAAGGACAGAACTGGGTATGAGAGATAGGATATGTTCACTCCCGGAAGAGGAATCAGCTACTAAATTCAGCTCATTCCACTACCCCGTGTCACAGCCAAGACTTCTCAGACACGACAGTTCAAGATAAAAACTCAATTTTTTATTGGAGATAATTCTCTGTAAGTGATGATTTGTCACATGTGATGGAGCACTCTGACAGCATCTCCCCAGAAGAATTCTAGCAGAAGAAAAATGGCATTTTCTACCTACATAAAATATCTGCCACAGCTCAAAGCCCAGAGGAAAACTACAAGAACAATGATTAAATATGAACAGTGTTTCAAGCTAATCAGTGATGTACTTTGCCTACCATAGCTACATTACCAAAAGTAGAATGATCCAAGTGTAGGACCCTGAAAAGACAACTTGCACTTAAAATGGTGGAGATGCACATGATAGGTGGGAGCATTGTATCTAAATCAATCACCTCCACGGTTTTCATAATCCACATAGAAAAAGCTAACTTCAACCCAGTTTCCAGCAGTGCAATATTTGCCATGTACTTACTTCCTTGTACAGACACAAACTAGAAAATTGTTAATAAATAACACTGTAAAAAGAAAGCTGGAATTGCAGCTTTTGTAAATTGCCTAGGTATATAACGTGCAAATGACATCGGTACAATTTCCCCAAGTGCTGAATCTCTGAAAATTAGACACTCACATTTAAGATTCTTTTCACAGACTATTCATTAGGGGATCCAGATTAAAATTATTTTATGATCTGTGCTGCAAGTAATAGCATCTATAATGCTGTAAGAATTGCTGTATTTGATATTCAATATTGCTGTTTCATAGGTTCTACTGAGCTGTTTCAGATACAGATTAAGTAAGTAAATGGTGAAACACATTAATGAAATAAAAGGCTGCAAAATACTAAAATCCATAAAGGATTTCTCCATAGTACCTAGTAGTCCCAAGCCACAGGATTTCATTGAGGCTTAGCAAGCTCAACAAGGATACCACGCAATTTATACAGAATAACAGAGTTATAGTGTGTTGCACTAAATAAAGAATGATTAGATGTCATGCACCAGGGCCATAAATAATCTCTATTTCATCATATTTGAGAGAACTTTAGGCTATCTACTGAAACAATTGGTATGAGTCAATGGCCAATGCCAGCCAGATCTTCTGCTGCAGGAGATCTGTTTTCTGTGTAGATATTTCTGTGTTACGTTTAGTGCATGTAACTTGCAATTAGCATTATTGTTCCATAAACATGTTAAAAACAAGACTCCCTCCTCCAGCATTAGTGACAGTAGGCAGGACTTCTCACAGATTTCAGATATTTTCAGAAGCACATGATCACACTGAGTCCCACGAGCCCTGCCTCTACACTGGAATTCAGAGACCGGGCTGTGTATCTAAATGAGCTTCCCAGTGGTGTAGCAAAGTATCCATGAAACACCTGACATCAAGAGATGTCTTTAGCTTAGCAGGGCTGCTGATGGCTGCTGTGTGCTTTACAGACTCTTAGGGAGCTCAGAAACACAATTGGGTCACATTCTTTTTTTTCCCAATGCCAGCAGCTTCCAAAACTGCCATTTCCATTGTGATTACTGTTCTTTCCTCCAACAACTACCACTGACCTGGTGTGGGCTGCAGCAGGGCTCAAAACACCCTGCAGAGCAGTTTTGAGGGAGGGTAGAGCAGTTTTTGAATTGCAGATATGAGCAACTTGAGCTGCTGCTGAACTGTGGGGTCCAGCAACTGCAGCTTTATCCCAAGGCCCTGCAGGCAAGAGAGAAAGTCTGGAGAAAGGAAGACTTTTCCTTGGTTCAGGAAGATTGGATTAGAGATCATTTAGGCAAACTTGATCCCACAAATCCATGGGGCCCTGATGGGATGCACACATGAGTGCTAAGGGAGCTAGATGTTATTGTTAAGCCACTGTCCATCACCTTTAAGGGGTCATGGAGAACTGGAGAAATGCCCGAGGGCTGGAGGAAAAGCAGTGTCAGCCCAGTCTTCAAGAAGTGTAAGAAGGACCCAGGAAACTACAGGCCAGTTGCCTCACCTCAATCCCTGGAAAAGTGATGGAACCATTCATCCTGGATGTCATCTCTTTTCAGTGGTTCCTGTGATAGGACAAGGCACAACGGGCACAGGAAGTTCCACCTGAACATAAGGAAGAATTTCTTTCCTGTGAAGGTGACAGGTTGCCTGTAGAGGCTGTGGAGTCTCCTTCTCTGGACATATTCAAAAGCCATCTCAACATGATCCTGTCCAAGCTGCTCTCAGTGAACCTGCTTTAGCAAGGGTGTTGGACTAGATGACCTCCAGAGGTCCCATTCTACCCCAGCCATTCTGTGATTCTGTGATCAGCTGCAGGATGGACTGCTCTGCAAGATCTGAGAAAGAAAGGGGCTGGGGACTGACAGTGAAAACACTTCTGAAACAGGACTGAGGGAATCCTGCAGTATAAGGGAGCAGAGGATCACAGAGAAAGGCACGTGAAATCTAGTGCTCTTCAATGCCCTTCTGAACCTTTCTTCTCAGTGTCAGTCTACAGTATGTATCAAGTGGCTTGTAATATCTTTGATTAGTCTGGAGGGAAGAGTAATAATTTATGAATAATCAGTCCAGAAGAAAAACAAGTGATGTTTGGCGATGCAAAGAACAAGATAAAAAATACTTTTATATATAGTCATGTTTATGATGTTTCTCTAAGGATATAATAAAAAAACCAGAAAGGGGTGAGAGCGATCCTGATTATACATTTGCAGTGTGATGTGGCACTTTCATAGCTTGGACTTAACTATGGTTTAGGAAGAGACAGACCCTGAACAGAACTTTATCGCATTTTGTCTTTCCAGGCAAATCAACAGCTAGAAATAGATAAGCATATTTTGTCAAAATTAGGCAACAACTTTGGCCTGGGTCATTTCTAGCTGTTTTAGACTGAGCATGGAGAAAAAACAGAATCCTTTTGCAGTAATTGGTTCTGCTACTGTAGTTATCCCCAGTTTTCTGAACTGACAAGCCTCATTTCTTCTGTTACGTGGATTGACAGTCCTCTCCATAGTAATTCTCATTATGGTTTGAAGGACACCATGGCCTATTTTTCTGGGGTTAACACTGACCAAGGGAAATGTAGCCTGCTATTACATTGTCCATGGTGTTCTGTAATGCTGGTAGTGATATTTGATTCCTTCTCATATGCTGGCAATTAGCTAGACAGGACAATTCACAGAGCTGTAATTCATCAGCCACAGGCTTGGGTGTAATAGACTGTGGCAAGGTGACAAGTGTCCCAGTGCAGATGATTCAAGCTGAAAAAACCAGGGGGATTTCAAAGGTGCAGCTGCTTTTTTCATGTCTTTTGATGCAGCCACTTCGAATAAGAATTCACTTGGGATTACAAAGGGAGAGGATGGGCTGCTGAAGAGATAGGAGGAACTTCCACTAAACCATATGGTGGAAGGCAGGGTTTTCTCTGTGCTTGTCAATCCTCCTCTGAAATAATATACTTCATAGAGTTCTATGAATTCATTAGCAATTCGATATGAAAAAGGTTACGTTTCCAGCAAGCCTTTCATTCTTTAATTAGATTTTTCTGTTATTGATGCTCTCATAATAAAGGTTATATTTGAATGGAATTTATACACTTACATGACATTTAAAACTGCATAGAAACAGTGTGTAAAGTCATTGCATGCAAAAGTGCTATTAACTGCATGTCAGCATCCAATAAACTCTCTTTTAATCCCTTTCTAAGATCTTGAAGTTTATCTGATGTAGTGACATTTTATGGCATTTAAATGTCTCATCAGTAGGAATTTGTTCTTCTCATGCACACAGCTCTTCTAGGACTAAAAGAGGAGGAGACATTGCAGGCGAAGCAGGGAAGATGACAAAATAGGATGGACTGCCAACTGTTTCTCAAGTAAATTGTTGTAGTCAGCTGAACTGCAAACATGAGCTGAAAGCTCAGGCTTCTCCACAGGTTTGAAGCATGCTGAGGTGATCTGGAGTTGGAAGGATGCTTATGCTGAAAACAAAGTTACATTTACATTCAGCTGGAAGGCCTAAAGGGCAGAAATACAAAACACTAGTCTTGGTACCATAAAGCCACATTACCACATACTGTATGACCCATTGTGAAACTGTTCTTAAAAGCATCAAACTGCCAACTGGTTTCAGACACATCATGAGGAGTTTGTGAAATGAAACCTGACACATGTGAAAATAGTTTACATGACTGAGAAACGGAGTGAACTTATTTCATTAACTGTTTTCCCTGCAGTGCTTGAAACTCCAGTGTCACAGCAGTGGGCAGGTGAGCAACGAGCCCAGACTGCAGCCCCAGCACAGCACCTGTCGCTGCATCCAACACATGCACAGCGCGAGTGGAGAGCAGGGCAGGAGAGTGGTCAGGTCTTTCCCCTTTGGTAACACAAGGAATGGGATTGGGCACTTAGCAAGTCACTGTTCTCTCACTGGCTCCACACATTAGGTGTGAACACACTCCCCACCAACACCACAGTTTTTGGCTTAGTGTTGTCAGCAGCTCAGATGTGTGTGGCCTGTCTTCCACCAGGCCTCGTGTGCTCTCAGGTAGGAAGGACTGTGACCAACCACCTCATCCATCCTGTGCTGCACCTCGACCTCGCAGCCATATAGAGAGGACACAGTAAAGGAGGAACTGTTAATAGAAAGTGCAATGAATTCAAAAGAGTCACAGCAATAGTTGTCTTTGTTATTTGGGCGCTTTCCTTGGGTTTGCTCTGCCAAGCTGGATGCTAGCGTGCAGCACTGATGAAGGAGAGGATGTTGAGTCTTGCTGGAGAATTAGAGAGGTCTGCCCCTAATTAAAGGAGCTTCTAATACATAAATCTGTGCAAAAACATAAGAACATGAGATGGGTATGAGCAGACCTTGTGCATGGGTCTTGCACATGTCATGTGCATCAGAGGCATTTTGAGGTGAAATCCACTATGGGCTCTTCCTAGTTTCCGTGTCTGCCAGCTCATTGCAGAGCTGTCTGTCTCCAGACACCTTCAAATGCTTGCACTGGTTTACTGCTTGTCCTGTTATTGAGTCAGGAAAACTCTGAAATCAAATGGCTTTGTCTCGTAAAGAGTGGCCAACAGCCTTCTAAGAAACAGAATTTCATCTTTTTCCAAGTAGCGTAAATTTTGTGCTTGCTGAGCTCAGCCTCCAAATTGCTTCCCTGAGGAAGCCAATCGCACGCAGAGAAAGAGTTGTTTAGTGCCTGTAATTGAGAGGAGAAATGAGATCCCAGGGGTGTTGGGAGACTGAGCTGAGGCTGCTCTGACCTGGAATATTTTGAGAAAGATATATATTTCTGTAGACCTCAAACCATACTGTGTTGTTGAGCCCAGCTGAACACATGACTGAGTGTCTGTGGGACTGAATATAGGTGTGCTGGCATCCTGGGATGTGGCAGGAAGGTTCTGTATGGTTTATGTGTAACATGTTACTTGGGGTAGCCACAATAGCCACAATCTATTTATGGCTGCCCTGTGGCAGAGCTGTGGATTGTCTCCCTGAGAATACTTAACAAAACTAAATTACTTCCATGCTCACTGAGAGATCTCGTGTGCTATTTAGAAGGAACTCAGCTCTAGGTGAGCAAAAGGTGGGCCAGATGGATGTCATCACTGCTGCTGGGAATGGCTATACATAGACCAAAATTCTCAAAATGGAAAAACACCACTGAAACTCAGGGTGTGTGGGGCTACACTTTGGGACCCCATCTTTGAAATTGTCAACTCATGATGCAAATAGCCATCAGATGTCTTCCCTGGGGTGATTTAATCATGTAAAACATCCTGACTTTAGCCACTGACAGCTATTTATATTCCAATTTCACCGCACATTTTGTGTAAATATTAGTCTGTGGTTCAGGCTGAGGTTGTTTCTAACTTTATCTCAGCTGGTTTGCCTGCTTCTATTTATAACATTCTTGCCTCCTTTTCTGAAATTTGCCACACAGCTAAATCTATGATCTGACCAGTCACTGCAGAAAATGAAAGAAAACATCACAGCTCCATCTCCTCAGCATGAGGGATGCCACTGTGCAGGCTTAAGTTGGTCTCAGATCCACTTTACTGAAAATTTCTGGCAAATATCCTTTCAATACATGAGAAAAAGAGGTACTCTGAAATTTAGGTTGAAACACAGGTAATTTAGTCTGCCTAACACCACATATAAACACCAGTTCACCTAGTTCTCCTGTCTAGATTCTTTACCTGCAGCAGTTTTTTAAATCTACATCCCTTCCTTCCCCAGAGCTCTGAAATGATGAAAATTAAAAATGAAACAATTTTTGTAGGTTATGTTTTTCAAAGGCTAGTTTTTCTCATGGTAGAACTTGCACTTCAAGTTTGAGTTTGTCTGCCTTAAGCTATCACTCATCCACCAAGATCCCTCTATAATCTGAAATCTATTCTGTAGTCTAACCATGATGGAACATTCATTATGTATCAGATTGAAGTATCTCGCTGAAGTGCATTGTCAATGCCTCAAGTCACTCTTTTGCTTTCATTATTAATCCTTTTTGATCTCTCAGCATAAATTTTTGTGTTGGCACTATGAAATGTTTTGAGGAATGATAGAGACATGATCCCTGCTAGTGATATATCACATAAGCTTCCATTAGTAGTCAAGGTTTTTTCTTTCGTAAATGTGTTTAATGATGTCATGTAGTCAAGTGATGCAAATCCATCTGTACAAATGATTTCACCTCACTTTCATTTACACTTATTTACACAGTTATATGAGTTCTCTGAGAATTGGATATTTAATTATATTGTTTTTTGGGTCAGTATAAAGAAACTGAAAGCAACCATCAGGCACTACATGGTACTCATCCAGAAACACTCCTGGGTGGTGTCCACCCATTTGAAGGTAATTACATATCAGTATCATTAAACTACTTCCAGATAGTTTTTACTATTTTAAAATTAAAGATATCAGGCATGGCATGGAGCATAGTACAAAATTACCAAGTTACAATCGTATCAAAGAAGAAGGTAAGCTTACTCAACATTTTGCTTGGTAAAATAACTTTAATTGAAATTTAGTAAGTTGTCACTCTTCGATTGCCCCTCTCTCTCCCTACCCACCTGACCAACGTAAATAATACATTATGTTTTTTTCCATGATGGCCCAGATAATGAAAATTTCTATGTTTACTCCTTTGGAGTATTACAGGTCTTCTGACTTTTCTGTCCTGGGAACTTTCTCAGCTTACCACACTTAGTCAGAAACAGTCAAATATTCAGAAAGTTTCTGAACAATTCTTTTAATATTTCTACATGAATAAAGGGATCCAAATCTATCCTTCTGTCTAAAAGGGTACCACTCCTTTAGCAGTAAACATTTGGTTGAACTGATGTTGTATGACTCTGAAACATTGATTGACACAATAAGAGTAGATGGCATCTTCAGCATGAAACAGGAGTTTATGATGAATAAACAAAGCACAGACCAGGGCCTGGGTTTTGCTGCTGAACGTCATGTAAGCATTGATGCTTCCCAGCAGGAAATATGAAACATAACGTTGACTCACTTTGGTGCATACTGCAAACCAACAAAACATTATTCTTTGAGTCTCACACATCTCAGGGTTGGCAAAGACCACCAATTTATGCACTTCTTTCATTTTTTTTTTATTTTTTCCTGAAGAAATTGGTAAAGCTTGTGCTTGCACAGGGCTATGATGCTGAGAAACCTGTCAGAGCCACCTCATTGCCTCATGCTACCTCCCTTTACAGCACCTCTCTGCTTGTTTACGGATGGAGTCATTGTTCTGAAACACTATCCTTTGGAAGGACAGCAGCAAGTAATCCTAAGTGGTACTCATTGCAAGTATCCATCAAAAAGGAGAAGTTTTTAAAGCTTATTTTTCTGATTTCAGAATAGACATGAAAACAAATTTTCAACGATCAAACCACAGCAGTTACCAGTTAGTGTTTAATGAGTGACATGTTTCATTCAGACTAATGTACATACTTTTTTTTGCCTTCCCCCCCCCCCATTCCTTTCTGGCACTGAAATATAAAGCCAGACTCTTTATGATAACTCTATTTTGCTAATTAATCTAATTAAGTGCTGTATGTAATTTTGCAGAGTAGAGCAAGCTATTCAAGATTGTCATCATTAGGTTAAAGAGCTGACAATTGATGGAGATAATTTTTTCTTAACAGGCTGTAACCTTTCTGCAGGCAATCCCCTCCCCCAGGGGAGTTCTTCAATTAAATCAATAATGCTTCTGGGGAGAAAGAAGAACTTTGCTTTTTAAGAATCATGTAAACAGATCTTCAGCAGCTTCTCATTGCTCTGCTTGAGAAGAAAGCAGCAGCTGTTTATTAATACCTGCTGTGCTTTGACGAGTTTGCCTTTAAGACTAGCAGCTACTGTCTAGGTATGGTGCAAGTTGAGAAGTAAAGGTTTTGAATGTGTTGTGTGGGGTCTGGAGAAACCCTGGCAAAATAAAACAGTTTCTGGATTGGGTAAATGTCAGGACTTGGAGTGGTTCCTAGGCAGGCTGGGGAAATGAGCTTTAAACTGCTGGCATATTTGTTATTGTTTGGATACAAGAAGGCCTGTCAAGAAGATAAATGCAACTGGAGGAAGAAGTGGGGAAAGCTCATCGTGATGACTTTTGCCAGCCTTAAGGCTTTAATAAGCAGGATGTGGTTGAGGCTTTTTTGGGTTTTTTAACACAATTCCCAGATGGCATTGTTTTGCCTGCAGAATACCCAGTGGGCTCAGAAGTCCTGGAAGACCGAGCGTTCCTATGTCCCTACAGGCAGGAGCCCCTCAGTCCTCAGTGGTGACCAAACGCTGATGTCCCTGATCTAAGCAAGCTCTGGGCAAGTTCAGTGGTGACTTCATGGAGCCAGGACAGAGCTGTGCCCATGGAGTGACCAAACCCCCTTCTGATGGCTCTGGGGGCCTTTGTAAACAGAGGCATCTGTAGCAGCCAGTGGGAGATTTTCTTGCACTTAATCTAGTTAAGGTGCCTGGTTATCTTCTCTGAGAAAAGGGTGTGTAACAGCTTGCTGTGGTTGGGTTTCACCTCTCTTCCTTGGCTCAGCTCCTTTCCTCTGCTGGCTCAGAGTGTCCTGAGGATGAGGCCACAGAGATGCCTCTGTCTCCGTCTCTGCACAGCCTGACCTCACTGGTAAAAAGCTCGTCTTCTTTAGCTCCTGCTTTTGTGTGAAATATCACTTTGCTTGTAGCAAGGATGGCTACTTTCTCTCTTTTACTTCCCAGCCTGATCCTTTAGCCACGGCAGTTCTCAGGCTGTCAGGCACTGGAGCAGAGTCTGCTGCAGGGCCCGTTCTTCTCGGTGGATGGGTGCCAGCTTTGTTGCACAAGGATTTCACCAGTTTGGAGAAGTACATGGGAAAAAAAACTCACATGAGGTAATAGGTAACAACAAAACTTAGGCTACAACAAGAAGCACAACAAGAAATATCACAGTAGCTTTGGGTTTTGGTGCATTTTACGTTTTTTTACCATGTTACAGATCACCCTTAGGTTGTTTGAGGCAAGTATCAATCATCTCCACTTAGTACTGTTCCTTAAGAAATCCATCATTATGACATGGGGTACACCACGCTCTATAAAAGGTGTCTGAGTATGGGCTGCCAATACTGCAAAAGGAAAGTTAAATAGAAGTCCAGGACAGTGCTAAACTGGTGGTCAGGGATCCCATTGGGCAGGGACTATTTGGACAAAATGAATTTGGAGAATTTTCACTATGAATTCAGAGACTGTTTTCATTTGAATCATTGTACCTGGATCTATTGAAATAATTTCTAGCAGATGCCTTGACTCAAAAGATTTTTTTTTTTTTTTTTTTTTTGCTATGTCTGCAACCCTGAACACTACAATAGGTAATATACGAAAGCATACCATTGTTTCTTGTTCTTTTGTTAAATGGGAATTTGACACTGCTAAGGACATTAAAAGTATTCCATTCCCTGTATCATACAATTACAGTGGTTTTTATTTAATTTGGTTTCTGCCCTTGGCTGTTAGAGCTAGAAAGTTACTTTATGTAATAAGGAAAGAGAATTACAGCTTTTATTAAAATGAGAAACCAGCTTTATAGGGGTTTTGAAGGTTTCATTCAAGTCCTTACTTTTATCACCTTTGCAGTATTCAGCTAAATTTCTCCTACAGGTGCGCACAGCAGATTGCTCATAGAGATGGTGTCCCAGCAAAGCTGACTGTGACACCAAGACAGGCAATGGCACAATGTGACTTCTATGCTATGGCCCCTGAAAGTTTTCTGTTTGCATCAAAAAGAAAGTCTGGTCATAAGAATTAGGGAAAAACCCCCCACCCACTTACTTTTCTGTTGCTATTGTGTGTTCAGTGGGGTTTTAGTGACACAAGAACTATTGACAAGATTCAGAAGTGATGTCACAAGAGGTTCTTCATGTAGGAAATGTGGTACCATCAGCCAAAAGTATGATATTGAAACTTAAAGTTTTTGAGACTGAAAAAAGGGACTGCAAGTTGTGCATTGCACACTATTTCTCCTATGGCACATTTCCACTAACTACAACTGTAACTATGCTCAGCATTGCTTTCTTCTGAGGGATTGGATCATGTGCTTGTCAGAGCACAGGCGCTGCTGCAAGGCTATTTATGTAGCTCCTTGCCTGTGACAGATGCACCAAAGGAAAGGGGCTGCTTTGATCTCAGGCAGCAGGAGCAGAGTGGTGCACACACAAGACCTGAGCTCTCTTCCTGGTGTTGTCATTCAGCGCGTCAAATTATGCCGGGCAAATCACCTTCCTGAGCTCTCTACCTCTGTCTTGGTTTACAAGAC